>OZ024864.1:17138953-17173953 GCA_964017155.1 Oasisia sp. SBJ-2009 | reverse complement strand
ACAAACATCGCACTAAAACCTACGTAACACATTCCCTAATAAACCATTCCTTGAACTGCGTTTCACACTAGGATTGAACCGGTAAACCCCACGCCTGTGGGCATTCGATATCCTGACATTATAGCATGGAAATGGAACATTTGTGAGATCATCGATACCAGGATTTGGGCCGACAATTTCGTAATCAATGAAGCCCACAGTTGTAACGTAGCATATTACACCAACCCGCCATTAATAAATGGTGTGAGAATGCATAAATCAAAATCCTGACCTGCTGGGATAAATCTGACTTCCGATTTGGAACCAGCATATTGGATTTAATCTAAATTGATTCCACTAGCAAAAGTTGTGGTATTGCGAAATAGATGAAATCGACGAAATGGACTAAGTACAAGAAACCAACATGAAATCCACGAAAACGACTAAATCCTACGAGAAATGTGTACGTTATTACATTATCAGGCGAAAGTTATTACATTATCAGGCAAGAGGAGTTTATTACATTATCGGTTGAAAATTATTACATTATCGGTTAACAAGTTTATTACATTATCGGATGATGTTATTACATTATCGGTTGGTTATTACATTAACGGGCGATTTTATTACATTATCGGGCAGTTATAACATTAACAGGCGATTATTACATTATCGGTTGTAACACCACACACTGTCCGCGTGTAGACAGCACTACAATGCTCACAAGACACATACCTTTAGGGGGAACCGCTTCGACTGAAACAAAAACTCAACTTAGTTATTTTTGATAATGGCACACTTTTGCAGGGTTGTGTTTAAACAGGTGTGTAACTCTAGTTAATTTAGTATAGCAAATGTCTACCTTCGTGCAAACATGTCTACATGAGCAATTCAGGACATGTTTACAGACACGCTCATCTAACATAATTGTACACACAAACCCACGAGCTTCCATGTAATTGGATATAATTGATGCGCATCTTTGCAATTTAGATTTAATAATTTTGATGTTATAGTACATACAATAATCTGAGGAGTGAAATTGAGCAACAGGAGTGAATACACATGTCCAAGGATAGAAACAGCAATAAGAATTCTGAATCAGTCACTTGGACAAAATCACTGATGTATAGGTGGTTTATGTCGGATTGTTAAGTGTGTTTTGAACTACCTAATGCATTGTTATCTATGGCAGGGGTTGGTCCATCAATAATGATGACAATATGGTGATGATAGCAGATAAAAGATGTCCAGTTATATTTTTTTATAATTTATTCAGTGCAATTTCTGGTCACCCCAACTGTCTTGGATGTATCCCTTTTTATCTTTCAAATGCCACTGCATTATTTCACTATCCAACGTATTAACTTAATGATGACTCAGACAAGACACTTACCTAATGCATCTGCGTGACGGGACTGTTCAGTTCTCAACTGGTCTGAAACATACAAATAAACAAACAGTGACTCAACTGGCATGTGTAAAGTACTGGGCATACATGTTGGTTGGTGTAAAGTACTGGGCACACATATTGGTTGATGTAAAGTACTAGGCACACATGTTAGCTGGTGTAAAGTACAGGGCACACATTTTGGCTGATGTAAAGTACTAGGCACACATATTGGTTGATGTAAAGTACTACGCACACATGTTAGCTGGTGTAAAGTACAAGGCACACATGTTAGCTGGTGTAAAGTACTGGGAACACATGCTGATTGGTGTAAAGTACTGGGCACACATGTTGGTTGGTGTAAAGTACTGGGCACACATGTTAGTTGGCGTAAAGTACTGGGCACACATGTTGGTTGGTGTAAAGTACGAATCGTTGTGTGTTCACGGTGACCAACGTGTGTTAGATTCACAACCAAGCGCTCCTCGTTCTTGATCATACCAATCAGTCGTAGTCACGGTGATTGTAAAAATTAAACAAGTGCTGTGACCAAACTTAGGACAATTGTGTAAAACGTTTTGTTGACACACGGAAAAATAACGTTAACATCAAAGAATTAGATATTGATCAGTTGTTTTTTCTTGCAAATGATACAGTTTGAATAACATTTTACATTACGAAAATTCACAATTTACCTTGTATTTCCTTCGCCTCTCTCAGTTCGACTGCTATAGTTTTCATGTCGTCTGTAGCAAAAATATTTACTATTTCAATGAGTCAGACGAATGTAAATCCACACAGCAGTTACCTCTCGGAAAGAGACACACCTCAAACATTAATTGCTTTAGCACAGTCTTTTACTATCAACAAGTCTGGTTTTTAGAATGCACTAAATGGGCCAACTTTCTACTATGAAATATGGACAATTTGTACACTTTTATTAAATAAAGAACTACAGTGTCAACCATTGTTCATTTAGAAACGCATTAATAAATTCGGAGTCAGAATAAATTATACCGAATGTCAACTGTTCAATGTTTAATATTAAACAAATTATAATGCACACATTTACATTGATATGATGTGTGATAACATTAGTGAATCAGATTAGACAAGCATCGGTGCACGAGACACCATGCCTAAACAGGCTTGGTGACCCGACTATATATCGCACAATCTGTACTTTTTCTTTTTTGTAAGCTGTCACCTAAAACGCAAACATGACTGCACTAAAATCCACGGGTTCAGATAATAGGATACACGTTATGCGACGTTCACCAGAACTTTGCTGTATGTTCATGATGATCAACGTGTGATCGATTTGCAACCAGGCGCTCCTTGTTCGTGATCACATCAAAGAGACGTAATAACCGTGATGGTGAAATCAAAACAATTGCTGTATCCAAACACAGGAATATTGTGCAACATATTTCGTTGTCGCACGAAAAAATAACATTAACGTGCAAGAATTATATATTGATTAGTTGTTCTTTTGTGGCAATTTATGTAGTTTGAATAACACTTTCTATTACGAAAATTCACAATTTACCTTGTGCTTTCGCTGCGCCCTCCTTCGCTAGTCTAGCGTCATCCTTCGCGAGTCTAGCGTCATCCTTCGCTGATCTAGCATCATCCTTAGCCTGTCCCAGTTCTGCTGCCAAAGTTTTCATGTCGTCTGTAGCAGAAACATTTACTATATCATTGAGTCAGGCGAATGTAAATCCACACAGCAGGTACTTCTCAGAAACAGACACACCTCAAACATTAGTTATTTTATCACTCTTCGTTCTTGATCCTATCAAAGAGACGTAGTCATTGTGATAGTAAAAATGATACACGTGTTGTGTCCAAACTAAAGTCTATTGTGTAAAATGTTTCGTTGTCGCAAGGAAATAACATTAACAAGCAAAAATTAGATATTGATCAATTGTTATTTTGTTGCAAATTATACGGATTGAATAACATTTTAAATTACGAATATTCACAACTTACCTTGTGCTTTCGCTGCGTCATCCTTCGCGAGTCTAGCATTTTCCTTCGACTGTCTCAATTCTTCTGTCATGGTTTTCATGTTGTCTGTAGCAGAAACGTTTATTACATCAATGCGCTAAATGGGCCACCTTTCAAATATGAACCATGGACATTTAGTACATGTTTACTTAAACAAAGGAATACCTTGGTGTCAATTGTTAGAAACGTTACAAAAAAACATCAGAGTCAGTATAGGTTAAATATAGAATGTCAACTCTTCAATAGTTAATACTAAACAAATTATAATGCACTTATTTAGATTCATATCGTGTCATAACAAGAATGATCAAGAATACGCATTAATACATTATTGGGTGGAACCATCAGAACTGCACGCAGCGATTACCTTTTGGAAACGGCCACCTCTTTATAAGAACTGTTTTTTCACAGTCTGGGTTACAGAGACAATTCAGCGTTATACAGTTTACATACCGGTTCCATTTCTCTCATATATAATATTGACAATCAATACAGCTTTACACAAAGAACTGAACAACCCGACAACAATCATTGTTCATGTCAAAGAAAAAACACACTAAAGGATTTGGAGTCACATTAGTTCATACCAAATGCCAACACATCAATTTGGTAATATCAAACAGATTATCATGAGCACATAGCGTATCATTTTGGTTGCACTCCTTGGAATTCGTTCTAGCATATCGAAGTTCTGTTTGCAATATGTCCTCCACGCTTGAAAACAATATTCTAAATCAGGCTTAACTATTGTTTTGTGCAGCAGTATTATTAACAATTTCCTTAGGCCTGTGTGATGTATTTAGCCTAGTTAATACAAGAATTCAATTTGCTATGTTGACGCAATTTCACAACGTTTATGAAGTTGTTATTTATTTTGAAAATAAGTTTGTTGTTTAAATGTTAAATATTTGTTATGCAATAAGACATAACATGTATCAATTCCACAATTAACAAACATGCTACTCGAACTGTCCCATCAGTGATATCTGCAAATGTGATTACGCGTGTTGTTTTAGGCAAATTTAGCTATTACGTAATTGACCTTGTAAAGGTTTACCCAGAGTTGGGAACAATAATATATGCATATACGTTCTCATATCCTGTACGGTGGCATTACAAATGAACCTGGTGAAGTAGAAACATTTATTATATATTATGGTCATTAGATCTCTGAAATGAGAGGTAACCCCTATAGGGTTATTCACTTGTTTTACCCACACATATGAATAAGTCACCACCAGCAATAATCAATCTCCAAAATAAAAAAACGTAATAAAGGATTTGCAGTTAGATTAGATTGTACCGAATGCCAACCCGTCAATGTTAAATGTTTAACAAATTATAATGCACACATGTATAGTAATATAATGTATGTGTTTACTTTGCATTTGTTACTATGTTTTGTTTTCCGTTTATTTATTGGATCATTCTAAAGTGGCTATCAACTGCAAAAAGGCAGATATTCAATTCAATTCAATTTGATTTATTCAAACAACATTCAACAACAATACAATTTAAGACTATACAAACATGCTATACAGGTATTGTTGTCTGAAGGGAATACACAAGAAGTAAAAAAGGTAGTAGTATGTATCCCCGCACCCAATATTTGTGGGAACAACCATAATATAAGAAATAATTATTATAATGTAAATATTGCACACATCCTAAATACATGACTAGGAAAAAAAACATAAACAGAATTAGTGATACAAACCCTAGTCCATTATCCATATTAATCTCACTTATTCAAAATAAATGGATGCATACAAGGAATTGTACTTAGAATTCAGATACATTAATAATCTGAACCAGTTGCAATGAAAGTTGCAATTATATATATTCATTCATGAGTATTGACTTGTACCTGTGTCTAAAATACATTATTGTTGTTATGTTAGTTAGATCAACATGCAAGGAATTCCAAAGAATTATGCCATACGTAGGTAGAGACATGGCTGTAACATTCAAGGTGACACAGTGCCTTACTAATTGATTTTTGCGACGTGTTATTACCGAGATATTTTTTTCACAAAATGCTGTTGTATATTAGCTGGTAACATGCAGTAGTATGCTTTATACATAAACATAGCTGTTTTGAATTTCACCAGATCTGGAAATTTTAATATATGCGACCTATAGAAAAGAGGAGTTGTGTGGTCAAGACGACGTGCCCCAAACAGAAGTCTAATTGCTCTCTTTTGAAGTACAACAAGACAATTGACATTAGAAGGATATGTGTTTCCCCATATTTCAGAACAATAACTAATGTATGGTAAAAATAATGAGCTGTACAGAATATGCATAGACTGTGAGTCTATGACTTGGCTACACTTATATAATATAGCTGTACTCTTAGAGAGCTTTGATTTAACATTTGCTATATGATCTTTCCAATTCAATTTCTCATCAATTAATACTCCAAGAAATTTAGCCACACGCACTCTGTTAATGCTTATACCATTGATAGCTATGTTAAACTATGCATTCAAATTACCAAATAACATGTAGCTTGTTTTCAAAACATTTAAAGAAAGCTTATTTACAGCAAACCATATACACAATTTGTCAAGCACTGTCGATACTGTTGTAACAAGTTGGTTGATGTTTTGTCTGCACAAAATAAATTAGTGTCGTCAGCAAACAGTATATATTTCACAAGCCTTGATATGTTACATAAATCATTAATATACAGTATAAACAGTTTCGGCCCTAAAATTGAGCCCTGTGGGACACCACATGATATATTTAACAGGTCTGAGTGGAATTCATTGTAACAAACAAATTGGGATCTGTTTGATAAATAACTGCTTATCCAATTGTGTGTCACACCTCTGATACCATAGAAATAATTTTTTCACAGAGCAACTCATGATCTACTGTGTCAAAGGCTTTTTTCAAGTCAATGAATACACCAATAGAGTACATTTTGTTCTTTAGAGATGAAGTTATTTCATTTATTAACTCAGTTAAAGCATAGGATGTAGACATATTTTCACGGAATCCATACTGAGTAGGGTTAATAATGTCATTGTTATCAATAAATGCACTTAGCCTACTGTTAAAAAGTGTTTCTAGTATTTTGGAAAATTGTGGAAGTAGTGAAATTGGTCTGTAGTTAGAACAATCTTCTTTGATTCCCGACTTGAACACTGGGATTACTTTAGCAATTTTTTATTTATCTGGGAATACCCCAGTTTTGAAAGATGTGTTAAAAATATGGGTGAGTGGCTTAATGATTGACGTGATTATATGTTTTACAATATTCATACTCAACCCTTCCGCATCAGTTGAGCTTTTGTTTTTGCAGCTTTCCACTACCCTAATAACTTCATTTTCATCAACTGGTGACAAGAACATACTGTTATCATTTCGATTTTTTTAGATAATCGAATACAGATGCACCAGCAGCAGGGTTAATTTGTTTGGCTAGGTCTGGACCAACACTGGTAAAGAACCTATTAAACATGTTGGCAATATTTTCTTTACTTTCGATGACCTTGTCATCTTTATGGAATAGTTCAGGATATGCATGTTCCTTCTGCATTTTACCCATTATTAATCGCAGTATTTTCCATGTTCCATCAATATTGTTTTTTTTTGCTTTAGCAGCAAAGTACGGTAGTGTTTCTTTTTTTCACATCTCAAGATAGTTGTCAATTTATTTTTATATGCCTTATATCTGTTTTCAGCATACCTTGTTCTCTCTTTAAGGAATAGTCGATATAAATTGTTTTTTTGTGGCATGCATTTACCAGTCCTGTAGTTAGCCATGGTTTCTTTGGTTCAATTCGGCTGTTATTTATGTTGACCTCTTTCATAGGGCAGCATTTATCAAATATATATGTAAAGTTTTAAATAAAAGTATCATATGCTTTATTCACATCTTCTTCATTTAAACAGTTTCCCATTTGAGCTTATGCAGTTCACAGTTGAGTGAGTTGATATTTTCTTCTATTGTCTGACGTACCCTTTTTGTATTATGTTTCGTTTTCGCTTCATCCTTATTTATATATATTCCCACTGCAAATATAGGTAAGTGATCACTTATATCATTTATGAGTAGACCACAGGTGTAGTGCTGTTCAATATCAGTTGTAAATATATTATCAATAAGGGTTGCAATATTTTGACTAATTCTGGCTGGCTTGGTTATTAGTGGATACAATCCAATGCTATACATTAAGTCCAAGAATTGTCTCACACAATCATGCGTTTCATGCTGCAGTAAATCTATATTAAAGTCACCACAGACCAGCATTGTTTTATTGGTGCAGTCATTATTAAGAATTGGTTCAATGTTTTCACACAAAGTTGATAACTTTTGTCCTGGTGCTCTGTATATACAGCTTATCAAGTTATTGCTTTGTTTTTTATGTTAATTTCTATAGTAACACACTCAAGGATACCATCGATAGCTACTGTTTTCTGTTTTACCAATTTGCTTTCGTAAATGTTTTTTATGTACAATGCAACACCTCCACCTCTCTTGTTAGTTCGGAAAGCATTAAACATATTATAACCTGGTATACTGTTATCTTGGACACTACTTGTTTGGTCCATCCACGTTTCAGTTATTGCAATAACGTCAAATGAACATTTCAAGGCATGTATACAATCCATTATTTTGTCAAGCTTTTTGTTAAGACTTCGAGCATTAAAGTGTATGATAGATATACCCACTGCTTTAGTTAGTTGGATATTAGAATTGAATTGTTGTTCGGTGTAGTATTTGTAAGACATTAAAATATCATTATACAAATTATTATCAGGATCTATATCTTTTTCATAATCACACACACCATAGTCTTTGTAATTAAATGAATTACAGTTAAAATTAGTACAAGGTGTATTAGGCTCATAGCTATGATTGTATGGGTTAGTTTGATAATTTAAAGCTATAAAATCCTTATCGTTTATATTTGTAAATGGGATAGATTCGACATCATACGTAAAATTATTAGCCATTTGTTAACATGTAAAACATTTGCCTGATTCAACTGTACAGATATCATGGCATGGAGAATAAAACAACTGTTGTGTAAAAGCTTTGTGGAAAAACATATTCTACACTAGATGTAGCTGTTGAGTGGATAAACCACATCATTGTGCAATTATTCTATCTTGATCATTTGCCTTGTACTACAAACTATACATCAATATTGTGTTGTTTTCTTTAATGAAATTGCACAATTTACCTTGCATTTTCTTTATAGCGTCCTTCGCTATTGATAACTCATCACATGTTGTCTTCAGGTCCTCTGTAGCAGAAACATTTACTAAGTCATTGGTTCGGGTCAGTAGAAGTCCACACAGCTGTTACTTAGTGTACACGAACTCCCATCAAAAATAACTACTTCATCACAGTTAGTTGTTGATACATAAATCAGCGTCATACAACTAACTTCAAAGACAGTATTTCTACTACGCAATGTATACAATTAGCACACTTATACTCAATCAACTGAATAACTCGGCATCAACATTTGTTCGTTTCAAAAACAAACTATTAAATAAAGGATACAAAGTCGGAATAGTTCATATCAACTTCCAACCCATCAATGACTAACATTAAACAAAATGATAACGCACACATTTAGATTCGTATTGTGTCTGATACCGTAACAGAATATATCAAGCTTTTTATAACTAATGCCTATCAAATGTATATAATTTTTATTACTCTCCGATGTATTATTTCTTGCATGGGCGGCATGGCATGGCTACATCCTTCTTTCCATATTGCCTCTACCTATTGTTTTGTATAGCAGTGTTTTTGTTATTTTCCTTGTATGTAATATTTAGCATAATTAATCAATGCATCGATTTTCCTTTGAAGCCATTTTATCGTAATCCGTGTTTTATACAGAAGCCCGAAACATATCGTTGACGTGGTAAGGCAACCCTCTAATTTGGACAATTGACTGCAATAGCATCTGCAATTGTTTCTTTTAAAATATATAACATAATGCACATTTTAAACTCATTATCTTACACACTGGAGGGGGCAGCCAATTTTAACACTCGAATATCGAAAGATAGCACACTCATTACACCTAGTCATAGACCATGATATACCCCTGACTTGCATGTAATATGATATAGATGAGATGCTCCCCTGGCTTTATCATTATCAGAAGCAATGTAACCATAGTCCATGTTAATAAAATACCCTAAAATAAACCAAACGAGGAACGAACGGTGATCCGATCAACAAAATGGCTGCGTAGCGGCGAAATGAAGATGCCGCCGACGGGTTATCTTCGTCGTATCTTACGTATATTACGCAGAGAGCGGTGGAGCAGTGGTTACCACATCCGCCTCTCATGCCGGCGGTACGGGTTCGATCCCCGGTACCGGCAGTTGTGATATAAAAATCTGGCTCTGAACATTGGGGACTGACGTATCCCTCGTGAATCGGAGAATCACGTTAATGTCGGTCCCGTCTCAATTTCAAATTTGGGACGTAAAAGAACCACTGAGGACGACAAGCACCCTGGCAGTGACCCTCCTCAGTGACTCCTGCGTTAGTCCAAGATTGGGCTGTTTGGAATTAATAACCTGAGAACTGAGTATCTCAACAACGAAAAGTCGCAAAGACAACGTAGATGGACGATAATAAGGTTTCTGTGATCGCTGTCGACATTATTCAAGTTGCAAACATTGATATCCGACTCGAAGTTGTCGAGAAATGATCTCAGTAAAATCTGTCAAATGCCACACGATGTCGGGGATCAACTAGACGAACGCACCTCAACATCTTTCAAATTAACTCACTTAATTAGCACACGAAATAATTTTTCACAAGACATGAGCACTAGCCTCGGTTACCGAGGATCCGCGAGGTGGCAGCACTTTTCAGCCCCCTCAAAACTTCTCGGCGTTACGTAGCCTCGGTTACCCAGACTCCGTGAGGTGGCAGCACTTTTAAGCCCCCTCAACTCCGCCTGGGACAGTATATGGGCTTAAGTTTCTACATCCGGGCAGCCTTACCCCAGATTAGGGTAAAGACGCTGATTGGCTCTCAGGCCTACTATGAAATTAAAATTAAAATAACTATATACTTTTACAAGATAATAATATCACATGAAAAGTATTCAACATTGAACTTATATTAACACAAAAGTAAGTAAAAATTCAAATTTACAGTTGTTGATAAAATAAGAATTACGGCAGGATTAACCAGTAACCGTGAGGTGGCAGCATTGTCTAGCCCCACACAGAGCATACCAGTTAAATAAGGATACCTTTTTATCAAATAATTGTGTATTATAAAAACTATTCAGAATTAAACTTATATTAACACAAAATAAATAGAAATACAAATTTGCAGTTGTTAAAAAAAAAATATATTACGGCAGTGTCCGTGAGGGTGCAGCATTGTATAGATCACGCGGATACCAAACAAAAGCCGTTAATGGGGCCAGACTGTCAAATCGGCGTAGTTCCGCAGCCGACCGGCAGTCGGTTAAGCGAGACTAGGCGTTACGCAGTTTGAGCTGGCTGGTTAATGTAAAAGAAGGATCTGATCGAGGTAAACGAAAGGCTGTGAGTTTCCTGGGTGGTTTTGGATGGTTTGCGTGTACGAGGGGTTGGGCGGTTTTGCGGTCTGCGCAGTAGAGTTAAGTGAGATTAATTCATACCAAATTACAAGCCATCAATTTGAAATACAGCTGTATTAAACAAATATCAATTACAATAAACATACATTATAACAATGGATGGGCAAATGTTATGACTGGAAGGTATGTGCCTACTGTTTATTTTTAATCATACAATTTGTATCTACGTTTTAATTATATATCATTTATTGTGTCTCGATCCTTAGAAACCAAGCCGAGATGCATATCAATACAATAAGGTTAATCAATATGAACCAATAAACAATTCCTGTTGCCAAATAAAGATTGATAAACGAAGGAATGATGGTGGATAGGCAGGGTTGTAAAGATGTTTTTAGATAATGGAGGAGTTTAGCAACAACAGTTTCAACTGATCTAGCACTAGAAGGAAGCATATTTCAAAGAGTAGGTGCATCAACAGGAGAAAAGCCAAAATCCCAATGTTGGCATTGAATTTAGGGACACAGATTAAATCACAACTAGAATATGGAAGCTAGGCTTGTGAACAAGCCACTGGCTAGCCATATCAAAACCTTGCATGTGGATGAAATGACATCAGAAATAATGTCGCTGTCGAAACATTGCTGCTAAGTCGCAAAAACTGCTTGCATCCGGCCATTCAATGAAGGACAGCAACAACTGTACAACTGTATTTGTGCCGACCACCAGCGCAGTGTATCATAATCGCGGGTGGACGACTGACCCAGCCAATACAAATGCAATTATTTTAGGTAAAACCCCCATATGCAGCTGATACACACATGAAACTAGCCTTTAAAAAGGATGTAATTTATAATATAAGTAGATAACATTCAATATGGTACTAGGTTAGATGACGTATCTTGCAATACAAGTGATAAGAATAATGAACACTACAGTATATCGTCTGACGCTTGACTTTACTCTGAATGCAAAGGCCAGAAGAGTAATACTGGTGTTATATTAAAACGGTGTCCACTCCACGCTCCTGTATGAAGCAGAATGTTGGTATATGACATAATTCAATTTCAAACTCCTTTCTACCTTTCACACAAAATGTCTTCGAACACAATGACAGTATTCTGACCACAAACGATTTCTAACAGGCAGTTGTTCAGAATTACCGTCCAGCAGACACGCCACATAAAGACGAAGATGTATTGAATTGTGTGTGTTGTAGTTATTACACAAATGATCAGTATTTATTACACAATTTCACATATTGCATATTTACGTCAGCGTTGACAGTGTATAACAGACATACAAAATGTCCTCCACGTGGCGATAATGGCAGTGGGATCGTTAGGACCATCAATATATTTGGAAGGATTAGGTACACTTTTATTGTAGCTTTCTATATATTTAGCATACACGAATGTTGCCATGACACACGACTAGATGGATATGTAGATAGCTCCATCTCTGTGTAGTCGAGGCACAGGTAGAAACGACATACCTTCAACGGTCTTTTGCTTAATCTCGGCGCTTTGGAGAGCCTGCTGCACCTCATCTGAAACACACAACTCTCGGATTATACAGCGTCTGGTCTACTGCTGCACAGTCTTTTATTATCTACAAGTCTGGTTTATAGAATGCACTAAATGGGCCACCTTTCTGGTATGAACTATGGACAATTAGTACACCTTTGCTTAAACAAAGGAATACCTTGGGTCAAACATTGTTCATTTAGAAACGTAATACAAAATTCGGAGTCAGAATATATCATACCGAAAGTCAACTCTCTAATGTTTAATATAAAACAAATTAAAATGCACACATTTAGATTGATATGATGTGTTATAAAATGAGTGATCCAGACCAGACTTGCATCGATGCACGAGAGACAATCAATACAATTTTACACAAAGAACTGAACAACCGGTTACCCGACAACAATCATTGTTCATGTCAAAGAAAAAACACACTAACGGATTTGGAGTCACATTAGTTCATACCAAATGCCAACACATCAATTTGGTAATATCAAACAGATTATCATGAGCACATTGCGTGTCATTTTGGTTGCCCCCTTTGTATTCATTCTAGCATATCTATGTTCTGTTTGCAATATGTCCTCCACGCTTGAAAACAATATTCTAAATCAAGCCTAACTATTGTTTTGTGCAGCAGTATTATTAATAATTTCCTTAGGCCTATATGATGTATTTAGCCTAATTACACCAATAATTCGAATTGCTATGTCGACACAATTGCACAACTTTTATCAAAATGTTATTTATTCTGAAAATGAGTTTGTTGTTTAAATGTTTAATATTGTTATGCAATAAGATATCACATGTATCAATTCCACAATTAGCAAACATGCTATTCGCAATGTCCCATCAGTGACATCCGCAAATTTGCCTATGCTGTTGTTTTAGGCAAATCTAGCTCTTACGTTAATGGCCTTGTAAAGGTTTACCCAAATTTAGGAACAATAACATATGCATATTCATTCATATGTCCTGCACGGTGACATTATAAATTAATCTGGTGAAGTAGAAACATTTATTATATAATAAGGTCAGTAAAACTCCTCACAGCGATTATGTCTCTGAAATGAGAGATAACCCCCATAGGGTTATTTACTTGTTTTACCTACACAAATGAATAAGTCCCAATATGCAATAATCAATCTCCAAAATAAAAAAAGTAGTAAAGGATTCGCAGTCAGATTACATTGTACCGAATGCCAACCCATCAATGTTAAATGTTTAACAAGTTCTAATGCACACATGTATAGAAATATGATGAATGTGTTTACTTCGTTTTGATATTATGTTTTGTTTTTAGTTTATTTAACGGATCATTCTAAGGTGTGGCTATCAACTGCAAAGGGTTTGTGAATAAGACTACTTTTTATTTTTATAGGTTTTGTATTGATTTTTAAAATGTCTTTATTCTAAGACGCAGATACCATGGCATGGAGAATAATACAACTGTTGTGTACAAGCTTTGTGGAAAAACCATATTCTACACTAGATGTAGCTGTTGAGTGGATAAACTACATTATTGTGCAATTATTCTAACTTGATTGTTTGCATTGTATTAGACATTATACATAAGGATTGTGTTGTTTTCTTTAATGAAATTGCACAATTTACCTTGAATTTTCTTTATGGCATCCTTCGTGATTCTGTGTTCATCACTCAGCGTCCTCGTGTCGTCTGTAGCAGAAACATTTACTATGCCATTGATTCGGATTAGTGAATGATAATGCACACATATAGATTCGTATTGTGTAGGATAACGTAGCGGAATATATCAAGCTGAAATTGTTGTTAAACCACATTCTCTTGGACGCATTTCATAACTAATGCCCATCAAATATATATCATTTTCATTACTCTCCGTTGTACTATTTCTTGCAGGCTACATCCTTCTTGCGATATAGCCTCCACGCCTGAATACAATAGTCTAAATCAGCCCTACCTATTGTTTTGTACAGCGGTGTTTTAGTTATTTTCCTTGTATGATATATTTAGCACAATTACTCAATTCATCAATTTTCATTTGTAGCCATTTTATCATAATCCGTTTGTTATACAGAAGCCCGAGTCATATCATTGACGTGGTAAGGCTACCTCCAACTTGGGCAAGTGAATACAATAACGTCAACAATTGTTTCCTTTCAAATATATAACATAATGCACATTTTTAACTCGTTATTTTACACACTGCTGTGGGCAGACAATTTTAAAATGGCAGCCAGCCGTGAATTACGTTGCATGTTGCTTGCAATAACATTTGTATAACTCGACAACCGATGCATGAAAATATATGACATTAATTGCACGGTACTTGGAATGATTGTGGGAATAAAATGTATTATTAAAATGTTTGTGTTGCAATAAATACGTATCAGATCTTGAAGCAAATTTCAACAATTATGATGACAAACTAAACAAGCAATTCATGCTATATATTAAAAAAATCCCTGAACACATCACAGTGAACATGTGAAATTAATGTATCCGTGTATATTAGTTTTATCCTAGTTTATCAAATGTTGACGGTTAGTTTTCAAATTACAGTATAATGGACTCGAATTATAATTATTTGGAAGGACGTTGTTGCGTAGCCGAGCATCGGAACCGTGTTCGCTGGTGATAAAGGTCCGAGCACTCAACGCGCATGCGCCTACTTTGACTTTCCCCACAAACAATTTTTTCCGATGCTCGGCCTGCTGCACCGCGTCCGAGCATCGGAACTGTGTTTGTTTGTGATAAAGGTCCGAGCATTCAACGCACAGGCGATTTCTTGGTCGTACTTTCACGTTACCCTTCGCATCAGTATCAGTACGGGTGCGTAATCGTACTACTGCTACTAGCGATTCACAAGGATATTCGATTAATATTTATAAGTCCATTATAACAAGCCATAGCCTATGGAAAAAATAAAATAAATACTTAACATTTATAAGCCCAATTGCATGATTATAAATGTTTTTTTGAGTTAATGGTATGTATCTAAGTAAGTTCAACTTATTGACTCTATTTTGCATCATACAGTGTATTGAATATGTTGTAGTTATTACACCAACGATCAGTATTTATTACACCCTATCACATACTGCATATGTCAGCGGTGACAGTGTTTGACAGAAATCCAAAATGTCTTTCACGTGGCGATAATGGCAGTAGGATCGCTAGGACCATCAACAGTTGGAAGGACTAGGTACACTTTTCTTGTACCTTTCTTTTAAAAAGTATATATTTAGCGTACATGAATTTTGCCATGACACACGACTAGATGGATATGTAGATAGCTCAATTTCTGTATAGTCGAGGCACAGGTAGAAACGACATACCTTCAACGGTGTTGTGCTTAATCTCGGCGTTATGCAGAGCCTGCTGAACTTCGGCTGAAATACATAACTGTCAGATTATATATATATATATATATATATATATATATATATATATATATATATATATATATATATAATGTATTATAATTACTTACCTTTCCTGGGTTGCCATATATGTGAAATTCGACTAGATTTCAACAACTAACAGCAAGAATCATATGAATCGTATGATCTTACTGTATGTCGGGGCCGACTACCTTTTGGAATGGAGAGCTACATAAATGATGTAGACTAAGTAGTCAGCGGCCCACATTTCAGGCCCAAGTCTGGGAATGTTACGTGTTTGTGTACATCCCCATTCCCACTGAGACAAAGTAGTTCCATTAGAGGCTTCCTGGGGCGCAGGATGGTGTTCATTTTGTGCAGATGTAAGTCTCAGTGTAGCGCCTGATCTACTGCTGCACTGCAATCCTCACTTTCTGACTGCAGACTTGTTCTGATGAGCTTTAGTAGGTAATTGATGTGTTCATCCATCAGTAAACAACACCATCATTTGTTATATCACAAAGTAATCTTTGAAAACTTTTTACCACATATGACCGCACGCACACACACACACACACACACACACACACACACACACACACACACACACACACACACACACACACACACACACACACACTCACTCACTCACTCACTCACTCACTCACTCACTCACTCACTCACTCACTCACTCACTCACTCACTCACTCACTCACTCACTCACTCACTCACTAACTCACTCAATCACTCACATACACACACATACGTAGACATCCAAACTGCGCAGGATGATGGTTTTTATGATGTCGCAGGCTGGAGAAAGAGAAGAGGTCAGAGGTGAAGGACTAGGACACTGCCTCTCTCTCCGACCTACATCATGCAGACAACGTACGTGACTTTGTCCTCAATTCATGCAACATGGTCTTTGTCACGTGAGTTCAACTCCAGCATTCTGGGAGTCGACCATAATATGGAAAATATGAGTTTGTCATGTATGGTCAAATCAGACATAGTTCCGTGGGAGAACATGCGACACAGCTCACAACGCATCGATGGCGTCCTGGGTTGGGTTGGGTTGGGTTGGGTTGGGTTGGGTTGGGTTGGGTTGGGTTGGGTTGGGTTGGGTTGGGTTGGGTTGGGTTGGAAAATACCAAGAGCATTTTTTTACTGTGAACTGTGAGATATTCAACTATGCCTTTTAGCTCCCACCTCTTCATCCTGAATCCTATTCTGACCAGGCATGGCCTGCCACACAAACATACATATGGCGTTTTCATAAAAGTATGGGTAACATTTGAAACAAAGATCTCTACACTGTTAATCCATAACTCTAACTTGTGTTTTTATTTATACAAATAACACTGCCCCACAAATATTCCATTGTCTCCGAATGTTGGAGATGTTGATATAATTGCCTTAAGAAGTCATGCCTAATTTTCTTATGTCATGCACGGAGATTCGTGTATATATTCACATGGACGCCTTGTGATCTTGGAAACAACACATACATGTCAGAATGTTCAACGTTTTTCATGGGATACAGACATATATACTGTTGGTGTTCCGCAGTTATGCAAACCGCACTAGCATCTTGATTTCAGAATCGGGACAACTATGAACATTTTGTTTATTACATGCCTAGTATCCCATCATGTGAATAGTGACCACTACTGCAATAATGTGAAATAGATACGTGGCAGAAGCTAAATAATTACTATACGTAAAGGGAAGTGATCAACATAAACGTACCGAGTTGTTTCTTTGTTGTCTCGTCTTTTTCTAGTCGTGCCTTCAGAGCCGGGTTAGATTCCAGTGCTCGGAAAATTCGATTGATTTCTGTTTGATTCTGTAGCACAAGAATTACAGAACGTTTGTAAACATAAATATGCACTCCTGAAAAAGGCACGCATTGCCATGCATACATTTACACAGGCCCACGTTGGTTTCCAGATATATCAAACTATACGACACTGTCCCGGAATTTATAACATGCAAATAGTGTAGATACCTTAACACTTTTTTCTATTTGTCATAAAGTAGTAGTAGTAGTAGTAGTAGTAGTAGTAGTAGTAGTAGTAGTAGTAGTAGTAGTAGTAGTAGTTAGTAGTAGTAGTAGTTGTTGTTGTAGTAGTAGCAATAGTAGTAGTAGTAGTAGTAGTAGTAGTAGTAGTAGTAGTAGTAGTAGTAGTAGTAGTAGTAGCAGCAGTAGCAGTAGCAGTAGCAGCAGCAGCAGCAGCAGCAGCAGTAGTAGTAGAGTAGTAGTAGTAGTAGTAGTAGTAGTTGTAGTTGTAGTAGTAGTAGTTGAAGTAGCAGTAGCAGTAGCAGTAGCAGTAGCAGTAGCAGTAGCAGTAGCAGTAGCAGCAGCAGCAGCAGCAGCAGCAGCAGCAGCAGCAGTAGCAGCAGCAGTAGCAGCAGCAGCAGCAGTAGCAGTAGAGTAGTAAAGATGTTATTTCAGACAATCAGTTAAATATTTTTTTATTATTATTTTCTGTTATGCAGAAATGGATGAGTTTGGGCAGTTAATCGGTCTAATATAGGTGGTCAGTCGAGCACGTCTGTTGGGAGGTGTCGGGTGTATTTTACTTAGTTATTTATTTGTTTATTTTTCAGTAAGAAACAGTGCGACACACGAATGTTTGCTAGCACTGACATGGTAAATAGTTGTTTTTATTTTAATGTCATTCTCAATTAAACGTAGACCGAGTATATAATGTCTTACTTATTTATAATTGTAATTATTTATGTATTGATCAATTACTAATTTAATGTATTATGCTAGTAATTAATATTCGTAAATATAGTTTTATAATAATTGTTTATTAGCCTTATCATTATTTGTTTTATATATGTTTCTGATTGTATACATTTTATTAATATTATTGTGAATTGTGAATTTAATTTAAATCTGTTTTTGTAAGTATGTAGCAGTGTGTTTATGTGATGATGGCCCATTGAAAATCATGATAAACCACGTGACATTATTTCTATCATGAAATAATATTTTTACTACTGATACTACGCCGCAAAACTCAACCTCTGACAGGTGTTCAACGTATGCGGTAGAATCTATAAGTAGAAGCCACGCTCGGCCAAATGCGCTCGTTACAAAACCGAGTTGTTATAGCCAGCGAACCTTTCCGTGCACCGTTTCGTGATGTCGTATCGGAATCGCTGTTGAAAGTCTAGGCAAACACTTTAGCCAGCTCGTGTGGTGTATCTAAGGCACACCAAGTGTAAGGCACATCAGTAATTTTAAGAAAAGTATGTAAAACTCAAATGTGTTAAAGGGGCACTGTATGGGATTGAACCTTCCACGCGAAACGGAACAATTTGGCCGACCCGCGAGAGGCAGCACCGTCAGTACCTAAAAATATCTTGTTGACGTTGACGATGTTGCGCAGCCGAGCGGTGGACAAAACTGCGTCAACTGACAAGACAAGCGTGCCGCGTGATAACTGTTGTTGCTATTTTTAACTCATGGCTTTTAAAAGTGATCCTGGAGAGTGCAGTTGTGGAAACATCTGTAATAGATTGGAAAAGAGAGGCGCGTGTCCGTGTTTGATTCAAATTCAACAAGATATTTTTTAGGTACTGACGGTGGTGCCTCCTCGCAATCCCATATAGTGCCCCTTTAATGACCGTTTTGAATTCGAGCCAAACAAACAACTACGCCGTTGAGGGTTTGTAAATACTACAATCGTTGTTTTGATTGCATTCTGATAGTGGGGGCCCACTTTACTCGCCCTTCCACTACGATCAGACACCGGCTGCACATGTCAAATGCGCGACTGCCTGCTTTCAGACATGATTGCCAGCATCTTTAACGATGTGTTCAAAGACCATGAACTGCTCGACCTAGGCAAGTGTATTTGTGCAACTACAGAAGCCGGGCAAACCGATATGACTGTTGGCGAATTTAGGTCCGGTTGTCTTATACTCTGTATTAACTGACATGCCACATGATACGGATTACCCGTATCCGATACGGATTTTGGCGGGTTTTTTAAGTGATACGGCCGTACTCCATTTTGATACGGATCTTAGCTAAATTTATTGAGACATTATTTGTAACCACATTGTGTCCTTATATGCGTCACAAAACTACAGCACAATGGAATAATCGTTTACTGTAAATCGATTCGAAACGAACGAACTAAACCACCGATTAGTATATTGTAGCGAGTAATAGATGGCGCGCTGGTAAATGTGTTGTTCTGAAAACTGCGGCACGTGGCTCAACGGGTGTGAACAGGGCGCGTGGCAGGCGCGTGACGATTATAAAAACCAGTACAGGAAATGGAGCGCGACGCCGCGAAATCGCTGGTATTTCTGATTTCGAGATGTTGGCGCTTGCCAGTGAAACCTCGATATACGCGCGAACTGCCCAGATAAATTGTTATTATTTGATGACACTGTCTGTTTTCGGTGCGCAGCTTAAACGTGCTGTAGTGAACAAAAACGTCGGTAATTTTCCAGTTAACTGGCCTAAATTGTTAGGGCCTTTTCAAAACTGTTTTACCATGTTTTTTTCGATATATATGTGTTTGGAATGTCATTCTGCATCACACCCGCTAAAACGAAATCAGATATCATTTTTAAAAATTGTGTGTCGTCGAGTCGCCGTAAATAATCCGATGCCACTGGGCGTGAGCAATACATAGTGCTCCCCAGACGTATCGCGAACGCAAAGCCAAAGCCAAGGCGCTGTCTTGCGATTTGCGAATATATCCCCAAAACTAAGGCTATATCATTGACTTTTTATTCTATATAAGGCAAATATATTTGTGTTAAGCATAATTATTTTTAAATATGGCTAAATATTTTTTTTTGACTTCGCAAAGCCCACGCTAGACATCGCCTTTGACAAAGCCGGGGTTTGAGGCGCCTTGTGACATCGGCTAATTTACGTCGACTCGACGGCATTAAATTTATAAAAAACTAAATAAAACATATATATATATAGGACTTTTTTTAGCGGGAGTGGTGCAGAATGACATTCCAAACACATACACATACATTTTGAAAAGACCTTAATAACCTAGGCCAGTTAACTGGAAGATATGATTAGTGATACGGATTCTTACATAATTTTAAGTCAAAAATACGGATCGACATCCCCAAAATGTGGCATGTCTGTTTTAAGAAAAACACCACCGCCGTCACAATCGGGATTCCGACATTGAATCGTGCCTTCAATACCATACGTTGCAACAAGCTGCAAGACACCCAACACACTTTCTTCTCTGAGTCGGTTCTCTCACGTCCACCAGCCGACACTACAATTACGCAGACGACACAGATCTCGTCAGTTTTCGCATTCATTCGTGCGTGCGTGCGTGCGTGCGTGCGTGCGTGCGTGCGTGTGTGTACATACTATTATATAACAGTAATACCTGACTGATGTCAGTTGTGTGTTGGGTGATGTCAGTCGTGTGCTGTGCAGTGTCTGATTCCAACTGGTGTAGACGCGCACAGTGATCTGCGATGACTTGGTACCAGGCCTTGCGTTCGTCTGCCAGGAATTTCGCATCTGTTATGTCAATCACAGCCTGCGCGATCTGGAACACAGGACAGCTGCATTGTGCACTATATCGTGTTGACACCTAGTATACAATTGGGGGTGTCAAGACAATGGTGACATAGCAGTCATGGTAGTTGGAAGTTGTTACGCTAAAGTAATCTTTTCATAAATCGAATAGAGCATTTGTCCCACCCACACATAACAGCTATGTGATCGATATCGTATCAGTATCATGACATTTTAACAACAAGAACCATTACATTTTGTTTTGGTTCACCAAAAATAATATATTGTTACCCATATATCAGTAAAGATAACAACATTTCAGAATATATGGCATTGTGACCTTCTTTGGCCAGTTGCATGACACATATCCAAGTCCATATCACACACAAGGTAGGGTAATTAACACCTAGGTGACACCTAGCCAGTAGGAGTGGTTGCATCACACACACGGCTGGGTTATGTCACAAGTTAGGCCGAACTTTCTGGGGCAACTCGAAGCAGCCCCAACTCACAGCTCCTTGTATCAATGGCAGGAGGGGTCTACTGCTTGTATAACTTCTACGACTGTCCTCGTGATCCCATGATCATAAGGGTGTTTGCCTGTATCTCAGTCTTTCAATGTTGCATGCTAATTACTATATACTGACAAATACAATTGCTATTCAAAGATTTCTTACTTTGTATGTATTACCAATATAGATATGGTTGCACACAATTCATAGTTACAGTAAGTATATCTTCATAAATACGGACACTATGTGTAAGTCTATCAAAGGGGCGTAATAATTACAAAATATTGACTAATTAATTAAATTATTATTAAATACAATTATCCGCGTTTTCATGACATATAGATAGACATCTCTGTCAGTTTGGGATGTATTCAACTGTCTACTGGCGTGAACACGTGCGCGCAATATACTTAGTCTGCAACGCAGGGGAAATTAGACCGTCGCTACAGCGCGCGAAAATTAGTATTAAGTAACACCGTCTCCTACTTGTAACTACTACTAATGTGGTTATACACATTGCATAATAATAATAATGTGTAATTATCTTCATAATCATGGACATTATGACCTTTTGTTTTTGTGTTGGTCTGTATACGAATATTGATTAAATAATGAATATTACGTAACTATTAATGTTTTTATTTTACCACAATTAAAAGGTAATTTTTTATAAATTGAATGTTTATATAAACATATATTCATGGACATTGTGGCATTTTATACACACACAATTCTGTTACTTTGTTATGCACTACTTAGTTAACAATAACTAATTAACTGACTTAATTAGTATGAAACAATGAATATTACAAAAATTATTACTCCTTCAATGCATTTCAAAACAATGCAACCAGTATTTTAATAGCAAAGTTATGCCATTTTAAATTCACTTTTATCATCAGAAAATACACAAATGAGCTCATTGGGCGTTGCCAGTTTTTCATGAGGTTCTTCACATTCCGCAACGTCGTTGATAGAGCGTTGACCTCTGCCGTCACAGCATTCCATCCTTTTACCAGTCAGTCCCTGTTCGACAAGGTTGATTTGAATCGGCCTTGTAACAGTTCTTATCTTTGGCCGAATTAAGGCCACAACCTCAGCATGTGAAATGTTTTCCTTACGATTTCGCTGTTTTCTCTCTGCTTCCGCCAAGATGACTGTGATTATGACTGTACAATTAATTCTGGGAAGAATTGTTCTCAAAACACGGTCATCCGCTTATCGGTTACTCGTTCACCCGTGACAGGGTTCACACATGACATGTTGTCACATGTGACAGGATTCACACAAGACATGTTGTCATCTGTGACATGGTTCACACAAGACATGTAGTCACCTGTGACAGGGTTCACACAAGACATGTTGTCACCTGTGACAGGGTTCACCCAGGACATGTTGTCACCTGTGACAGGTTTCACACAAGATGATGTTGTCACCTGTGACAGCATTCGCACAAGACATGTTGTCACCTGTGACAGCATTCGCACAAGACATGTTGTCATCTGTGACAGGATTCACACAAGACATGTTGTCACCTGTGACAGGGTTCGCACAGGACATGTATTCACCTGTGACAGGGCGCACACAAGACATGTTGTCACCTGTGACAGGGTTCACACAGGACATGTTGTCACCTGTAACATGATTCTCACAAGACATGTTGTCACCTGTGACAGGGTTCACACAGGACATGTTGTCACCTGTGACAGGGTTCACACAAGACATGTTGTCACCTGTGACAGGGTTCACACAAGACTTGTTGTCACCTGTGACAGGGTTCATACAAGACATGTGGTCACCTGTGACAGGGTTCACGTAAGACATATTGTCACCTGTGACAGGGTTCACCCAAGACTTGTTGTCACCTGTGACAGGGTTAATC
Organism: Oasisia sp. SBJ-2009; assembly: GCA_964017155.1. Taxonomy (NCBI): domain Eukaryota; kingdom Metazoa; phylum Annelida; class Polychaeta; order Sabellida; family Siboglinidae; genus Oasisia; species Oasisia sp. SBJ-2009. The sequence continues at coordinate 17,150,197 of OZ024864.1, read as the reverse complement.
CACGACAAGTTGTCACCTGTGAAAGGGTTCACACAAGACTTGTTGTCACCTGTGACAGGGTTCACACAAGACATATTGTCACCTGTGACAGGGTTCACCCAAGACTTGTTGTCACCTGTGACAGGGTTAATCCACGACAAGTTGTCACCTGTGAAAGGGTTCACACAAGACTTGTTGTCACCTGTGACAGGGTTCACACAAGACATGTTGTCACCTGTGACAGGGTTCACCCAAGACTTGTTGTCACCTGTGACAGGGTTAATCCACGACATGTTGTCACCCGTGACAGGGTTCACACAAGACATGTTGTCATATGTGACAGGGTTCACACAAGACTTGTTGTCAACAGTGACATGGTTCACCCAAGAAATGTTGTCACCTGTGACAGGGTTAATCCAGGACATTTTGTCACCTGTGACAGGGTTCAAACAAGAGGTCACCAGTAACATAGTTCACCCTAGTCAGGTGTTACTGTACACGGGATAACTTCTCAAAACCTGAGTATTTGACGCACATAAATTAACTGCTCAACACAAATAAATCCTGTACATCGGATAGTAAAACCAAGAACCCGGCAATTAGATTTTTTTTTTTTAAAGATGTTGGGGTATTTTACTTCAAATTGCACTGACGATTTGCTATATATGTTAAAATAGGGCTGCTGTCACGAGAAACAGGGAACATTTCAAACGTAACTCTAACAACAATTACACCCTATATTCTTTTCTAATTTGAAATGCCAGCTCGTACTTTGCTGTTTCAAATATATAATTATATATATATATATATATATATATATATATATATATATAATTATATATTACACATATGCTACACATATGCCATAATCCATGCAATTCAAGTTTAAATTGTAAAACGGAAAATAACTTGTAGGTGCCTCCGCTTGCCTAAGTTACAATTACATTATATATATATATATATATATATATATATATATATATATATATATATATATATATATATATATATATGTGTGTGTAATAAACCTGTCTGTCAATTAGTCTACAGTAGTCAATGCTAACAATAATTACACCCTATGTTGTCTTCTAAGTTGAAATGCACCCTATATTCTTTTCTAATTTGAAATGCCAGCTCATACTTTGCTGTTTCAAATATATAATTATGCAAAATAATAAAATGCGTATCTTTTTAAATAGACGTCTGGCGTATTATACTTATTAAGACAGATTAATTAGACAGTGGATAAACTTAGTCAAGATACATAGCTAGGTAATGTAGCAAAAATTTACCAGTTTTATACATATACGTCAAATGAAAGTCGATCGGCGTCTAAGGGGCCCACTTTACCGGCCCTTTCCCTATAACTGCAAACCGTTGTTGATCCGGAATTGTAAAAAGTTCGGAATACTGTGCTGCTAACTGGGTTTAAGGAATGTTCAGTCTAAAAAAATATGCTCCGTTATTTCCGTGGGGCCCTGGTCTTCGTGGGCCCTATACATGCATATGCCTATCGTGCCTATTATGTTATTTATGTATTTGTCTTAAAACTGTCTGACTTATTTTGTGATTGAAAAATAGTTGTAAGTTGCAAGTTTGATAAAAGCCCTATTCTACAGTGTAATGTCAAAGGAAGCGCTAATATTTTGCTCATTTACGACTCACAACATTGCACCGAAATCGACGTTTCCCTTATGCATTACTAGACTACGCTCGACTTGTTTGTATAGGGGTTCAATCAAAATACGACGGTATGTTGTCAGACATTAGCGACGGAAGTCACAGTGAGTGTGACAATTGTCAAATACATTAAATCGGAAAATATAAAAAGGAGACCTTCCATCAATGGTTCAAGAAAAAGTAGACTATCACACCGGAACCTTCATGTTGCCGTTATATCCATGTATTCAAGCCGGAGACAGTTACACAAAGGCCGCCAGCCACACAATACAAACGTTGATCTAAACTGCATATTGACTCACACCGTTTCATCGTTCTCGCGTGTTCCAGTAATCACTAGCCTGAGCTCCACGACACCCGCGTGAGGATATATCGTATCAGTACCAGAAATAGACTGATGTGAAAAGAACGGCGTATGCAAACTCTACGGTCGCGACCATTGACGAACTCACGCACGCTTGATAGTTCAAGCACACTTCACTTGACAAAATGTATATAATTATTTGTGTGTGGGTGGGTGTAAAAGCCCATTTTCCCTCGAGAGCCAAGCGGCAAACCGCCAACACAGCCGTTTACTGTAAACAGAGCGCAGCATTGTTCAATGGCAAATGCAAAGTTGCAGTGTGGAAGCTATCAGCAACTACAGGGTATATAATTACGACCCACCTTACAGGTTTGGCGCCGACCAGTTTTGTAGTCGAACGGTTTGCTGTCGATCAATGCAGATGGGTTTCGGTAATTCAATACGTTAATTGTCATTTGCACTTTGGTGTCGCGCTGGGCCGTTGAACTCGATCAGTGTAAACACTTTTTAAGTGTGGACGCTATGAAAGAATGTGGAGAACAGGACGTTATGTGTACCCATCAGCATGCCTGCGCGAATGTATGAATAGTCCTACACACGGCGTTTGCAAAGCATGACTATAATTGAGGCATCTGACACCAGTTTTCCCATAACGCGCAATAGTTGGTAGCTTTTCAGACAACACGCAACTATTGAAAGCATCCCCCTTAACACGCAATATCTCCCTTAACACGCGACATCTCCCTTAACACGAGACATTTTCTTCCAGACACGAACAACAATCTGCGCGGTGTGTGAGTAACGTCATGTTTGCACAGTGCAGGGAGCGTTTGTATAAATAAGTTAGGACTGCTCACATCTAATACGCATTCAACTTGTTTTCCCATGGTAACTCTATCTTAACTGTAGGTATGAGTATATATTACTACACAAGGGAAATTTCTGTAGAAACAGTTCAGCCAGGTCCAGCTCTCAGGATGATTTCTGCAAAGTTTTGTTCACTATTATTCCCTGTTTCCCTAACCTTGCCATCGCAAGATGGTACTGGCTACTCCCAACTCTGGGAACTTTGCCCTCAGGGGGCCAGAAACCCCCTTTTCGGGCCTAAAATAAGGTATATTCGAATATTGTGTCAAAATAGACGTAGAAACACCATATTGGGCAGAAAGCATGTTCAGATAGTGGGGAAGGCGATCGTATATGATTTAGGGGCTTTCCGCAATCCAATTCCGTAATTTGAGCCATAGCATCGCAAAAATGATGAAAAAGCGTCCTCCGCCTGACACGTTCATATGAGTCAGAAATATATATTTACAAGCCTTTTGAAATGAACGACGGGGATTCTTTTCCATATAGCAAACTTCCAAAGGCCATAAGCTTCTGTGATGTACCAAGACCACCTCTTTATCTGAATGTTTTTATTATGCCCGGTGTGGGTGAAAAGTGTAACGTGCCCCACTAAAAGTTCAGTTACAGGATGTCGGTTCTTCTAATGTGCTACCATCTTTAATTTTTGGACAATAACCTTGATTTTGAAGTCGATTTAATGTTTATCAGTGTTATTCAGGTTCACTGTCTATACTTGAATTCTATATAAGGTCAATGTCAACATAAAGGTTCAACGTCAATTGGTTTTACCCCCACGCATTGACTGAGCGGGCGCATAAATCAAGGTATGCTTGACCATGTGGCATGTAGTACCTCATTTTGAAGCCCAGCACAACCAGATGTCAATTCAAGAATATAGATACGTCGACGATGATTTTGTTTGACCGTGTATTACATCATTTAATGGTTCGACTGTGTACTTCATTGTCACAGGGGAAACAAAAGTGTTTTCCATAGGTATATATGATATGTCCATGAGTGTGTAGGTGACGCACTCATGGACATATCATATGTTTGGAACGCCGCTCAGCACAAACTACCTCACTTCACAGTTCCACGTCTCACCGCATTTTGACGGGGAGAAACTGATATTTCATACAATATATGACTTGTCCATAGTTATGAAGTAAACACACAGTCAACATAACTTCATAATATTCGCGGCATTGTAAATTTTCCCAAAATCGTCATAGTTCACTCTACTTTTGATCCAGTTAGCTCAGCGGGACTGATGAGTAACTGACTATAAGCTGTGGTGGATATTTGGTCAATTTTAATCATCGTGCATTAATTGCAGCTTGTCTGGATGCGTCACACAGAAGTCGAGATGGCTTCCAATTGAACAGGTTTAACAAGGGTTTAACAAGGGTTTAACAAGTTGCCGTCCACAACCAAGCTCCAGACGGCATGTGCACAAGGAAGCCTATGGCTTATCGAGTGTTCACTTAAAAAAAAAAATTATATACAGTTATTATAACATGCACTAAAATGCTGCTAATTAAAATGCGTTGTCTCTAAAAATACATAAGTAAAATAAAATGTATACGTTGTCTCTAAAAAAATATACAAGTAAAATAAATAAATACATAAAATATCCTACAATAACACCATTTTTTATAATAATAAATTAATTAAAATAATTATATGAATAAATAATTTAATCAGTATTAAAATAATTTCTAAAACATTTAAGTGTTCAACCTAGGTATAGCCCGCCCTTGCCAGATAATTGTCAATTTTATTTTTAAACATATTTACACTGCTGGCATTTACACAATCATGACTTAAATTATTCCAATCAGTTATTGTTCTCTGGGAGAAGGAGAATTTTCTTTTATCTAATCTAGAGTATGGCTTGACTAACGCTGCCTTATGCCCCCTTGTCACACTATCTTCTTTTAGTTTGAAAAAAATGTTGCTATCAATATCTTCATATCCATTCAATATCTTAAAAACTTCTATTAGGTCTCCTCTTAATCTTCTAGTTTCTAATGTTGTCAATCTACATTCTAACAGGCGTCTTCCATAGGATAAATGTTTAAGTTCTGGAATTAGTTTAGTAGCCCTCCTTTGAATTCTTTCAAGTTTATCAATGTCTTTCTTTTGATATGACCTCCATGCCTGAATGCAATATTCTAAGTGTGGCCTAACTATTGCCTTGTACAATGGTATTATTAAAGTCTTATCCATATATGTGATGTTTCTTCTAATTAATCCTAAAATTTGATTTCCTTTTGCAGCAGCAAGTCCACATTGCTCTGAAACTGTCATGTCGGCACTAACTGTAACTCCCAAGTCCTTTTCTTTTACACTTGTGCCTAATATAGTATTGCCCATAAAGTATTCTTTGCTCATATTACCATGTCCAATGTGGATGCATTTACATTTACCAAAATTAAATAACATCTGCCATTTTTCAGACCATTTTACTAACTTGGTTAGATCATCTTGTAAAGTTTCTTTATCTGTATCAGTTTTTACAGTTCTGAACACTTTTGTGTCGTCTGCAAATTTAAGTACTTTACTTGATAAATCATCATCCAAATCATTTATAAATATCAATAACAGTATTGGTCCCAACACCGACCCCTGTGGAACTCCACTCAAACCTGGTTTCCAGTTTGATATCTCTCCCTCTAGTATTACTCTCTGTCTTCTATCTGTCAACCATGCTTGTATCCAATTTATCATACTTTCCCCTATACCATAGGCTTTTAATTTAGTTAACAGTCTTTGATGTGGCACTTTATCGAATGCTTTTTGAAAATCTAAGTATACTACATCCACCGGTGAACCATCATCTACCCACTTAGTAATATCTTCTAAAAAACATAAGAGATTGGTTAGACAAGACCTAGCTTTTAGGAACCCATGTTGAGATTTAGTTATTAATTTGTTTTTTACAAGAAAGTCTACCATGTGGTCTCTAATAAATGTTTCTAATAATTTGCATAATACTGATGTTAAGCTCACTGGTCTATAATTGTCTGTCTTACTCCTCGACCCCTTTTTAAATAACGGTGTTACATTTGCCTCCTTCCATTCTGCTGGAACAATTCCCTCTTTAAGTGATATATTAAAAAAATTGCAAGTGGTGTACTTATTTCGTTTACAGGGAGTACATTATATAATGTGCGCTGCCCATTCATGGGACTGGACACTGCGCTATATAAGAACTAATTAGGAAGTAAACAGTATAGTGTGCATTGGTCAGTCGTGGGACTGGACACTGCACTATGCAAGAATTAACCAGGGAGTAAGTTGTATAGTGTGCCTTGGTCAGTCGTGGGGCTGGACACTGCGCTATATAAGAACTGACCAGGGAGTAAATTATATAGTGTGCATTGGTCAGTCGTGGGACTGGACACTGAGCTATATAAGAACTAACCAGGGAGTAAATTGTATAGTGTGCATTGGTCAGTCGTGGGACTGGACACTGCGCTATATAAGAACTAACCAGGAAGTAAATGTTATAGTGTGCATTGGTCAGTCGTGGGACTGGACACTGCGCTATGTAAGAACTAACCACGGAGTAAATTGTATAATGTGCAGTGGTCAGTTTTTAAACTGGATACTGGGCTAGTTGGTATAGTATTTAATAATTCACTTTTTGAGTGACGTAGATAAACCACAAATATTTCTCGCACTGGCATAAACAAATATTACAACGATATTCCCAGGACACACTACAAGACTGCTCTCGATTCATGAGTGTCCTGGGTCTGTGAAACTACGACGGAATGTTGTCAGACGTCGGCAGTTGAGGTTAGAGGTCACAGTGTGTACGTGACACAATGGCAGACGTACACACGCACGCTCATTCACACACACGCACACATACACACACATATTACACACACACACACACACACACACACACACACACACACACACACACACACATATATATAGTATTACAAGCACACACGCGCGCCTGCATGCACACATACACACACATACACACTTACGTACGCACTTAACTCTCAACCGCACGCATATGCACAAGTACACATATTCACCTACATGCACGCGCGCGCTCATGCATATAAACATGAGCAATACATGCACGTGCTAATATACATACTATACGCACGCACGCACGCATTAACGAACCCCACACAACATGCACACTTGTGTGCACGCGCATACATAATTAAACCATGTGCACCCAGTGCGCGTGTTTGACTTGTGAATAGCTCAGTCGCTTTGAATAAAGACTATCCCAGATCTGTCTAAAGAGCGAAGGTGACAAAGCGCAGTGTGGCATTCACACCCGCGGTCGGTAGCCTTCTCAAAAACTAAAACACCGAGCGACATTTTCGCTGGCCTCGATCAATGCCAACGAATAGTGGATGAATTTGTTTACAATTAACTGGGCGAGTTTTGTTTACAGTTTGATCAAGGATTCTATAGTGAAGCTATAAGATCCTTGGTTTGACGATTGAGGGATATAAACGTCATCATATTTACTCTCACGTATTAAAACAGTCATAATTATGTGTTGATATATGTGAGGAACTAACATCATATATTTGATAGCTCTCTCTCTCTCTCTCTCTCTTTCTCTCTCTCTTTCTCTCTCTCTCTCTCTCTCTGTCCCCTCTATCTCTCTCTGTCTCTCCCTCCCTCCTCCCTCATTCCTTCTCTCCGTCCCTCCCTGCCCTATCTCCCCCCTCTCTCTCTCTCCATTTCTCACTCTCTCTCTCTCTTTCTCTCTCTCGCCCGCCCGCCCGCCCGCCCGCCCGCCCGCCCGCCCGCCCGCCCGCCCGCCCGCCCATCTTCGGATTTTAAAGTCTGCTCCTGCCTGTCGTTAACTTGATGTATTATTTGCATATTGGACAAGACAGACGAGCCACTTTATGGCGGGGAGACTAGCAGAGCTCAAAAATTACATTGTTAACAAAATAATACAGATTATCGGACCTGAATACATTCAAGTATCACAATACGCATGCATGTTATAAACGATAAACTGGTATGCGCAATCTCCGGCCTATTTAGGAGGAACACAGAAATATTCAAGGATGCAAAAAAGACGCCTGCCAACGCCTGATAATCTCAGCATACGACTTAACAACATTAATTTCTCTCATCTTTGCTGCAGTATTTTGATGAAGTATCTTAAGTTGTTATGTATTTTTGTCCATGGCCATGTTTATTTTCAATCATCTGAAATATGGCAAGAAAAGAAACAAACAAGTTTGAAATAATAATAGCTAGGGTAATATACTTGTGTTTTGGTATATAATAGAAATATCTTCAATCAATGAGACAACTTTGGGACAAACACCTCATTAATACTTCTCGCTTGGGATAGTTATGACAGTGGGGATATATCTCGTAGGCAAATACCACCTGTTTTAAAACATCACTTGACTGCTCAGTAACTGATAATCTATATAGATCTATGGTAGTCCTGGCCTGAGTGACGCAGGCTTTAACATATAAACACGTTTTTCACATGCATCTTTCCATATATAATGTGTTCTGGTGATGACACTTTTCAAACATACATGAAATTCAGACTTATATTGGCATTTGGCTAAATACCAATGACACATCGATTAATGGTCTCATGTACACCGAGCGATAATAGGGAACATATCATATACGGCGTTGAACTCGTCTCAAACTTATAACTAATGTCAACAGTGGGTCAAACAGTTCTTCACTGTACATCAGCTACACCCTTCGACGACACGAAGCACTTAAGATGTGATGATATATGGATCTAAATACCGCATTTCTTAAATACGGACATATAGGCTTTGACAGATGCCATCTTTAAAAATGGCCCGAATTGTTATATTATTGAAGGTGACAAATAACATATTTGATATCGCTATCCACCAAGCTGTCCAACAACGTCAATAAATTTGCTGTAGGTGACGTAGTATTTTAGACATGGGGACATTTGTATTGACGACCGCCATCTTTAAAAATGGCGGAAATAAATGACGGAGGAGCCAAATAATTGTATATTTGAAATCGGGGGCCCTAAAGCATACTCTCGCATACCACAATTATTGCTCTGCATGCCGTATTTATTAAGATAGGGGGATATTGAATTTGGCAGCCATTTTGAAAAATGAGTTATGCCCCGTTTGTGAAATTTCCCCCTAGTAAAATGTTAAAGCCGTATGTATATATTACTCAAATTAACAGTCAAACTTTCTTAAGCACGAAATGTCTACGGGCCTATAGGGCAGGTCCAGGACTAATTATCAACGTGGTTTCCGACGAGTCGCGGCTGCAAAAAAGGTCATATTATTGTCAATTAAGAGAGAAATATTACTGATAATACCTAAATATGTATGTTAGACATGCGTCTTTGGTAGTTAAATATTTCTGGAATTTTTAATTGTTTTACTGCTTTAGTTAATTTGATAAAAATATAAGTATGATGTTTTGGATTTCCGTTTCAGGCTATTTTATGGGTATATTGGGTGGGTATGTTTCAGACCTCACCAAAACCTTAAAACCCAAAAGTAAAATTGCCACCAAACTTTTTCCTTTTACAGATACCCTAATGATAACATTCAAACAAACAAATCGCTTTTGGCAAGCGATTCTGACGGGATGACACCAGGAACCTGACTATAGTGATGCGGCCGAACTTTCGGCTGTAACGTATTGATGCCGCCTACAAATTAATTATAATTGTTGTTGAAAGTAAGAGTGCACTAGTGAAGTTATTTAAAGCCGAACCGAAATGGAGTCCCGAAGGAAGTTAGTGGGCTGGAAGAAAGTTACTAGTATGCATACGCTGTGCGCACAGTCTACAATTTCAAATACATTAACCGCCGTTTTTCCCAGGACCTGGGAAATCCCCAAGTTTGGCGGCCTCGTGTAGATATCAGTTTCACGAACCTCTGGCCTCTGGCCAAAAGAAAACGACTCGTATAGTTTTACAGCGAGCCTGTGGGTAGTGGTTATGTTTCAAAAGTGGTCAATGTCACACACACACCCACGCACGCACGCACGCACGCACGCACGCCCGCCCGCACACACGCACACACACACACACACACACACACACACACACACACACACACACACACACGTTTAATTAACACCTATACATTCTAAGCTTCACATTCATGTAGTATATTTTCCATTGTGAAAATTAGGAAACGCATCTGAGAATAATAGGACACAGTCTATTAACTATGTTTTATTGATCAAACTGGATCAACACTGTTTAATGGCGTCAAACATTTGGATCGAACACAGCATTATAAGTGTATTTGAAGTATATTGTCATAAGTATATTAAAATTAACGGTGCCCGAGCAATGTGGGCAATTACTCATGACGCACACGCCATTTTTTATTGAACAAAGGTGTGGCTCCGCTATAAGAATGTAAACGGTACATCGTATTTTCATTCAGCTCTTAGTTTGAGATAGGTTTAGCCAAATACGATGTGCTTACCCACTCTCCCCGTGGTCGCATATCCTACTTCCAAAGACAACTTCAATAACTGACTCACTTCGAGCGATTGCAGCTAAAACTGGCATGCATTCTACGGTAATAGCGTACATTAACCTAAATGCATTTAGCGCGTTTGTTGAGCTTACAACACAATCACTCTGCAGTTCATTACAACAATATTCGGCTATACACTGACCCAGATAGTAATTAAGGGTTCTCAATATGAGATCAGAATTTTTGTTATCGTTTCATTGCAGCACACATAATCATCCGCATATGTGTCTCGAAAGTGAAAGTTAGCCAACATGTCACCTATTAGTCATGTATCTCTCTCTCTCTCTCTCTCTCTCTCTCTCTCTCTCTCTCTATATATATATATATATATATATATATATATATATATATATATATATATATATATATATATATATAGGTTACATCTAGACATAGATTCAAGTAAATAACTATTCTACTAGTGTTAAAAAACTATTTGGGGAAACATCACTGTTTAAACTATAAATCTAAAAGTTAAGCACAAATATGTTGTTAAGTGTTCCACCTGTATAGAATTTGAAATTAATTTGAAATAGCAGTTTACAGGCTGATTATCACTTTGTTTGTCTATGCCTCAAAACTTATTTGATAACGATTTATGCAACACAAATCAGTTACAGGAGTGTACCTTAATATATTTATTAATATTATTATTAGAAAAATTGTTCATAACTACTGTGCACAATATATCTAACCAGTGCAGCTATGCGATAGTGTCAGCTTAAATCTAATTTTATTCTGTATCTAGCATGGCTTCTATCTACCAGAGAAATACAAATTACTCATGACGCACACACCAAAATGTATCGAATTGCGTGAGTGCATTTATAACTGCCATGAACGATTTGGATTTGTATATTGTTGACAACAATGTCGCCTTTAGCGTGTTTTCAGTATGTTAAGAAT
>OZ024864.1:17121453-17128953 GCA_964017155.1 Oasisia sp. SBJ-2009 | reverse complement strand
TTGATGTTATTACATTATAGGGTGGTTATTACATTATCGGTTGATTTTATTACATTATCGGGTAGTTATTACATTACCGGGCGATTATTACATTATCGGTTGTAACACCCCCAATTCTGGAAATAACGTAGGATGGTGGGGAACGGAGGACCAATAACTGGGTGCCTGATTCACAGACTCACAAAGTACAGTGGGTTTCAGGATGCCTGTATAAGATGTGCTTTCCCAGTCCTACCCTTTCGCAAACAATTTCAGAATTAAAATAGGATTAATTTAGGAATCCTCCACTGCTGTCGCTGGCTGTAGCCCAAGAGTTGACAGGGCAATGAAAATTTCATTATTCTCAATGTGCAAGATGGATAATAATGATTTAGGATTCAAAATAATAGTTGCCTGTTTACTAGAGTAGGGTCAAATTGTATTTTGTTTAATCAAAATCATGAATTCCTTTTCCATTGTGTTTTTCTTCTTCTCACTGTTTGCTTACTACTAGTTCCATCGTCTCTAGAAAATGTATGTATGTCGGAGTAACACACGAGCTGAGCACATTTCCTACGCTTTACGTGATCTCCCATCACCCCTCCAACTTTCATCCAAGCGTTGGCGCTGTAGTTTGCATTGGGGAAATGCCACTTCCTAACGGTGAATTTATAAATTGAATTACACAACGTTAATTACATGTTGTGAACTTACTGGTTGAACGCAAAAGCCACATCATCTATGTTAAGGTAGGGATGTTTAATTATTATTTCATCAGAGTAAGTGACTACATGTTGGTATTTGTCATGGTCTTTGTCAGCAGATTTGGTAGAGTAGCGTGATAAATGTGATGGCCGGCTGCGTCGCTGGCCGGCTATAGGTGGCTATAGGTGGCCACATCCGATTCGAAATTCTGGCTACATCACTGTGTATGGATGAGTTTAAAAACCGCATTTGTACTGTTCGATAGCAACGACAAAACCACGAGGGCAAAGCGGCAAACTGCCAAAAGGATCGTTTACAGTAAACAGAACGCAGCATTCTTCAACGGCATATGTAAATGTGCAGTGTGGACGCTATCAACAAGTCTAGAGTACAGGACGTAATGTTACGTCCCACCACGACGGTTTGTCGCCGACCGGTTTTGCCATCCGGCGGTGTGCTGTCGAGCAGAGCAGACGGGTTGTGGTAATTCAATTTGTTATCGTTTGGACTTTGGTGTCGCGCTGGGCCGTTGTACTCGACCAGCGTAAACACTTGTTTTAGTGTGGACGCTATCAAGGAGTGTAGAGAACTTGGGTTGGTTTTATAAAGCCGCGTAACTTCACGAGCTATGCGGTCTACTGGTCACTGCTAACACCAACTATTCAGTGTAGCTTACAGTGAATTTCATGAGACCAATTTAGCATTCGCGTAAAACTGGCAAGACGTTAAGTTTACCGAGCAACATTTCTGCACGAATGTACGAATAGTCTACACACGGCGTCTGCTGAACATGACTGAGTGAAGCATGCACTGTTTATCCTGTATATTCCGCCTTCGGAACATCCTAATACGTTTAATTAAAGTATTAAACGCACATAAACCTTTTATACATATCATACAACATATCCACAATATTACTATTGTTGCTTACGAAATAATAAATCAACATAAATAACTACAAATCATAAATGTCAATTATGTTATTCCAAAGTATTGATATATGTATTACTACGCTCGTAGGAGCTTGAGAACATCGGAAAAGAAAAACTGGCACAAATGGAACAAGGCGCACCCAAGTATGACATCACGTCGGAGCAACTGAAAGTGCTGCTTACAACATTACAATTGTAGACTTTGCCAAGTTGTTGCAATTGGCAGTCTGCACTATCAAGAGGTGTATGAGGTATGTTTATCACGCAGTGCCTAGTGCTCAGTGTCCAATGCCTCATGCCTGCTGCCGACCCTGCAATTAATTTACATTGATCTTAAATCGTATAGTTTGTTTAACGCTAATTAGATCGTTCATAAATTGGTGAAATCAACGAATCTTCCACATGTGTAGTGAGATATGTTACATTCTTATAACTGTCATATCACATTATTATTTGGTACAACGTCAATTGGAGAATAGCGCTTTATACAAATAACAGTAGTGGTAACCTACACTCATGTCTCCTGACAGTAACCGCTTACTACAGATAGTCATAGATATTCCATATTTATCGAAACAGTCCATATTACACAAACCCTAACATCTAACTAAATGTAGCGCAACATAACATATACACGTGTCGCTTATATTGTATTTAACTCACGAATGACGTTCACCCTGAGCCGGCCAAGTTATTTTGAGATGACACAATCACAATTAAACCGTCTACTCGCGTCTAGTAAGACCTGCTATCGAAACAAGCCGATGCCTTGGTTATCGCTCTGTCCACGTTGTCTTGCAAGCTCAATGACATAAAGTACCACAAAGTGGGAGCTTACAGTCCCTTTCCATGCTGCGAAATTATCCAGCAGCTATAGCACTGAGATGGGGCAGAACAATTCAGAGACGAATCAATTCAGAGACGAATAATTATTTATCTCGTCGCGGCTCCAAAGTCCATGTAGCACACAGACGGAAACCACAAACTCATAGGGTAAACTCAAACAACACAACATGTACATTTATATGTATACACACATGACGGGGCAGTACATTAGTTCCTTTCAATATAATAGTAATAGTTTGAATGCAATACTTTCTTTAATGTAAATATTAGTTATACACTTCCGTAAACACACATACATTTAATAAACCTTTTATAGTGATTTAGTTGATGTAGGTTACTAGGACATTGAGTGTGTGGACAACGATGCGTCTGTGAAGACCCGCCAATGACGTGAACTGCACAGAGATATTTATCACTCCGAGGAAGTCACTGCCTGTGGCAAAATGTGGCAAACCGGATAAATCTATATTACAGCCCAGCGAAATGGGGGTCTCCGCCTGGTTATGTTTCTCAATCGGTCAATATTGTAACTAGCAGTGTATAGTTTAGCTGTCGTTATTGGGCTTATTGGGGACTTTCTGGGGATATAACATGTACATGGCTACACTGCTAGAATATATAGCGATTTTGCCTGTTTATTTGTCGATATTTTTGTGTATGTTTTGTTTTGGTCAACAACTCAGGTTTGGAGTAGTTTTGGTGTTGCCGACCGTGACCCACACAGCCTTAGTGTGTGGCTGATATTAGTGCGATGTCTTTTGGAGCATGTTATAAGCTAATAGATTTATCAATTAGAAAATTCAACAAGTTTAACTTCATATTGTACGAGTCCCCCCCCCCCAACAATTCTTTGTTGCAGACCGTATACACCCTTAAACACCCTAATTAAATATAACAGGATCAATATAAACTGTGCACACATTAAATAGCGTATACCGTTCAAATAAGAATATATAACGACCATAACGTTTAAAAAAATATATATATAGGACAGAACCATTGGTCAAAATTAAAAATAAATGTACTTGATCAATAATAATAGTTGTAGATAAATTAAATTGGCACGAAAATACTCGGTGTCTCGCCATGGTAGAATGCATACATATTATTCACACAAATAAAGTACCAACGGATAGAACACATGTTTCCCTATAACTTGAGTAGCATGCACACATTTATACCCATTTGTTTTAGCAACAAACAACAAAAAATGTAACAATTATTGAGTCCCAAATGATATGGGTAAACACGCACACACACACACACACACACACACACACACACACACACACACACACACACACACACACACACACACACACACACACACACACACACACACACACACACACACACACACACACACACATATATACAGTGACACACACAAACAAACACACACAAACACACACACACAAACAGAGCGCAGTGGCTCAGGGGTAGAATGCCGGACTCTCGACTAAGAGAACCCGGGTTCGAATCCTGTGCTGCGGTGTTAAAACCTTGGGCAAGTTTTTTCACTCTACATTGCTCCAGTTCACTCAGCTGTATAAATGAGTACCTGGCAATAGACAGTGGTGGATATGTGTACGCGCAGCCTTTCGCACATTCATTGTAGCATGTGGCTGGATGCTTCCCAGATAAGTTGAGATGGTATTTGATTGAACACGTCTGCCGGGGAAGTAATGTGTAAAAGCGCTTTGAGCAGTCCTATGGACTGGATACTGCGCTATATAAAAACTTACCTTTACTTTTTTTTTTAGAAACACACCCACACCCCACACACATACCAAATGCATAACACTAAGACATAACGCCATCATTGTATTCCTCATATGATGTCCATGGAAAGACACTTCAGTTAAGGTATAACAAGCAGTATATGTTGTGCTGTCACGCGGACGGTATAATGACGTACACGGTCGACGACACTGAAGAGCCATCCTAACAAACTGTTTTCATGGTGAGGTGTACCATAATATATACTGATAATATATTTAAACGAACAAGCTATACATAACAGAGACACACATACCTAGTTCGGAAGTCACAGAGCTATTGTGTCATGAGAAACGCCGCAAACTGAGCCGGCCCATCCTCGCGCACCAGTAGTCCCGACAGTTGATTTCGTCTGCTCTACCTCTGACACAGAGGTAGAAAATCGCCCACGCGGAGTGTAGTCAGCCTCCGGTCACGAGACAGCATGTGACAGCCACGCGTTGTGTGTATTACTGGAATCAGGGACTTCCCCACGCCGTGGTTATAGCGGGAAGGTTTTCAAGTCTCTAACTTCGAACGTTTGTGATCAAGACGTCTACTATGTGTGAATATCGCCTGAATTACCTACCACGTATGAATGTATATATATATATATATATATATATATATATATATATATATACGCGTATGTGTAACGTATATATACATTATATATAACATAAATAAATATGCGTAAAGTATATATACAATATATATATATATATATTATGTATATGTAATATAATACAATTATAATAATTTATATATGTATATATATAGTATATACTAATTATAACTATA
The DNA here is from genome assembly GCA_964017155.1 of Oasisia sp. SBJ-2009. Classification (NCBI taxonomy): domain Eukaryota; kingdom Metazoa; phylum Annelida; class Polychaeta; order Sabellida; family Siboglinidae; genus Oasisia; species Oasisia sp. SBJ-2009. The sequence goes on along the minus strand of OZ024864.1, from coordinate 17,123,932 downwards.
TATATAACATATAAATGTGTGTAATAGGTAGGTATATATATAGTATAATATATATATATATATATATATACATATATATATACATATGTATATATACATATATATATATATGTATATATATATATATATATATATATATGAGTGTGTGTGTGTGAGTATGTGTGTATGAGTATGTGTCTGTGTGTGTGTGTATGTGTGTGTGTATGTGTGTGTGTATGTGTGTGTGTGTGTGTGTGTGTGTGTGTGTGTGAGTGTGTGTGTGTGAGTGTGTGTGTGTGTGTGTGTGTGTGTGTGTGTGTGTGTGTGTGTGTGTGTGTGTGTGTGTGTGTGTGTGTGAAGGCATGTGTGAGTGTGTGTGTGAAGGCATGTGTGAGTTGGTGTGTGTGTGTGTTTGCTTGTTTGTTTGTGTGTGTGTGTTTGTTTGTTTGTTTGTTTGTTTGTTTGTGAGTGTGTTTGTGTGTGTACGTATGAGTGAGTGAGTGAGTGAGTGAGTGAGTGAGTGAGTGGGTGGGTGGGTGGGTGGGTGGGTGTGGTGTGGTGTGGTGTGGTGTGGTGTGGTGTCGTGTCGTGTCGTGTCGTGTCGTGTCGTGTCGTGTCGTGTCGTGTCGTGTCGTGTCGTGTCGTGTCGTGTCGTGTGGTGTCGTGTGGTGTCGTGTGGTGTCGTGTGGTGTCGTGTGGTGTCGTGTGGTGTCGTGTGGTGTCGTGTGGTGTCGTGTGGTGTCGTGTGGTGTCGTGTGGTGTCGTGTGGTGTCGTGTGGTGTCGTGTGGTGTCGTGTGGTGTCGTGTGGTGTCGTGTGGTGTCGTGTGGTGTCGTGTGGTGTCGTGTGGTGTCGTGTGGTGTCGTGTGGTGTCGTGTGGTGTCGTGTGGTGTGGTGACGTCAGCGTTAGACGGTTGGTGTGCCTAGTATTGGTATTTCTGTTCCATTCGAATAAAGTGGCGCCAGCTAACGGGATCTCTGTTCAATTGTACATATAGCAAATTGCATTATTTATTTTTGTAAAATGTTTTCGATATATAGTATTTGTGTATGACGTGATAAGTATATAATCGCATTTTCCGACTTGGTACCACCAATCTCGGAATTCCGATACGGGACAAGATGGCTTGAAATACTTTTACATTTGGATATCATGTTGAATATAATTAGAATGTCACTTTCAAAACATTTTATTGTGAACCAGAAACACGAAAGCCCCGTTTACACGCGCCTAGTTCGGGCCAGGCCTGCGCCAGGCGCGTGTCAGGCTACTCTAATATCCCGGTATCGTTGCCGTAAGCTAAGATACGAGCCCGCCGTGCCTGATGATCAGTGCACACACACACGCACTCACGCACGCACTCGCGCCCGCACACACACATACATATATTATATATAGTATTATATGTATATATCACATCAGTACTGCTACTATTCGTTGTTGAATTGTAGGTTCTGTTAACCAGAGGGACAGCGGACTAGAATGAGGCTCAGTCATAAGCCTGACCTTGGGGAGTAGAGCCCACATTTCTCTTTCTATTTCATTATTTTGTAATAAATAAACGTCATTAGTTTGGCCTTTTTTTCATCACTACTTTGACTTTTGTTGGTGCTTGCATATTATATGCATATTATATATATATATATATATATATATATATATATATATATATATATATATATATATTATATATATACATATATATAATTATATATATATATATATATATATATATATATATATTATATATATATAATTATATATATGTATATATATAATAGATTAGTGACACCAGCCGTAAGTACCTGAGAGGGTAGGCCAATTCAGCCAACCGAAAAACCGGAACCCAAACCATGTAAAAGATATTGTAGAATATTAGGGTCGAAACCATGTAGCAATTGCTGTAAAACAACCTGGGAAACAGGGGATGATATGTATGTGCCATGCACTGGCAGTCGAGGCACCACCAAACACATTTCTGAATCTGTTCCACTACTGAAATGGTAAAAGGCTGTGTGTAAATTTTTGGCACACGCGCCCGCACTCGAACACGACAGATTGTTGCCTTCAAACACGGCGGGAATCATCGCGAAGCCATAAACCACACGTCGCATATACACACACGTGTATACACACACGTGTATTCACACACACGTATACACATATGCACACGCGTGTCTTTACTTACACGTACCACGTACCACGTACCACGTACCACGTACCACGTACCACGTACCACGTACCACGTACACACACACACACACACACACACACACACACACACACACACACACACACATATATATATATATATATATATATATATATATATATATATATATATATGCACGCACTCGAACAACGCGAACACACACACAAGCGTGTATTCAAAAACACGTGCAAACGCACTTACCCACACACATGCACGCACACGAAAACACACAACAAACACATACATGCACGCACACGCATGTATTAACACACATACAAACAACAAACA
>OZ024864.1:17101453-17118953 GCA_964017155.1 Oasisia sp. SBJ-2009 | reverse complement strand
ACACTGTCAAACGAAGTAGCGGGCGGCAAACTTGAAACCACTAAAACGTGTTATCTTCACAACAAACACAGAAACGATTTTGAAATATCCCAGTAAGTATGTAGCTTAACATGTGTAGGATCGTTGAATATTAAGTATGATATATGGACATCTTGAGTATCAATCCAGTATTAAATGGTTCATTCAACACATGAGAAAGTAATCTGATTATTACTAATAATAATAACATCTGGATAGTGGATAGCAGTTAGCAGTAATCAGTTAGAACACTAGATATTGGCACAGCAACAGAACATTTTATATGTTAAATTTCTTTACAGGACCGACGTCTTTTATGTAAATGCCAAATGCTTCGACAATGTGCCCAACATACTATGTTGAGTCAGGGATCACGTGGCCGTCCTGAAGGGACGTGTGTTTTAGGCAATGCTTGGAGACCCCGGGTAATTACCGTAGAGCGTATAACGGATGGAGAGATCGTTTGGTCGGCATCGTGTATCTATCAGCACATTTGGTTTAATTGTAATATCAAACTATGCATATTGATATGGGTTAATCAATAAATACACGACCAAATTGCACAAATAGTATTATAAGAGAGAGAGAGAGAGAGAGAGAGAGAGAGAGAGTGTGTGTGAGTGAGAGAGAGAGAGAGAGAGAGAGAGAGAGAGTGGGAGAGTGGAAGAGTGGGCGAGTGAGCGAGTGAGCGAGTGAGCGAGTGAGCGAGTGAGCGAGTGAGCGAGTGAGCGAGTGAGCGATTGAGCGATTGAGCGATTGAGCGATTGAGCGATTGAGCGATTGAGCGATTGAGCGATTGAGCGATTGAGCGATTGAGCGATTGAGCGATTGAGCGATTGAGCGATTGAGCGATTGAGCGATTGAGCGATTGAGCGATTGAGCGATTGAGCGATTGAGCGATTGAGCGATTGCGCGATTGCGCGATTGAGTGATTGAGTGATTGAGTGATTGAGTGATTGAGTGATTGAGTGATTGAGGGATTGAGGGATTGAGGGATTGAGGGATTGAGGGAAGGAGGGATTGAGGGATTGAGGGATTGAGGGATTGAGTGATTGAGTGATTGAGTGAGTGCGTGAGTCAGTCAGTCAGTCAGTCAGTCAGTCAGTGAGGGAGTCAGTGAGTGAGTGAGTGAGGGAGGGAGTCAGTGAGTCAGTGATTCAGTGAGAGAGAGACCGAGAGATAGTGTGAGAGTGAGAGACTGTGAGAGAGTGAGGTAGAGAGCGAGACCGAGAGAGTGTGAGAGCAGTGAGTGGCTGTGCGGGAGAGAGAGAGCGAGAGGGAGAGCGTGAGAGCGTGAGAGAGAGGGAGTGTATGTATGCGTGAGAGATTGAGTAAGTAAAGGCGAGTGTGTGAAATAATGACAGAAAGAGAGCGAGCGTCAGAACGATTTATAAAAAGACAGAGAGTGACAGATAGACAGGCAGACAGACATGCAGAGAGAGACAGACAGACACACTTACAGACACAGAGATAGATATGCATTGTATAGCGCAATGGATCGGTTTAATTCGGACTCTCGACTAAGAGAACCGGGATCGAATCCTATTGTGCGGTGTTAAACACTTGAGCAAGATATTTTACTCTACTGTGCTTCAGTTCACTCAGCTGTATAAATTAGTACGTGGCTACAAACAGTGGTGGATATTTGTACGAACAGCCTTCGAGTAGTAATTGCAACATGACTTGGAGCTTCCCAGAGAGATTGAGATGGTGTTTGATTGAACAGATCTGTCAGGGAGGTAAAGTGTAAAGTGGTTTGAGAAATCCTGATGAGTGGATACTGCGCTGTTTAATAACTTACCTTTTACATACAGACACACGGACAGACACGCAGATAGAGAGAGATAGTAGTATAGTAGGGTCTTATCGTGGTAAGCATGGCGCGGCGCGTGGTGGAGGAAGAGGAGGTCCAATGTTAAAAGAGAGGAAAAAAGGTCAAAGGTCAAAACTTTCCACCGGTGGAACCGGAGGATACATTTTTTCTGGCGCAAATTTGGTGGTATAGCGCCAATTCCACCCGCTCCGGTGGAAGGTCAAAGGTCACGTGTCAAGGTCAAAGGTCAAGTGGTGTCACCTGACGGAGAGGCCATGAACTCAGAGTATCACACCAGCCGCCTCAGTTTTAAATCTCGGAGTAACATTTGATGAAAACTTCAATTTCAAACAACATATCTCGAAAACATGCCGTTGCTGTTTTTACCATATCCGTGATATTCGCCGTATCCGCCGGTTTTTATCACTTTCCGTTGCTAAAACCATTGCCACAGCTCTAGTAAGCAGCAGACTCGACTACTGCAATTCCCTCCTTTACAATACCGCAAACAAGGACATAGCAAAACTTCAGCGTGTCCAAAATTGTTTAGCAAGGGTAGTCACGCGTTCTCCTCGATTTTCTCGCTCAGTGCCGCTTCTAAAATCACTGCATTGGCTACCTGTGCACTATCGCATCATTTTCAAATCAAGCCTATCAAGCACTCTCATCTACACAACCAGCGTATCTAAATTCAATGCTAACTCCAACAAGAAATTCTAGACAGCTACGCTCAACCAATAGTAACCCTCTTTACATCCCTCGGGTGAAAACGAAAGCCGAGACCCGAGCTTTCTCGGTTGCCGCACCAACGGTGTGGAATTCGCTTCCTGCCAGTGTTAAATCACAAGGTAATATAGTTTCATTCCGCCAACATCTAAAAACCTATCTCTTTAATGCTGCCTATCCTCCTTAGCCTCCTAGCTTTTCCATCCATCCGTTGACGACTCACGCATTGCTTTCGATTATGAGATTGATTAATTCCCTGGTTTTGTCGCGCCACTGAGCTTGATTTTCGAGGATATTGGCGCAAAAGAAGTTACTATTATTATTATTATTATTATTATTATTATTAACCCGTGTCGCCACCTGGCGGATATGGCGTGTACTAGTGGCGCCATCTTATGGACAATGCACGAACTAATACTACGCAAATTCGTGCGTCTTATTTTTAAAGTGGCGCCCCTGGCGGATATGTTTTGTATTAGTGTCGCCCCCTTACGGACAATTCACGAACTAGCACTGTCCAAATTCGTGCGTCTTATTAAAAAAATTCGTGCGTCTTATTTAAAAAAGGCGCCCCTGGTGGATAGAATAGAATTTTATTCACTCTAACCACATATCGTGGTACATAGAGGATCATAGTTTTACAAATACATATATAGAACATGACTAACAAAACATCAACATTTACGACTGGGTAATATAATTACCCAATTGTACTACTACTCGTATACAAATACATTTATACAGGTTTATAGATAACACACAAGTTATCATATCATTGACAATACAATTTTAACCCATACAAGATGAATTTTGCTAAATCATTAACTTGGTCTGGCTCAGTGGTCTGCAACATACGAGTAAAATTATGTATATTTGCACTCGCTCTGTTACATGAAGGTATATATTTATTTCTCAGATCATCCAGCTTTGTGCATTCGTATAAAAAGTGAATTTCATCACCTAATACACCTTCATCACAAATGGTACAAATTCTCTCATTTCTTGGAATGTTGTTGTTTTTTTAGATTATTAGCAGGTAATTTATATGTACCTATTCTGAATTGGAATAATGCTTTTTTTAAATGTTCAGGAAGTATTTCGGTATACATTTCTTTACAGTGGGATGTTTTAAATAGTTGATACATCACATTATTATTATTTGTAATTCTACTGTGCCATAATTGCTTAAATTGATCACATTCACATTTCTGTATACTCTTGGCATCAATTGTATGATCTTGCATTAATAAATAATAAATAAATAAAAAATAAACTTATATAGCGCCAAATCTAGCTTAAAAACTATTCAGGGCGCTTTACATGTACATGATAACATGTTCTTAAAACGAATTACCCAAATGTATAACTAAAACAAAATTAACTGTATATTATATAAAAGTGCATAAAGACAGACTAATAAAAACATTATAAATAAATAAATAAATAAATATAGAAAGGCTAAAAAAATATACACAAGGTCATTTAGGCAGAAGTAATGTTCTCTTCGACGCATTGTCTCTTCATTTAATTATTTATGCATCAGCCAAAGTATTGGTTAAAATAGAGCGTCTTTAAGGCATTCTTAAAAGAGTTCTCATTGCACAGTTCTCTTACTGAGAACGGTAGTCTGTTCCACAGGTCCGGAGCAGCTGCGGGGAAACTCGCATCTCCAGCTTTGCAATTTGTTTTAGGTCTTTTAAGCTGTTTGGTTCCCTCTGAGCGAAGTGCTCTGGTTGGCGTGTAGATGCAAATAAGGTCACGCAAGTACACTGGTCCACGACAGTTGACCGCTCTGTGGACGAGTAACATTATTTTGAAACAGACACGTTCCCGGACCGGAAGCCAATGGAGTTCCTTCAGCACAGGCGTGATGTTGGAGTATTTTGGTACGCGCATGATCAGTCTAGCGGCAGTATTTTGAAGACGCTGTAGTCTGGCAAAGTTCTTGTCAACTGTGCCATATAGAAGAGAATTACAATAGTCAAGCCTTGATGTCACGAGTGCGTTGACCACCCTCTCCCTCGTCTGTCTTGGCAAGAACTTGTTAATTTGACCGATGTGATGGATGTGGAAATAGCAGCATCGAACAATTTCTGATGTGTTGGCAGACATTAACCATACATAATTAGTGCCATTTGTTTGAAAGATGTTACTAATGCATTTAATCCAGGGTGAGTAGTGTATATCTTTACAATAAAGATGATACAAAATTAGATACATGACTTTGTTAAGTTTTTCCTTGCTGCTTTTTAATAGTTTTGTCCAATAACTAACCATTCTCTGCTTTATTGTAACTGAAAGTGGGTATCTGCCTAACTCTCCATATACTGGCATATTATGAGAGAATTTGGACACTCCAAAAATAAATTTACAAAATTTAGTATGCACTTTCTCCAGGATGTCAACATTTTCACATCCCCACACTTCACAACCGTACAGTAAGATCGGTTCTACACACTTGTCAAATAATATAAGCATAACATCAGTTGGTAGATTCAGTCTCCTTCCTTTTTGTATAAGTGAGTACATAGCCTTTGAGGCTTTATCATATAACACTTTTTTAGCTTTAACAAAGGATCCATTCCAATTAAAGCAAATACCCAGATAAATGTAATCTTCCACTTGATCGAGATTCATGTCACCAAATTTAAATGTACGCATGTTACGTATCCTTGTCTTTGATCTGGCAAAGACCAACATTTTTGTTTTACTGGTATTAACCTTTAGTTTGTTACAAATACAGTATTCATTCAATAGGTCAAGATTCCTCTGCATGTCACTCTCATTTTCAGCCATTATAACAGTGTCATCTGCATACAAGAGAACAAACATATTTAACATTCCACTAATACCACTATTATTGTCATTATACAGTTTGTCAATAAATTTTAGAGTATTCCATTTCTGCACTGGGAAGAATGTTTCCAGATAGGTCATGAATTAGTGGCGCCGCCTGGTGGACAAGTCACTAACTAGTACTGCCAAAATTCGTGCGTCTTATTATTTTTAAAGGCGCCCCCTGGAGGATAGGTCGTGCACTAGTGTCGCCCTCTTACGGACAAATCACGAACTAATACTGTCCAAATTCGTGCGTCTTATTTGTTTTAATTACGTCAAAATGTCGTTAAGGGTTATGTAACGCCCCCTCGCGGATAGATGAACTACACACTAGGTGAAAGAACAAGTGGACCCATCTAACGTATATGTCTTCAGTTACTACCCCATAAATACGTGTCTTATTTTTTAACTACTTCTAAGAATACACAATAGATCAAGAGGCTAACATGGCGAGCGTTTTCATTGGCTGTTGCGCGCGAAGAAGAGTTTTCATTGGCTGTTGTGGAGCAAGCAAGGACATGGTTTTTTTGGGGGGGCAGGTTTGGAGGAGCAATACCTTTAACCAAATAGGGTTTTAACATTGTTTTAATGAAAAAGGCTTTATGAAAAACCGAATACGTCTTTGTGTCATGCAATGGAGCGAAGAAAGGTAAACGGTTATACATTATTGTATTAAACTATACCAAAACAGAGCTTAACACAACCCCCGTTTCACCGTTTCATTGCGTTACACAGGTGGTGTTTTCATAAATTTAACTAAGTTATTCTTGTTACTTGTAGTAAAATAGTATATTTTCTATTCTACGCCATAACTTTGTCATGTTTTCCATATTTTACTAACTCTGTGTGCCAACTTTGTACCATTTTATAACTTTTTTCATCGTTTCACCGCCATCACTTTGTCAATTGTACGTGTTTTTAGTGTTTACATGCCATAACTTTGTCAAGTTTTTCATATTTTACTAACTCGGTGTGCCAACTTTGTACCATTTTACAACTTGTTTTCATCGTTTCACCGCCATCACTTTGTCAATTTTACGTGTTTTTAGTGTCTACATGCCATAACTTTGTCAAGTTTTTCATATTTTACTAACTCCATGTGCCAACTTTGAACCATTTCGCAACTTTTTCAGCGTTTCACCGCCATCACTTTGTCAATTTTACGTGTTTTTAGTGTTTACATGCCATAACTCTGTCATGTTTTCATATTTTACTAACTCGGTGTGCCAACTTTGTACCATTTTATAAGTTTTTTCATCGTTTCACCGCCATCACTTTGTCAATTGTACGCGTTTTTAGTGTTTACATGCCATAACTTTGTCAAGTTTTTCATATTTACTAACTCCATGTGCCAACTTTGTACCATTTCGAAACTTGTTCAGTGTTTCACCGCCATCACTTTGTCAATCTTAGGTGTTTTTAGTGTTTACATGCCATATATTTGTCCAGTTTTTCATATTTTACTAATTCGGTGTGCCAAGTTTGAACCATTTCGCAATTTTTTCAGCGTTTCACCGCCATCACTTTGTCAATTTTAGGTGCTTTTAGTGTTTACATGTCATAATTTTTTCAAGTTTTTCATATTTTACTAACTCGGTGTGCCAACATTGTACCATTTTACAACTTTTTCAGCGTTTCACCGCCATCACTTTGTCAATTTTACGTGTTTTTAGTGTTTACATGCCATAACTTTGTCAGGTTTTTCATATTTTACTAACTCCATGTGCCAAGTTTGTATATAAATACTTCGAGAAAATGCCGACCCTGCAAAATAATTCATCTCGACGTTTACATGAAATGTCGAGATGACATTCCCATGAACTGCGCGAAAACTCCTTATTCACATGATATACATTTATGTCTAGCTTTTTGTAATATACTCAGCAACACGGGTGATAAATTTTATTCGAAAAGATCGTAAGTGCACTGATGTACAAATAACGTCGTTGCCGCGCCAACTTCATTACGCTGCGATTACTAAAACGTGAGCCAAATCAAAAGCTATGAGCGCATGAGTGACTACATCGGCGAAATACAGCCGAAACAATCGAGATACCATATATATATATATATATATATATATATATATATATATATATATATATATATATATATATATATATATATATGTACGGGGAGCGTGCGACCGGAAATGTGCTTCTATTTGGGAGACCGTGGAACATTATCCAGAGGGCACACGACGTCGGATCGACGTAGAAAATTGGTTGTATTTACGTCGCGACGTCGGTCAACGTATATACAACGTCTTTACAACGTCGGATTGTCGACGCCGTAACGACGTCGAAACTTGATGTCGATACGACGTTGATATGATGTCAACATCCAAATCCGACGTCTTTACAACGTCGGATCATCGACGTTGTTTGAACGTCGAAACACGGCGTCTTTGATGTTGTATAGACGTCAAAATGCGACGTCGTCGCGACGTTGAAATGACGTCGACACCCAAATCCGACGTCTATACAACGTCGGGTTAACGACGTTGCATAGATGCAGAAAGTCGACGTCGTCAAAACGTTGGTATGACGTCGACAACCACATCAGACCTCTTGACAACGTTGGGTTGTTGACGTTGGCATTACAACGTCTTGTCATCGACGTTGTATATACGTCGAAACGTGTTGAGTCTTCGAGGTTAAGACGAGGTATAGACGGCGAAACGCCACGTTGTCACGACGTTAATGTGACAACGAAATCGACGTTTTATACACGCTGCCAAACATTGACTTTAATCACGTGGACGTATATATATAATCGTTCGTGGCGTTTCACAATATAATAGTATTATTTAAAATAAATAAAAAAGATGTATGCATACAATAAGATAAATACTAATGTGTTAAAATAAATGTAAAATATATATATGTATAGGTATATACATAACTAACATTAATTCAGTATTAGATGGCGTAGCTCTTTTAAATAAATACATAAATTAAGTATTAGTTATAAAAATACATAATAAGCAATCTAGTATATAATTACATTACGATGATACTGATAAATGACGGTATAGGTATACATATAATTAATAATAAATAGCTCAGTATACATAGCTAATCATAGTGATACAAAATATGTTCAAATATGTGACGCGTCTGAACATGATAAATAAATAGCCACGTTGCAAATACAATAATAATTATAAATCACTTTCTAATACGTGTCGCTGTATAATATGGGGTCTTGACGGTCAACGCCATTAGAGATACACGTCATAGCCACGTCATTAAAATGAAGTTCGCCGACGGTAAGTGATAACGACATAACTCTAACTAAAATATAGTACTAAAATGTGTTATTGTTAGAACATTTTTGGTGTAGTTTAGGAGTGCTGCAGACTGCAGCGTTTCTTTGTTAAGTCTTTACCAATCTAAGGTAGACATTGGTAATTTAATTGCCAAATAGTATGTAGATTAATAACACGATATCGTGTTGTCACTTTGTGTACTACTTAGATTCGTTATGTTAAAGGTTGTAAAATAGGCGCGCCAATAACAATTTAAATGGTCTGACAAAATTCCAGTCTTGTGAGAAACTGCGTGGACGACGTGAAACTACCAGTTGTGTTTCTAACAGTAGTGATCACGTGTCTTATCGTGACGTCATACACCCTGCCACTGTCAGATGGCAGGAAGACGGCCCAGAAAGCCGATAACAGCCCTTTCGCAGGCGTGCTCACGCCGAAACAGATATCTCGCGCTAAGACGTTCTCTAGACGAGGAGAGGAGGTAGCAAATAAGACGGCCTCTTGGTATGTAAGTAATAGTATAAGACAAAGACAAGTTCTTATGTAGCGCAGCATACCCTACTGCTCCAGAACCGTTCAAAGCGCTTTACACTTTACTTTCCTGACAGACCTGTTCACTCAGACACCATATCGGCTTCTCTGGAGAGCATCCAGCCATATAAGCCATATAATACAATTGATGCGCGAAGGCTGCTCGTACACATATCCACCACTGGCTATAGCTAGGTACTCATGTATACAGCTGTGTGAACTGGAGCGATGTGGAGTGAAAAAACATGCCCAAGTTTCTAACACCGCAGCACAGGATTCGAACCCGGTTTTCGTAGACGATAGTCCGAAGATCTACCCCTGAGCCATTGCGCTCTACATAGTGTCATATAATTACTGGAATCACCACACCACACCACACCACATCACACCACACCAACAGCCACACCAACACACCCACCCACTCACCCATACACATACCCATCACGCTCCCATCCACACATACGCACATATCCGCAAACTCAGAACACAACCTGGTCCATTTACCACAGTGCGTCAAATTCTTGTAGTGTCGCGAAGTATACAAGGTGCTTCAAACAATTCCACTTCCCGGCCCTACCTATGGCCAAGCTGACCGGTGCAGGGTAATGGCGATGATTCTATTGGCGATGATTCTATTATATTCGTCTTTGTCAATTCCACGGGTGGTTGAATTTAAAAACAAGCCATACTCCAAGGTAATATCGCCTAAATCTTTGTTACGATGTTTGCGAATGTTTCTGCCTCAAACGTTTCATCTGACGTATCAAATAATTGTTAGAATAGTATTGTTGAAAATATGTTAGCAGATAAAGAAAGTTTTTTCTGATAGTTCTAAGATTTGTATATGTCTCCGATTTTAGTTCACGTTGTTATTCCGTGCGCAAAGTGAATGGTGTATGACTGTATCAGGTGTGCGTGTGCTCGTGTGCGCCTCCGTTGTATGTGTTAAAATACGCACAAATATATGCGTGCGACAATAGGAGAACACATTACGTGAGTGTGTTCAACAAATAAGATGCATTAATTAATTAATTAATTAAATAAATAATCTGAACAAGTTAACCGAGAAACAGCATAACACGAACTACGAAGTCGTACAAAGGTCAGCCGGAATAGATGCATCGTTACTCTATTCACGACAACTAACACAAACTGCACCATGTCCTTCCTCTGCCGGACACGAACACAAACTGCACCACGTCCTTCCTCTGCCGGACACGAACGCTTGCCATTTACGTGCAGTACTCGCAATGGTGTTTTAAAGTTAACTAGATGTTTTGCTTTTTCTTGCGGTAGCGAAATTCTTAGTATATGGACAGCAAAAGAGAAGAAAGGGAATTCAAGACATTGGCGTTGTTACATTATAACGACTGCGACACCCGAAGAAAATATTTCAATAGCAGCAGTAGCACAACATGTCACTTGGGTTTCAGGCAACTGTCGTGGCTGCGTGGCGTGCCGCGAGTCAAGCGTACAATACGGTGTCGCGAGCATTCGATATCGGCTCCACGAAAATGCTTCAAATGCGCAACAGGCGATACAGTCGTGTACTGTTTCAACTGCAACAAGTCGTCCTACTCTTGAACATGTTTGTGAGTTGACCACCGTTGTTTCAACAACGGTACTTGTGTTCTGGATCTTTTGATCACTATTTGTATGCGGATAATTGGTCCACTTAAGATGGGCGTCCTTCTGTATTACGAAATACTCGAAATTCAACATCGTCTCCCATTCCGGCGTCAATGATTAGCCACACCACTCGTAGCATGCACGTCGCAAACATACACGCGCACATACACCAGCACACACATGTTGAACATATGATAGGGAAAATAATACAAAGCCAGGTTAAGATTACGTGTAGGGGCCCCAGCAAGAACGTAATTTAGTTTGCTGCCACTGTAACAGTTTGCTCACTTCAGCAATGACAATGGAGAGATCAGTAATAGAGAACCAGTCTATCGAAATAGTTCTTTATGGGGTGTGTGACTGTTTAAAGATAACAAGTAACTGTGCATGTGCATAACTGAACTTGCCCGTGTAAGTATGGACGGCCAACGGAACGTTTTTGTTGTATGTATGATTTTGGCTTTGAAAGCCAAAATAGTACATGTAACAAAACCGGAGTTCACTGCTGGAAGCGCCATGCTGTTACAAGATCGTTATTTTAACAAACACGACTGAATCTGTTTGTGTTGCGTTGCGTTGCGTTGCGTTGCGTTGCGTTGCGTTGCGTTGCGTTGCGTTGCGTTGCGTTGCGTTGCGTTGCGTTGCGTTGCGTTGCGTTGCGTTGCGTTGCGTTGCGTTGCGTTGCGTTGCGTTGCGTTGCGTTGCGTTGCGTTGCGTTGCGTTGCGTTGCGTTGCGTTGCGTTGCGTTGCGTTGCGTTGCGTTGCGTTGCGTTGCGTTGCGTTGCGTTGCGTTGCGTTGCGTTGCGTTGCGTTGCGTTGCGTTGCGTTGCGTTGCGTTGCGTTGCGTTGCGTTGCGTTGCGTTGCGTTGCGTTGCGTTGCGTTGCGTTGCGTTGCGTTGCGTTGCGTTGCGTTGCGTTGCGTTGCGTTGCGTTGCGTTGCGTTGCGTTGCGTTGCGTTGCGCGGTGCTGTGCGGTGCGGTGCTGTGCGGTGCTGTGCGGTGCTGTGCGGTGCTGTGCGGTGCTGTGCGGTGCTGTGCGGTGCTGTGCGGTGCTGTGCGGTGCTGTGCGGTGCTGTGCGGTGCTGTGCGGTGCTGTGCGGTGCTGTGCGGTGCTGTGCGGTGCTGTGCGGTGCTGTGCGGTGCTGTGCTGTGCTGTGCTGTGCTGTGCTGTGCTGTGCTGTGCTGTGCTGTGCTGTGCTGTGCTGTGCTGTGCTGTGCTGTGCTGTGCTGTGCTGTGCTGTGCTGTGCTGTGCTGTGCTGTGCTGTGCTGTGCTGTGCTGTGCTGTGCTGTGCTGTGCTGTGCTGTGCTGTGCTGTGCTGTGCTGTGCTGTGCTGTGCTGTGCTGTGCTGTGCTGTGCTGTGCTGTGCTGTGCTGTGCTGTGCTGTGCTGTGCTGTGCTGTGCTGTGCTGTGCTGTGCTGTGCTGTGCTGTGCTGTGCTGTGCTGTGCTGTGCTGTGCTGTGCTGTGCTGTGCTGTGCTGTGCTGTACTGTACTGTATTGTATTGTATTGTGTTGTATTGTGTTGTATTGTGTTGTATTGTGTTGTGTTGTGTTGTATTGTGTGTTTGTGTGTGCCTGTGTGCCTGTTGTGTGTGTTTTGTGTGTGTATGTGCGTGCATGTGTGCGCGCGAGCGTGTGTGTATGCATACGCCTGGAATTTTGTTTAGATATTCATAAGCTACTCCATCGTTCGTGGTATGCCGGCATACGGGAACTCAGATTCGAAACCGCATGTTGTTCCTGTGTATATTTAACTGTGTTTATAGGTTCCGAGATATGTAGACAGAAAACGCTACGGCAAACTCGACATATCAGAGAGTTCTCCGGAGTTCGCGATCAAACTGTACTACTTGGCGATGCTATACAATCTCGAAGAGCAGATGGCAGCAATTGCGGACCTTTTTCATAGGTCATCAAAGGTCAATTAACGAATAAATGGAAACGTGCAGGCCGTTGCCGATATCTGCACGTATTTCCAGTTGTAATGGTGTCCTCGTAATGATTCTTAACGGAAACGGATAGTGCTGAAGTCTTGTAGAGATGGAGAAGATTGCCAAACTATTGATCAGATGCATAAAGTATGTAGTCTGCATAATTATACATGTCGTTATTCTTTATGAATCACATACACACTTATTACTTAGGACACTCACTATTGGGCAGAAAGACACAGCACAGGCTCGCACGCACGCACGCACGCACGCACGCACGCACGCACGCACGCACGCACGCATGAACGCACGCGACCATAAATCATATTTATAGTGTGCACTGCATCGGTGAAATTAGGTACTATTTCGCATGACCAATTTAGCTTAATGCGCGATGTGTGAGTCGGCATGTCAACGTATAAAGATGACCCCGCCCAGCGCCACTATGTGTGTGACTGCAGTTAACTACGCCGCCTAACGGACAGTGTATGAGCCAGGACGAGCCGCCCGTCCGCGAATATTTTTCTCCTAGGATACTTGGTACACAGTGTAAAAAATATTCGCCGCCCGTCCATGTGTAGGATTTGCGGTTCGTTTAGCCTCTCTATAAAATTAATTACCTTCAATTAATCTATGTACTAATTACTCTTATGGTAGTGTCTAATTGCACAGAGTCCCAGAGCACCCTTTGACCGTAGTAGCGTTTCGGAAGAATAATGTTAAGTACATTAAAACAACTCACTAAAAATATCTAACAGGCAACAACTCAGCGGCAGATCTAGATGTGATACATGCACATGCGTAGAGTCTTGTAACGGTAATGAAATCAAATGGTTATTTTTATTTTTTGGATCACCAGACATATTAACAGTTTCAACACATATTGATCTAGGAAGGCCTATACTACGACCTGAGAGATCGCTGTCACACAGGCCGCCTTATGGTGATAACTAATTATACAACATATATATACTGTCAACAGTGTAAATTTACGATGATATAATAATGACATAGAAGTGTGCAAAATCCAAAATCATTCTAAAGTACAATTAAAATGTTGACAGAGGAAAAATAATAATAAATAAATACATAATAATGATATGCTTCCGCTGGTGTATTCTGTTTGCAGCTGTAGCCGGTATTTGTTCCAAATTCTGAGTTATATTTACTAGATGT
The DNA here is from genome assembly GCA_964017155.1 of Oasisia sp. SBJ-2009. NCBI lineage: Eukaryota > Metazoa > Annelida > Polychaeta > Sabellida > Siboglinidae > Oasisia > Oasisia sp. SBJ-2009. The sequence continues at coordinate 17,105,021 of OZ024864.1, read as the reverse complement.
TTTGCAGTAACTTACAAAACCTTGATATGAATGAGCTTGATTTTGGTCACGGCAAGTTGTAAAAGAAAACTGTTCTACTCTCAGATTTTAGCTACAACTGGTGATATCCCTTGCTAAGATCGATCTTCCAGTATATTATTGACCCACTCATGTCGGCTATCAGGTTTTTATGATATTCAATGAACACCGTACTTAGTCAATGGCGGTGTTGACTGTTTTCCTGTCGAGACGTATTCATACTGGCCAGTGGGTGCACAACACCACAATTGGACTCACCAACGGGGTGGAACCTTCCGAGTCTTTAACACAACCAAATATGTGAGTCTCTCGTTCTGTTGCTCCACTCGATGTCGGTTTTGTAAAGGAATGCAGCTCTTCCACTGAGCGATCGCCTTCACATCTTCATTCATGTTCAAACTGTCTTGAACGCCTGTCATTTTGCCTAAGACGTCAAATATCTTTATAGTCGTCTACTACTTTGTAATAGGATAGTTCGTCCACCTTCTTTACGAATATATATATATATATATATATATATATATATATATATATATATATATATATATATATATATATATATATATATATATATATATATAATGTGTGTATGTGTGTACGTACGTATGTATGTATGTATGTATGTATGTATGTTTGTGTATGTATAACTGTGTATGCATGTGTGTATCTATGTGTATTTCGACGCAACATCTTGGAGCCGGCTCCGATTAACTGTCCGATACTCGGGTACGATTGGTAAAATGTACAGACTACGTCAGCAGAAAAGTGTTGCGCACATACGCCCAAGTCCGTGCCTGTAAGGGAAGTAACTGGCGGACATGGCTAATGGCGATAGCGTCCAGCGATGCTCTACACTACGCTGCATCAACGGACACACGCACCAACCTGCGACTACTCGGCGGTGACACAAGACCGATACAGTCACGCCATTTATAATTCATTTGTCTCGTGATGTGACACGTTCTAGCCGATAGTTCGGCGGCGATATAGATAATTAATGATAAGTGATCGCCACTCAAGCGCGAAACTGCGCGACCCAGCAAACCGAGGAGGGAATTGGTGCAAACTGGACAGTCGTAACTGGACCAACACTTCATACGTAGTTTAAAAAATGCTATGCTACATGCGTCACACTAGCCTACTTTCCAAACACGACGAATACGTGCATTCTTGCCTGGATATTCGTCTGTCCAGTAGTCCACCGCTGGACGTGAACCCAGCGCAACGTGTCCACTGTGTCTACACATAGACGGATGTTTTGCCGTATAAACAATTTTATGACGCCAAGACTGTTGCAGTGACTAATCTGATTTAGTTCGTACGTAGTAAACAAACTAAATCATTATTGGAAATTCATGAAAGCGAGAAGACGACATTCGGAGGTTATTGTTTTTGTTATTGTAATTGGAATCTAAATATTTCAATTTAGATATTCACATGTAGGCAATGTTACAATGCCGAAGAGTATATTTCATGGACGTGTCACTTTTAGCGGTTTCGACGCCAAAACAAATCCGTCGACGCAATCTACAGAACAAGTAAGTACACAAGGAATTAAGTAAACAACCAAGTGACTAAAAAAACAAGTAAGTAATTTATTATTCCCAACAACACCATCAATAACACAACGCAATACACATCTTAATATCCAGAAAACATCAAAATACCAGACGTTTACCATTAACATGCAATAGTTTGGCAAACATATTCCCAAGCGAAGATTGGTAATTAAGTACACTACTCATGGCTATCCTTGCTTGCCTTGTCTACATTCAGTGGTTGGTTTCATACAGAATAAACGAAGTTTGTCGACTCACCTCTAGTTTGTCATAGTTACTGACTGCCCCGTTCAGAATAATGCATACTAAAATGGCGACTCTGTGGAAACTGTTGCTATCTGCATGTCTGTCCGTGTGTCTGTATGTAAAAGGTAAGTTCTTATATAGCGCAGTATCCACTCATCAGGATTTCTCAAAGCGCTTTACACTTTACCTCCCTGGCAGATCTGTTCAATCAAAACATCATCTAAACCTCTTTGGGAAGCACCCAGTCATGTCGCAATTACTACTCGAAGGCTGTTCGTACAAATATCCACCACTGTCTGTAGCCACGTACTAATTTATACAGCTGAGTGAAATGGAGCAATGTAGAGTGAAATATCTTGCTCAAGGGTTAACACCGCAGCATCGGATTCGAACCCGGTTGTCTTAGTCGAGAGTCCGAATTAAGCCGATCCATTGCGCTCTACAATGTATGTCTGTCTCTGGGTATGTAAGTTTGTCTGTCTGTCTGTCTGTCTGTCTGTATGTCTGTATGTATGTATGTCTGTCTGTCTGTATGTATGTCTGTCTGTCTGTCTGTCTGTCTGTCTGTCTGTCTGTCTGTCTGTCTTTTTATATATCGTTCTGACGCTCGCTCTCATTCGGTCATTATTTCACACACTCGCCCTCTCTTACTCACTCTCTCACGCACACATACACTCCCTAGCTCTCACGCTCTCACGCTCTCTTTCGCTCTCTCTGTCTCCCCCGCTCAGTCACTCAATACTCTCACACTATCTCTCGGTCTCTCTCTCTCTCTCTCTCACTGACTCGCTGACTCACTGACTGACTCACTCACTCACTCCCTCATTCACTCACTCACTCACTCTCTCTCACACTCTCTCTCTCTCTCTCTCTCTCACACACACTCTCTCTCTCTCTTTCGCTCTCTCTCTCTCTCTCTCTCTCTATCTCTTACTCTCTCATTCGCTATCGTTCTCCTTTTTAATTTCGCTCTCTTATGGCAGAGGCGAATGACAGTTAGTGACAGAAGTCTGTTCGTCTATTCATAGAAGTGAGCTAGTTTTCTGCCAACTGTTACGTGTACTTCGGCTGTACCCGATAACTTCACATGGATAATTCATACGAATACGAACTTGTTCTGGCTGAACGACCATGACTACTATTCTAGCTATTAAATAGTCATGATTTCACCACCATCTGGGACGCGTTGTTCAGTAATGGTTTTAATTTCCGGGTGTTACGTGTAGCATCATTCATTCAAACATATGCAAGTAATAATATAATGCATACCATATGGACATGGCAGACGTTTGTGTCACATACGGTCAAATGTAATATATTTGCCTTCCTTGATGTGTTCGCCTTAAGTATCATTCTATGTGTTGTAGTTCTTAAAATATGACGAACTGTATTTGGCGGTAATTGTCCAAGATGGCCGCTAAGCAACGTTTTTTCGTACCCTCTACAGGGTGCCATACAAAAGTAAATAGTCTGTGCTCGTTTATCCAGTTGCCCATTGGACTATAATAATACTATTTGTGCAATTTGGTCGCGTGTTTACTGATAATCAATCTGCAGAGTTTGATATTACAATTAAACCAAATGTGCTGATAGATACACGATGCCGACCAAACGATCTCTCCATTCGTTATACGCTCCACTGTAATTACCCCTGGTTTTCAAGCATTGCCTACAACACACGTCCCTTCAGGACGCTCATATGATCCCTGACTCCACATAGTTATGTCGGGCACATTGGCGAATCA
>OZ024864.1:17086453-17088953 GCA_964017155.1 Oasisia sp. SBJ-2009 | reverse complement strand
ACAATGGTTCTCATGTATAATGGATGTGGTGCTGGGAACCGCACAGATGATGGCCACTAGTGTATTGTTGGCCATAGCAGCAAGTGTGGTGAGACCGACTATGTATATCACTACATACCGTGGTTGCCAAGCCAAACAATTCAGCCGTTGATCGATCATCGCCGTTATCGTTACTCGCCGTCAGCTCGAGTTCTGTTGAGGAGTGGCTGTCGTGCGGGAGAGTAAGGATGTCAGCGAAGTGTTTAAGCTGATGACGTGTTCTCGTGGTTCTGCGCTTCTCCTTCGAGCCCTGCTCTTATCCGTTCTCTGCGGCTGGATAAGTACAGACGAGGCGAAAGGTAAGACAGTCGCGGTTGTTGAGTCAGTATTTGATTCTGATTTAACATTGCCACGCATACATTCGTGCGTGTAGTGGCGAAGTGGCTCAATGGCTAAAGCTTTGGTGTCACAATCCCTGCGCAGCCGTGTAGAACATTCGGCAAGTTCTCCACTGTACATTGCCCCAGTTCACTCAGCTTTATGGATGAATATCTGGCTATAGACCATGGTGGATATATGTGCACAAAATTGTTCGCGCGTTAATTACAGCGTTGCTGACTGAATGCGTCGAAAGGAAGTTGAGATGGGGTTCGGTTGAACAGTCTGCCAGACCGGGGAGTAAAGTGTAAAACGCTTTGAGCAATCCCTCAGAATTGGCTACTGCGCTACATAAGAACTTACCTTTGTACTGAAAACTGTACTGTCCCACTGTTACACAACGAACGTTTTAAGTCTCTATGAATGACTTTGACATCGACGATTATTCACGGGTGATCTCCGCTTAAGACGAACAGTTTGGCGCTTTGCAGTCGAGCAGCGCTGCATCGAGACAGTCAAAACTAAGCGCATAATGCCCAATACTCGCAAATCCTCCACTGCTACAGCTCTACCACCAACGTTGTCTTACCCCAACTGCTCCATAAACATTGGGCAATGATGGGCCTCTTCAGTCTTCCCGAATGCACTAACCAGAACAAATAAACCGCTGCTGCTTTAAAAGTAAAACTAAAGACTTACCTATTTTCAAGAATATTCTCTTCAGCACTGTGAGCAACGAATGTCAATAAATGTCACGATTATGATTATGATTATAAGAGATATCACTCTGAAAAGCATCTAGTCATTTCACATTTCTTCTACATATCTATTTCGGTGTGCAGGGACAACATCTTCTTAGTGCGTTTTATTATTCGTAAAAGATCTTTCAACTTATGTTATGTATTAAATTGGGGTTATATTTTCCTCACTTTGTGATAATATCAATACTATTATGTTCTTAACAATAGACTACAAAATATTATGTTAAATATATATTGCATCCCAGATTGCATTTTAAAACAGTGTTAGCAATTTGAAATGTATGTATATTTGCATATTGGATTCGATTATTTGTTATGTGTTAGAAATATGAAATACGCGTGTATTGTAGTTTACAGTTTGTAAGTGCCGTAGTGGTAATAATTATTGTTGTGTTCAAATACTTAATAACATGACCGTCATCGGTATTGCTATCGTATATGATACTATTCTTATTATTTTGTTTTAGAACAACTCACCTTTCGCACATTTGAGCAAATAATACAAGCCACGAGTATTTTACCGAATTAAGGTTCCTTTTCAGATGGTGGTGTCGTCTGCCCACTACTATTGGCGGGAAGAGATCGCGTGTCGGAAGTCCCACTGACGGGTCAAGAAACAAAACTTACCTACGTACCTGGGCGCAGCGGTAAGGCTGTTATATCACAGACTGTTGCAATATCGCAGTCCAGCTTAAAGATATCTTGCGGCGAACAATTTGAAGTACTTGGTTTAGCGGGAGTCCAACAGTTTGTTTTCGTGTTGCAACATGTGAATCCTCCTTTAGATTGTTTTATAATGCGAAATACGAAATAACACTAGACCAAAATATAAGGTTGATCTACAAGTGGAAGATCATTTGGACAATGGTTACGGATTCTTTGTCAAGAATATCGCGCTTTTGAATCAATTTGACCGTTTCCCACCTTGAATAAGTCTGGCCACTCCAAGTTGTTGCATGGGTTCGTGTTGTAGACGGTGGCTCACCAGATGACCAAGTAAGGGTTTTTGGAAGTGGTCATTGGATATCCGCCGCGCCTGGCGAAACCTGAAAGGTGTCAGTGTCTAACAATTGTGTTCAGTCTTGTTGACAAGCAACGTTTCAAGATCTCAGGATCAGTCATTTCATCCTGCCATTTTATGCAAAGGTCAAAGCTTTGAACTACTACTGTTTTGCGTAATTTTCTACCGTTGCTCCAGATGTTGTAGTCGCTGTGGCGTAACTTTACCAAATGTCAGTACTATAGGTCATTCGTGATGTCCATTTCGTTAACAAGCAGACACCGCGAACGAATTTATAGTAATTGATTTCATCCGTACATATTCGTTATCATCCACGATCAGTGCCATTATCTTCCATTTTGAAAAGCATCGCATTAGGTAG
>OZ024864.1:16928953-17083953 GCA_964017155.1 Oasisia sp. SBJ-2009 | reverse complement strand
AAGCATCCACTATTTTCTGCATCTCTTCAGCAGAGTGTGCAACCAGTGCACTGTCATCTGCGAATAGCAGCTCTCTCATCAGTATCCGAGTAGTCTTGGTCTTTGCTCTGAAGTGTGCGACGTTGAATAGGTCAGCGTTCTGTCTGGACTGTATGTAGACTCCATCCCCCATGTCTCGGAAAGCCTCGTCGAGCATTGCTGATAGGAAGATGGAGAAGAGCGTGGGGGCCAGTACACAACCTTGCTTGACCCCATTTGTGACACTGAACGATTCTGAGACTTCTCCTCCAACACTAACATTCGCCATCATTCCAGTATGTAGTGCCTCGATCATTGTTGTGAACTTCTCTGGGCAGCCATACTTCCTCAGTAGCTGCCATAGCCCAGTCCTCCCAACTGTATCGAACGCCTTGCTGAAGTCGACAAATACCATATATATATATATATATATATATATATATATATATATATATATATTATATATATATATATATATATATATATATATATATATATATATATATATATATATATTTATATATGTGTTTATATATGTGAATAACATAATATAGTATGTCATAATCTTTATATTATGAAGTGCTATGCATTTGATATATTATTGGCACTATCAATAATACCGTTACCTACGATATTACTGGAGGAGTAAATGTTACTGGCTGTTTTAGAAACCAAGTATTTAGTTTTGGCTAAGTTAACAGGCACAGTGTTAAGTTTTAGTCATTCATTAACTATTCCTAGTTCTGTATTTAACGCATCGTCTACGTTTCGATATTGTTCATTACGTTGCAAATGAATCAAGAGTACCTAACCGTACAGAAACTAATTTGTTCACTGGCCTTGGCAAAGTCAATAATGTATATAATAAACAACAGTGGGCCTAACATCGAGCTTTGAGGTACGCCGGTTGAACTATCATGTATTTCAGATTTTTCGTTCTCTACTTCAACATACCTCTTTTTGTTAGTTAAATAATTTCTAATTAAACTTAATACTACTCCGCTAACGCCATACTATGTTGTCTAGTAATATCCCATAACACAAAGTAGCAAAGGCTTTTGAAAAGTCCAGCTAATATTTGTGGGAATTCCATGTCTATCCATTTGTTATTACTATCACATCAATGAATTTAAGGCCAGCGAATTCAGTGCTATTTGGGATGCTAGATTTTACATCCTAGACGCATGGAAACGTACACATAATAGCGTTTATTATGGTCTTGTTACCACTTTTTTATGTGATGTATAATATGTATCCAAAAATGCACAGTAACGTATATGCAATTCTAGCCAATATTGTGTTTATGTACCGCATCATATTTAGATTATAAATTTCTTTGGGAATAACCCATCTCTAAATAGTGTTACTAATTATATAGAGTTTGTGTATGCACAGCATCTAGATACTGTGCACACATATTTTGATATGGTATTTATAAATTCACCATATAATATATATATATATATATATATATATATATATATATATATATATATATATATATATATATATATATATATATATTCGTTGTGTCCAACGGGACGTGTGCGTTTCAGTAACATATTGCCTTTAACCTGGTTGTTTATTTCCGAATCAGTTCGTTTGATATTTTTGTGTCGAAGCAAGCGATAGTATAGAACGGTGAAAGATTTGATAGACATAATTTTTGAGTTCATGTTGCATCGTTCAGGGGATATACATCGTGTAATATTTGAGAGAGTTTCCTTTTAAAGTCATATTATTCAAATTAGACAACTGTCCTACGGCCAATCAATTTGCTTGCTATGTTCACAATGCGTGCGAACTTTATTTGTATTGGTCATATTGCCGTGCCATGTAAATAAGAATTTAAATGTTTTCTATTAAATCTCAGTAGATAAGATAAATGAAATTGCTGACTGACTTATGTCAAAGCTTTGATCTAATAAAGCAGGGCAGACAGGGGATAGTTGTCATACTTTTTCGAATTTTCCCTATTTTATTCTTTATAATAAATGTTACCTTGAGCATTATTGTTATTAAGATTAATTGCAATCTATAATTCATGTACGAATATTAATATCGATGTACCCTTATTAAAAAAAAAATTATTAAGAAAGGTTCTCTTTTGTGAGTCTACCCGACACCCTGTTTGGTTGTCTCACACAATGTGGGTGTGTTTGTCACAAAATGTTATAAGCTAAGCAAATGTTTTATTAAGTAGCTAAACGCTATATAAACAAGTGTCACGTTAAGCGTAATTAATCAATTTTACTCCCACGCTACGTCAAAAAAATGTTTTTTTGAATCGTAGACCATTTCAGGACGACATATTTGGGCATGAATAGGATAGGTACCCATTGTATGAATCTAACCAAAACGGTTTATAAAATACTGATCATAACGTAAGTATTCTATATTACAATTTAGTCAAGCACAACCAAAATTATAATAACGTATATATATACTTTACTTTACTTTACATACACAAAACAAAAGACGTCGCAAGCGCTTCAATATTCAGTTGCGGAAACAAAAATTACAAATGGGGATTCATATTTACTAAACGATCATTGCAGTGTTCTCGCTTTCTAGGAGTTGCACTACTTGCTTTGTGACAACCAATCCGTGTGATAACCAACCCCGGGTTCACTTATCCAGGTACTTGAAGCTAACGAGTATTCCTACTTAACTGACAAGTTAGAAATCAGTTTGCTAGCAATACTAAGAAAGTGATATTTCGTTCGTATAAATCGAGAAAAAAACTAGAGAAATAACTCATCCTTACGAAGCTCCGGAATGATTCCGTCCGATAGCACGGGTCTTTTCACAGACAGGCGATAAGTCCTACATAGACAAACACATAGAAACTGCCTACTCCAACGACAAATGAACGACAAATTTGCAAGACGCGTTACGCCATTTTACTCATCTTCGAAGGGAAATTGTTCTTCTCTTTGTTTCTTTCGTGTAACTTGCTCTCTTTCCTACATCGCTGACGTGAAGATACCTTAGGTATGGAGTAGCTCGCCAATACTGGTATTGCCCGCCAACATCTTTATATACTCATATTTTCCCGCCTCCCAAGACCACGACCACGTGTTCCCGTTCCCGCGGTCTTTTTTTGTGTCTTTCCATTATCATATCTGCGTGCCGAAAGCGTTCCCACATTTTTCTGCGTACTCTACGTATTGATTTTTTACATCTCCTATTTGCAGGTTAGGCAGACCGCTCGAGGGAGAGGGAGAGGGAGAGGGAGAGGGAGAGGGAGAGGGAGAGGGAGAGGGAGAGGGAGAGGGAGAGGGAGAGGGAGAGGGAGAGGGAGAGGGAGAGGGAGAGGGAGAGGGAGAGGGAGAGGGAGAGGGAGAGGGAGAGGGAGAGGGAGAGGGAGAGGGAGAGGGAGAGGGAGAGGGAGAGGGAGAGGGAGAGGGAGAGGGAGAGGGAGAGGGAGAGGGAGAGGGAGAGGGAGAGGGAGAGGGAGAGGGAGAGGGAGAGGGAGAGGGAGAGGGAGAGGGAGAGGGAGAGGGAGAGGGAGAGGGAGAGGGAGAGGGAGAGGGAGAGGGAGAGGGAGAGGGAGAGGGAGAGGGAGAGGGAGAGGGAGAGGGAGAGGGAGAGGGAGAGGGAGAGGGAGAGGGAGAGGGAGAGGGAGAGGGAGAGGGAGAGGGAGAGGGAGAGGGAGAGGGAGAGGGAGAGGGAGAGGGAGAGGGAGAGGGAGAGGGAGAGGGAGAGGGAGAGGGAGAGGGAGAGGGAGAGGGAGAGGGAGAGGGAGAGGGAGAGGGAGAGGGAGAGGGAGAGGGAGAGGGAGAGGGAGAGGGAGAGGGAGAGGGAGAGGGAGAGGGAGAGGGAGAGGGAGAGGGAGAGGGAGAGGGAGAGGGAGAGGGAGAGGGAGAGGGAGAGGGAGAGGGAGAGGGAGAGGGAGAGGGAGAGGGAGAGGGAGAGGGAGAGGGAGAGGGAGAGGGAGAGGGAGAGGGAGAGGGAGAGGGAGAGGGAGAGGGAGAGGGAGAGGGAGAGGGAGAGGGAGAGGGAGAGGGAGAGGGAGAGGGAGAGGGAGAGGGAGAGGGAGAGGGAGAGGGAGAGGGAGAGGGAGAGGGAGAGGGAGAGGGAGAGGGAGAGGGAGAGGGAGAGGGAGAGGGAGAGGGAGAGGGAGAGGGAGAGGGAGAGGGAGAGGGAGAGGGAGAGGGAGAGGGAGAGGGAGAGGGAGAGGGAGAGGGAGAGGGAGAGGGAGAGGGAGAGGGAGAGGGAGAGGGAGAGGGAGAGGGAGAGGGAGAGGGAGAGGGAGAGGGAGAGGGAGAGGGAGAGGGAGAGGGAGAGGGAGAGGGAGAGGGAGAGGGAGAGGGAGAGGGAGAGGGAGAGGGAGAGGGAGAGGGAGAGGGAGAGGGAGAGGGAGAGGGAGAGGGAGAGGGAGAGGGAGAGGGAGAGGGAGAGGGAGAGGGAGAGGGAGAGGGAGAGGGAGAGGGAGAGGGAGAGGGAGAGGGAGAGGGAGAGGGAGAGGGAGAGGGAGAGGGAGAGGGAGAGGGAGAGGGAGAGGGAGAGGGAGAGGGAGAGGGAGAGGGAGAGGGAGAGGGAGAGGGAGAGGGAGAGGGAGAGGGAGAGGGAGAGGGAGAGGGAGAGGGAGAGGGAGAGGGAGAGGGAGAGGGAGAGGGAGAGGGAGAGGGAGAGGGAGAGGGAGAGGGAGAGGGAGAGGGAGAGGGAGAGGGAGAGGGAGAGGGAGAGGGAGAGGGAGAGGGAGAGGGAGAGGGAGAGCGACCGAAAACTATTTCGTTTTTCTTACTTCACTTTTGAAAACGAAAAACGAAAAAGGAGTTCGTTTTTTGTTTTTCGTTCGCAAATTTGAAAACGAAAAAGGAATTCGTTTTTTGTTCGCAAATATGAAAACGAAAAAGGAAAAGACGGCATATACACGGACAAATGTACAGTCCACTTAACGCTTGCTTGCCCATTGAGCCTGAAAAACCCAAGTGCAATAAGTCCTATTCTGTCCGACCGGCAGATTTTATGCACGTGTGTGATCTGAGAACATGTAGATTATTTAAAAATATAATATATTTCACAATGACGGTATTAATGTGCCTATGCTTAGGTCGACAATATTGAAGGTCGACAATATTGAAGGTCGCCTGACCGCGCGACACGAAGCCGAATGCATTTTTAAATTATCATACACTCAACACCGCAGTATGTATGTGCGTGCGTGCGTTCGTGTGTGTGTGTGTGTGTGTGTGTGTGTTTGTGTTTGTGTGTGCGCGTGCGCGCGTGCGCGGGCGCGGGCGCGGGCGCGGGCGCGGGCGCGGGCGCGGGCGCGGGCGCGGGCGCGGGCGCGGGCGCGGGCGCGGGCGTGTGCGTTCAGGAACAGACCATCAAACAAATGGAAAAGACTGGAGAGATCACCAGTAAATAGAACTAAATCTTCACAAACCAATCTTAATATGTTGTAGGTCGTCACCCATTAGACGTGGATACTATACACGACTATATCTACTGGGCCGAGTCAACCGTCAGCTACGGGTGGCTTAGTACCTCAACAACCGGCAAACTATTCCGCATGAAATCTAACGGTTCCGGCCGCGAAGTAATTGCCATCAGCAGTGAGTAAATGACATTTATACTGTATAAATGTGTTTTATAATGTTTTTAATATATATATATATATATAGAGAGAGAGAGAGAGAGAGAGAGAGAGAGAGAGGGGTGTTTTCTTTGTGAAGCGGCTTGTTCTGAATAAAAGTGTTTGTGATGGTTAAGCCATGATAGTTGCAGAGCTCAAGCAGTTTCTGTCTACTTTCGTTCATCTTCTAAAATGTCTGAGACGGACAGGCCACGCCTCTTGATCAGTGCTCACTCTTGTAGTAAAGTCCCCCAGAGAAGGAGAGTTGTTTTATCTTTCTCACTGTGATCTAATATCTGATAGCCTTGTTTCTTGTAACACGGCTATGTGGATGTTTATCCTTTTATAACTCTAAATCGATGGCAGCCGTCTTCCCTAAGTCATTATTGTGTTGAACATCGCTTGATAAGCCAGAACGCACTTTTCAGTTTGATAATCGAAGAGCTGACGTCTTCTTTTCTTTCTTTGAGTTGTCTGGTGGTCTTTTATCGATCCGTTTGTCGAGTAGATGCGTTGAGCTTCACACACCCGTAGAAGCAGACAGACGGTGGCGGTTCAGCACCTTACTGGCCGAAGGCAGGCCAGCGTGAGGCGGGCAGAAGCTGACCAGTGAGACACTCTCGTGTTGTGTTATCACTGAAGTGTCCTCTTCTGTACAGCGCTTTTGTGCTGATTAGTTATCCGAAAATACGCTGTATACATTGTTATTAATACTAATGTTGTTATTTTTATTATCGTTCGTATTGTTATTAATGGTGTTGGTGGTGGTGGTGGTGGTGGTGGTGGTGGTGGTGGTGGTGGTGGTGGTGGTGGTGGTGGTGGTGGTGGTGGTGGTGGTGGTGGTGGTGGTGGTGGTGGTGGTGGTGGTGGTGGTGGTGGTGGTGGTGGTGGTGGTGGTGGTGGTGGTGGTGGTGGTGGTGGTGGTGGTGGTGGTGGTGGTGGTGGTGGTGGTGGTGGTGGTTCCCGGATTTGATGATGAATAAACAAAATATAATATTATTATTATTAATTAATTTCCGGGTTGAAGCGAAACTACGCCATTTGTGAAGGCCGACTTTTGCAGTATTCAAAATAAAGAGTGTTGTGGTGTTTAACGTGAAATGGCTGATATAGTTATACTAATCTTAGTTGTAGCGTGAGAGGGAATGTCTGGTTTATCCTCAAAATTATTTTGAAAATACACACGTTGTATGTTTGTAGATACGTACGATGTTGCTGCAATTGCAATAGATCCAGAAACACAAAAATTGTATTTCACGAATCCCAGAAGGCACGCCGTGGAAGTGATTAACGTGGACAGTAGAAAAAGGGAATTGTTCGTTCGCGTGTATGATCCTTATGGCATTGTCTTGGACCTGACAGAAAGGTAAACATTAAAAAAAATGTATTGACATATAACGTAGGAATAACACCCCGATGTAGTCGTTATCGGCTGTATTGAACAAAAATGGATTGGCATAGATTGTTAACTGTTGTCCGTCTGTGTTCGCATTGGCCAACAAAAATCCCTGAAGATGACGTCACTTGTGAAATGTTCCTATGCAGTTAGTTTGATGTTCCTATTTGACTTGCTACATAGACTGATCGCTTTCATGCATCAATATTAACAACGCAATGCCAAACATGATACCGCAACATAACTGTTCGCTTACTCTTTTGTAAAATTGCTACAAACGAGTTTTAACCGGTGCATTTTCAGGTACATATACTACAGTACCTTCTCAGACCCGACCAAGCTATCCAAGATAATACAAGTAAAGCTGGATATTCACGACAACGAGATGACCATTTTGACAAACATTACATACAGGGCTAATTTGGCCATTGACTCCGACCTCAACAAACTATGCTGGGTGACTCGTGAGTGAAACACATATTTTCTAAATCCATTTATATCGAGATTCACAAGGATATACGAGTTGAATATCACTATTATTTTCACACCATATCACCAAATTATTAAATTAATAATTAACATTATAATATCTTATTTATGTCAGAACAAAATATTGTCTTTAACAACAATGACATATATACAAACATGTGTAGTCTCTTTGTGTTTTTCAATGTAACCTGATATTACTTTAATCTAACAGTGGATCTGAGTATGCTATCTAGAACATCAAGGTTCGTGTACTGTAACATGATTCACTGGTTCACTTTTAGAAATCAGTACTAAATTCCGCACGTTTTTTTGGATTTTATACATGTTAAATAAGAAAATACTAGCACCATACGTTGTTGGTCATGATTGTCATTACTTTCTAACGATTTCCTCGTACATGTTTTAACGAAATTTATAGCTCATTCTCACGAAAACTGTACAGAAATGTTATATGACGGGTGTACTTTCAAATTGTTTTTCTTGTAAACTATTGTTGTGTCAACTGAAAGCTTATTAACATTTCCTGGCATGTAAAAATACATTAGCTAGACTAGATATTGTATAATCATGGTATGTTCAATCAAATTATATTAATGTATAAAATGCTGAAATTGCCCACAGCTGATAATATTGTATGTCGTTAGTATTATGCACAATACAATAACACATAAACCTTGTTTTGTTTACTGAATGGTAAATTATAAATTGCAACTGTTGAACAAAAAACATCCAGAGTACAAAACAAACACTACATCTGCGCTTCTAAACTGATTTGTGCGATTATTGAACCAGCTCTCATGTTTAAAGATGCATAACTTACACAAATAAATTTTCCCAACATTTCACTGCCCCCAGTGTTGACTGTACAGTTTTCGTGAGAGCGATCTCGAGCCTCGTGTTGTACCTGTACAGAATAATGTTCCCGTACGATCTGACTTCACTCCGTAGGTTACGTGGCTGAGTGTGCAAACAAAGACGGAAGTAACCGAAAAGTTGTGATTCCCAGAACCAAAGAGTTCAGCTACTACTTAACCATTTACGACAGCACTATGTACATCTCGCATGATACTGGCAGGTAACAATACGCACAAACTCTGTCATTGTTGTTGAATAACAACAGGTGAACAAATTAAATCGCAGAATCTGCTAAATTGCCGTCTTTTGTCAATGATCAGATGTTTTAGTTGTCATTTATCTCTTTGTAAGAACCATAAGCGCTGGTTCTCAGATATGCAAAATAATGTCCATTTATTGTTATTTCAGTATCACCGTCAAAAATCTTATTAATGGCAGAGAAAATACGACAAATCCCTTCAAATCAGGACCAGGTGGTATTAAAGTATTGCATGGGAAATGCAACAATCGAGGTAATATTACACTGGTATTTGGTTTTGTGTGGTATTTGTTGACAGTATTATGCTAGTTAATCTTAGAGAAATATAAAGGCTGAACACATTATTGCACACATACATACATACACACACACACACACACACACACACACACACACACACACACACACATACACACACACACACACACACACACACACACACACACACACACACACATATATATATATATACACACACACACACACACACACACACACACACACACACACACACACATGCGAACACGTTAGGGTGTTTCAAAAATCATTATGTTTTGAAATGTCAATGTTGTTAATCTTTGTTGTATGTTATGTCTCATTAACAAGCTGTGCAAAGGTTTACTAGAAATTACCATGTCATGGCTTATTACATCAGAATCAGAAGAGATCAATCCTTTTCAATTTAGATCGTGTTCTATAATCGCTAGCTGTGGCTCAAATGTTAGAGCTATCACCACAGCTCTAACCGCCGAGCCACGGCTATAACCACCGGATTCGATTCGATTCGGTTCGGTTCGGTTCGGTTCGGTTCGGTTCGGTTCGGTTCGGTTCGGTTCGGTTCGGTTCGGTTCGGTTCGGTTCGGTTGTGGTGGTGGTGGTGGTGGTGGTGGTGGTGGTGGTGGTGGTGGTGGTGGTGGTGGTGGTGGTGGTGGTGGTGGTGGTGGTGGTGGTGGTGGTGGTGGTGGTGGTGGTGGTGGTGGTGGTGGTGGTGGTGGTGGTGGTGGTGGTGGTGGTGGTGGTGGTGGTGGTGGTGGTGGTGGTGGTTCCCGGATTTGATGATGAATAAACAAAATATAATATTATTATTATTAATTAATTTCCGGGTTGAAGCGAAACTACGCCATTTGTGAAGGCCGACTTTTGCAGTATTCAAAATAAAGAGTGTTGTGGTGTTTAACGTGAAATGGCTGATATAGTTATACTAATCTTAGTTGTAGCGTGAGAGGGAATGTCTGGTTTATCCTCAAAATTATTTTGAAAATACACACGTTGTATGTTTGTAGATACGTACGATGTTGCTGCAATTGCAATAGATCCAGAAACACAAAAATTGTATTTCACGAATCCCAGAAGGCACGCCGTGGAAGTGATTAACGTGGACAGTAGAAAAAGGGAATTGTTCGTTCGCGTGTATGATCCTTATGGCATTGTCTTGGACCTGACAGAAAGGTAAACATTAAAAAAAATGTATTGACATATAACGTAGGAATAACACCCCGATGTAGTCGTTATCGGCTGTATTGAACAAAAATGGATTGGCATAGATTGTTAACTGTTGTCCGTCTGTGTTCGCATTGGCCAACAAAAATCCCTGAAGATGACGTCACTTGTGAAATGTTCCTATGCAGTTAGTTTGATGTTCCTATTTGACTTGCTACATAGACTGATCGCTTTCATGCATCAATATTAACAACGCAATGCCAAACATGATACCGCAACATAACTGTTCGCTTACTCTTTTGTAAAATTGCTACAAACGAGTTTTAACCGGTGCATTTTCAGGTACATATACTACAGTACCTTCTCAGACCCGACCAAGCTATCCAGGATAATACAAGTAAAGCTGGATATTCACGACAACGAGATGACCATTTTGACAAACATTACATACAGGGCTAATTTGGCCATTGACTCCGACCTCAACAAACTATGCTGGGTGACTCGTGAGTGAAACACATATTTTCTAAATCCATTTATATCGAGATTCACAAGGATATACGAGTTGAATATCACTATTATTTTCACACCATATCACCAAATTATTAAATTAATAATTAACATTATAATATCTTATTTATGTCAGAACAAAATATTGTCTTTAACAACAATGACATATATACAAACATGTGTAGTCTCTTTGTGTTTTTCAATGTAACCTGATATTACTTTAATCTAACAGTGGATCTGAGTATGCTATCTAGAACATCAAGGTTCGTGTACTGTAACATGATTCACTGGTTCACTTTTAGAAATCAGTACTAAATTCCGCACGTTTTTTTGGATTTTATACATGTTAAATAAGAAAATACTAGCACCATACGTTGTTGGTCATGATTGTCATTACTTTCTAACGATTTCCTCGTACATGTTTTAACGAAATTTATAGCTCATTCTCACGAAAACTGTACAGAAATGTTATATGACGGGTGTACTTTCAAATTGTTTTTCTTGTAAACTATTGTTGTGTCAACTGAAAGCTTATTAACATTTCCTGGCATGTAAAAATACATTAGCTAGACTAGATATTGTATAATCATGGTATGTTCAATCAAATTATATTAATGTATAAAATGCTGAAATTGCCCACAGCTGATAATATTGTATGTCGTTAGTATTATGCACAATACAATAACACATAAACCTTGTTTTGTTTACTGAATGGTAAATTATAAATTGCAACTGTTGAACAAAAAACATCCAGAGTACAAAACAAACACTACATCTGCGCTTCTAAACTGATTTGTGCGATTATTGAACCAGCTCTCATGTTTAAAGATGCATAACTTACACAAATATATTTTCCCAACATTTCACTGCCCCCAGTGTTGACTGTACAGTTTTCGTGAGAGCGATCTCGAGCCTCGTGTTGTACCTGTACAGAATAATGTTCCCGTACGATCTGACTTCACTCCGTAGGTTACGTGGCTGAGTGTGCAAACAAAGACGGAAGTAACCGAAAAGTTGTGATTCCCAGAACCAAAGAGTTCAGCTACTACTTAACCATTTACGACAGCACTATGTACATCTCGCATGATACTGGCAGGTAACAATACGCACAAACTCTGTCATTGTTGTTGAATAACAACAGGTGAACAAATTAAATCGCAGAATCTGCTAAATTGCCGTCTTTTGTCAATGATCAGATGTTTTAGTTGTCATTTATCTCTTTGTAAGAACCATAAGCGCTGGTTCTCAGATATGCAAAATAATGTCCATTTATTGTTATTTCAGTATCACCGTCAAAAATCTTATTAATGGCAGAGAAAATACGACAAATCCCTTCAAATCAGGACCAGGTGGTATTAAAGTATTGCATGGGAAATGCAACAATCGAGGTAATATTACACTGGTATTTGGTTTTGTGTGGTATTTGTTGACAGTATTATGCTAGTTAATCTTAGAGAAATATAAAGGCTGAACACATTATTGCACACATACATACATACACACACACACACACACACACACACACACACACACACACACACACACACACACATACACACACACACACACACACACACACACACACACACACATATATATATATATATATACACACACACACACACACACACACACACACACACACACACACACACACACACACACACACACACACACATGCGAACACGTTAGGGTGTTTCAAAAATCATTATGTTTTGAAATGTCAATGTTGTTAATCTTTGTTGTATGTTATGTCTCATTAACAAGCTGTGCAAAGGTTTACTAGAAATTACCATGTCATGGCTTATTACATCAGAATCAGAAGAGATCAATCCTTTTCAATTTAGATCGTGTTCTATAATCGCTAGCTGTGGCTCAAATGTTAGAGCTATCACCACAGCTCTAACCGCCGAGCCACGGCTATAACCACCGGATTCGATTCGATTCGGTTCGGTTCGGTTCGGTTCGGTTCGGTTCGGTTCGGTTCGATTCGATTCGATTCGATTCGATTCGATTCGATTCGATTCGATTCGATTCGATTCGATTCGATTCGATTCGATTCGATTCGATTCGATTCGATTCGATTCGATTCGATTCGATTCGATTCGATTCGATTCGATTCGATTCGATTCGATTCGATTCGATTCGATTCGATTCGATTCGATTCGATTCGATTTAGAGCTCAAAAAGCTTAACCACAACCTGCCCGCGCACACTTATAGCCGAGCAAACAATCATAAATAATAGACTTTGTAACTTCAAATAATAATAGTAAGCTATGTTCGTTAAATAAGTTACATTTAATCGATAATAAGTGACACACCTGCGACTCAGCATCAGCGGCAGGTTGGAGAGGCTGGGACGGATGGAGGGACCAGGAAGCACAGATGCTCATTCGTTGTTCTTCTTGAAGACGGAACAAACGAGTTGCGAACGAGATTAAGTTCGCATTGCGGCTGTTGAAGGCGCCTACCAGAAGGAAGCAGTTTGTAACATGGGAATATGGGTGGTTGGACAGATATTCCTTCCCATGCTGCCACTGCATAGATTTATTCTTGGACAATTAACTGCGCCAGCCATGGACACATTGTTTGCTGCATTGTCTGATACTATATTAGAGTCGTTAGAAACCACATTCCGAGTTTAAAGAATGTGTACAAACGTTGATAGCAGTTTGAAATTGTTAGTTTGTGACCCTTTTAGGTGCATTAGCCTACACCAAAAGGTTCCATTTAATTAAGCATTATATGCTAAATCACAAGTATAACGCACTGCTTTGTTGTTATCTTTTGACGCGTTATTTCTTGTTAGATAATATAAGGTGTTGCGGGAGGTGTGCTATTTTCATACAAAAACGTTAAGCGGCTTAACTTCAAAACAGGTTTATGGTGGGTTTCTTTTGCACCTTCAACCGTCCTTTCTAAAATTGTCCTGAGCATCGTAATGGCCGAATACGTGAGGTTAATAGAACACAACATAATGTAGCTATGTGTGTGTTTTCTCATAGATTGTCTTCCCAAAAGACTAACGGACAAGTTTTACCTGGCGGAGAACGAGACTTCGACGGTATTTACCGCCACCACCTGTAGTCGAGTCCACGTGCTGCTGAAGAAATGGAACATGCAACCGCCGTATTACCTGCTCGAGTTCCCTGGACCCGACTCGGAACCTAGCAAAATCACAGTTTTTACTTCAGGTCAAACATCCAATGGATCGTCACAATGAACCAAGACTGCACAACACCTAGAGCGTTTTGGGCGTCAAGATCAAACGGTGTCATCTCTGGCGGGACTGGGTGGACTCCTGGAAAGAACGAACTCGTGCGGTTGACAGATGGAACAAACACGACAAACTTCGCAATGACGTGTAAGATGTCAACAGAACCCGCCGATGAAAACGTCAACTTCGCAGTTTACAGGAGTAAGATTATTTTTCGTTGTGTGTGTGTGTGTGTGTGTGTGTGTGCGTGTGTGCGTGCGTGCGTGCGTGCGTGCGTGCGTGCGTGTGTGTCTATGTCTATTTTCCTATGACACTTCTTGTTTCTGACTGTCCCTCCTTCCTACCTTTCTTTTGCCTCTCTCCTCCCCTCCCTCCTTATTTTCTGATATCCCCTCCTCTCTCTCCCGTTGTGTGATACCAGCTTTACTTTGTTTCAGTGTCTGCCCTGCCTAAAGTCAACCGGCCAGTGACTGATGAACTGGCAGTGCGTCTAGTAGATGGCGACAACAACACATGTATGCAACTGTCGACCGCAAACATGTTCACTCTCTCAACACACCTTGGTCATTTTGTTCCCCATCCTCAAGACTCCTGTTTCCTTCCCGGCCTCTCCATCAAGAGATGCGTGCCAGAGCACATCAAGCACTCGTTCTCTGTCACTATCACAGGTCGTCGTCTCGTCTGCTCCAGCTCACTCGTCGAGCTGTTGCTGAAACAAGACAAGTCGCAGTTGGACTGTGGAGCCGGCCGTCACCACCGCTGTCAGCTGAGAGACGCCACCACATCTGGAGGTGAAGGTCTAACCGTATGTGTTGGCGAGTGTCGGTGTGACGGGGAAGACTGCAGCTCTCTCCAAGTCAACATCGAGCAGTATCAGGACGAGTGGAACTGGAGCATCTGTGAGATCAGTCTGAGATAAAGGAGGAAACATAAGCGAAGACACCCGCCGTTTCATTGTGAACGTTGTTCTAGGGCTAACAAAGTAAACATACATTAAGCAGGTATAAGTACATTTCTTTCAAAATTGTCGTTCTTTATGTTGTTGTTGTCGTTATTGTTGTTGTCGACGTCGTTGTTGTTGTTGTTGTTGTTGTTGTTGTTGTTACTGAATGCCTGTTCTTTGAGTTTCTTTTAACATTCCTGTAACTTTGTTGACAATACCGTATAATTTTTACTCGTATTCATTTATGTTGACTAATTCATTGTCATCATGCTGTCGGTCGCGAAGCGACAAAGACTGCTTCCATCACTTGACTCTTGCTCTCCATTTGTCTCTCTGCTGTGAGAGTGATGTCCAGGAGTCGATCTTTATGTCTCTCAGCTTCAGGTTTCTCTTGATGGTATCTTTGAACCGGAGACGAGGGCGCCCTCTCTTTCTGTGACCAGAAGACAGTTGGGAGTAGAGAACCTGCTTCGGTAGCCTGTCTGATGACATCCTCATGAGGTGTCCAGTCCACCGGAGATTCTTTCTGATCAGAAGATCTTCCATAGATGGCAGCCCTGTCCGTTCGAGTATTTCCTTGTTTGTCACTTTGTCCATCCAGGTTATCCTCATGATCGAACGCAGATGTCGCATCATGAAGGCATGCAACTTTTTCACCTGTCGTCTGTACACTGTCCAGGCCTCGGCTCCGTATAGGAGGGTGGACAGCACAATTGCACGGTATATCTTGCCTTTAACCCGCATGGACACATGGTGGTTGTTCCAGAGTCTCTGGCGTAGTCGACCGAAAGATGCACTAGCCTTGGCCATCCTCCTCTGTATTTCATCGTCAATGCATCCATCACTTGATATAGTGCTTCCGAGGTAGGTGAATTCCATAACAGAGTTCAGCTTGTTTCCATCAACCATGATATCCTCCTCTCGGGTTCTTGTAGAGTTGGGTTGGTACAGCACCTCGGTCTTCTTGATGTTAATCTTCAGGCCGAACTTCTTTGACGCATTGGAAAAAGCATCCACTATTTTCTGCATCTCTTCAGCAGAGTGTGCAACCAGTGCACTGTCATCTGCGAATAGCAGCTCCCTCATCAGTATCCGTGTAGTCTTGGTCTTCGCTCTGAAGTGTGCGACGTTGAATAGGTCAGCGCTCTATCTGGACTGTATGTAGATGCCATCCCCCATGTCTCGGAAAGCATTGTCGAGCATTGCTGATAGGAAGATGGAAAAGAGCGTGGGCGCCAGTACACAGCCTTGCTTGACCCCATTTGTGACCCTGAACGATTCCGAGACTTCCCCTCCAACATTAACAGTCGCCATCATTCCGGTATGTAGTGCCTCGATCATTGTTGTGAACTTCTCTGGGCAGCCATACTTCTTCAGTAGCTGCCATAGTCCGGTCCTCCCAACTGTATCGAACGCCTTACTGAAGTCGACAAATACCATGTACAGTGGTCGGTCCTGCTCAATGCACTTTTCTTGTAGTTGTCGGAGACAAAATATCATATCCACGGTGCTCCGGTTACCTCTGAAGCCACATTGTGTCTCCGGAACTACCTCTGGTGTTAGGTGGGTAGATAGTCTGTTGAGGAGGATCCTGGCGAAGATCTTGCCTGCTATGGAAAGAAGAGAGATTCCTCTATAGTTCCCACAGTCTGTTCGATCACCTTTCTTGTAGATGGTTATAATGCTTGCATCCTTCCATGCTTGTGGTACAGAACCCATCTCCCAGGCATTGGTGATTAGTTGGTGCAGTCGGCTGAACAGATTGTCTCCTCCATGCTTCCATACTTCTGCAGGAATTCCATCTCCTCCAGGTGCTTTGCCAACTTTCAGGCTGGCGATTGCTCTAGCCATCTCATCCATAGTTGGAATCTCATCAAGGCTTGTCTTGGTAATACGCTGCGGGATGTTGTCCAGAGCTTCGTGATCTATGTCGCCAGGGACGTTGAGTAGCTTCTGGAAGTGTTCACTCCATCTTGCCACAACTCTCTTGCTGTCATGTATAACACAATAAATACACACAATAAGTGAAACAAATTTATGGTCAAGGAACAAGAACAAGAACAAGAACAAGAACAATATGTTTATTTTTAACCCCAAAATAAGTACATAACTACAATAATCATAAGGTGAAACATAAACAAAACGTCATACATCAGTAATTTAAGACAGTGAAATGGGGGTCAGTGACTCCTGTTAAGACTGAAAAGTCGCTATCACAGGAGCCACTCATAGCAATTAGTTAACATTTAGTTAACCTCTCAATATACGTATGTATAGTAAATTTGTACTTCAATGCGATTTTATTATCTCTTAATAGTTTATTCTATCTCTGATGCATGTGTACATGATTCCCTGTAGTACACGTAAGTAGAAATAATTAAGTAACAATCAAAACAAATACATATAACATATCTTTGCATCTATCCATATTAAAATTCTAATGACTTTGTGTATATAACTGACATATATAACAATCAGATATTGTACATACAGTTTGATATTTATGTAAGAGATACATTTTAAAGTAATACGCAAACCCACGCAAACTGTGAGTAACAATTTTACCCAAAACTATTTCTGCAGTATCATTTATAATATGAGGCAAATTGTATTTAAGGCACTTTTTGGCAAATTCATGTCTTGTCATAGATGTGTGTATATTTGTAGCTTTGCGGGTATCATGACTGTGTATATTATAATTGGAGATAATATTCCAATTTAATAAGTAAACTGGCACATTACCATGCCTATATTTATAGAAAAATTTAAGTTCTTGCAGTTTTAATTGATCATCTATTTTCAATATTTGAAGTGTTTTAAATAGGGGTTCAGTGTGTGAATTGTACCTGTTCAGTGTTATTATTCGAACTGCTTTTTTTTGAATTCTCAGTATTCGACTTCCTTTATATCCCCAAACCGTAATACAATAATTAATATGTGATAGGATTAGAGAATTGTATAGAAGTGTTTTTATGTCTAGCGGCAGTACATACTTTAGTTTGTTTAAAACGCCTGTAGTTTTGGAACATTTATTCGCAATTTTATTTACGTGTTTTTTCCATGTAAGATTGGCGTCCAGAGTTAAACCTAGAAAATTAAATTCATCCACTTGTTCGATATTTGTGTTATCGATTTTAAGAGTAAGAGTTTGCGTCTCTTTTCTAGGTACATGAAAATTCATATATTTAGATTTTTCTTTGTTTAAGGACAATTTATTAATATTTAGCCATTCTATTACTTTCCCGAGTTCGTAATTTATTACGGATTCTACGCTCTTGTTTTTAAGTTGTGTGCTGTCAGTAAATTGGTTTAATGTACTGGAGAGTGTTGTATCATCTGCATACATAATGAAGTCAAATATAGTACTGACTTGTGGGAAATCATTAATATAAATAGTAAACAATAAAGGTCCTAAAATTGATCCTTGTGGAACTCCGATTTTTACTTGAAGGGTTTCTGATTGCATTTCATCAATTTCAACATACTGTCGTCGATTGCTTAAATAACTTTCAAATAAAAGTAGAGACGCACCATCCAGTCCGTAAAACCTTAATTTATGTAATAAAATGTTATGGTCAATGGTATCAAAGGCCTTTGATAAGTCAAGAAACATATTAATTGGCACCTCATTATTGTCCATGTGATTTATAATTCTGTCTACTAATTCTAGCGCAGCATACTCAGTGCAGTGTTTTGGTCTAAAACCATATTGGTTATCGAAAAATAGTTTATAGCTTCATTAAAATATGAAGATAACTGGGTAGAGATGATTTTCTCTAGTACCTTTGATATCGTTGGTAATAGAGAAATTGGTCTGTAATTTTTAAAGTTACTTTGGCAATTTTTAGTTTATCTGGAAAAATTCCCGTATTTAGCACTTGATTTATTACCATAGTCAATGATTTTATGATTGCAGGTTCAATTATTTTTAAGAATTTTGAAGAGATACCATCGAATCCACAACTATGTTTTGTGGGTAAATTGTATATTATTTTCTTTACTGCCTCTTCATCTACGTTGTTTATTTTAAAAGATGAGTGTATTTGTCTATTTAGATAATAACTAAAATCTTTGGTTCCTTCATACTTGATATCATTTACAATAGTCTGAGCTATATTTGTAAAATAGTTATTAAATGTATCAGCAATTTTTTTTTATCTGACATTTGATTGCCATTGTCTTCAAAATGAACTGGGAAACTATTTTTAGTACGTTTTTTTGACAGACATTCATTTATTGTTTTCCAGGTATTTCGTATATCATTCTTAAAAAGTGAAAAACGGGATTCAAAATAAATTTGCTTAGCCGCCCGAATGTTTTTCTTTAATATTGTGTTATAGGTTTTTAAATTAATTGTAATAGTTTCGTAATTATATGAACTGGGATTTGTTAATTTTAATTGTTTGTACATTTTGTCTCGATATCTAATTGATGTTAACAGACCATGGGTGATCCAAGTTGATTTCTTATGTTTATATCTATTAAATTTTACTAACTTGTTTGGCATATGTATAGTTTTAGCACGTGTAATTTCTTTGTATATTATATCATAATTATAATTTGGGTCAGCAGTTAGATTTTTATTTAATTTGTCATACATGTTACCTGACACTTATCATTGCGTCCGCGTGTACGGTATTTATTTTTACATATTTAGGAGGGGGATGTAATTTTTCAGTAATGTGCATAATCATAAAATACGGTTGGTGATCAGAAAATCGTTTAGTTAATATCCCTGCGGTATTTTCTAATATTGATTTATGAAGTCTACAAAATAAATTATCTATCAGGGTTCCATTTGTTCTAGTAAATCTAGTTGGTAGGGTTATTTGAGGATACAGACTATGTGATATTACCGTGTCAAAGAAGCTACTAAACATGTCATTTTCATTTAGTTTAAGTAAGTTCATATTAAAGTCCCCGGCAATAATGATATCATTATTACAGTTATCCAATCTCGATATAATTGGTGTAAATTCATCTATAAAAACCTTTAAGTCTTCATTTCGCGTTCTCGGAGATCGATATATATTTCCAATAGTAAACGTCTTAGATAGAGAATTACCCTGTACTTTAATTATCAACCCCTCCCAATGTTTGTAGGTATTAAGGTTAAATGTTACTTTTGATTTATATTGGTCATCTACATATATCATCAGCCCTCCTTTACTGGTACATGCTTTACCCTGTGATATACAGTCATAGCCTTGCAAATGAAATACCGATATATCCTCACTTTCATCTATCCATGTCTCTTGAAGACATATTATACTAAACTTAAAGTTTACAGTATTTAGTTCTTCTACGAATGCCTCAAGTTCAGAAAACTTACCATTTACAGACTGAATATTTGTACTTAAAATACTAAAAGATTTTTTGTTTTCCTTAGCTAACTTACTAAACTGGTCGAAATCATAGTATGACGAACGACGAATTATTTGTTGTTCGTTTATTTCAGTTTCATTTTCATTTATATGTAATATATTTGTTAAGCAGTTGTTTAGAATACCTCCTGAATAGGAGAGGAAAGCTTCATCCGAAGTCATTTTCGATTAGTTTAAATGATTTCATTATACTGTATTTCAAAACTAGTCTTTGTATATAGATATTGTGATAGATATACGAAATACAATTCATTGAGTTGTACATTTCCAAGCGCACTACAGTTCTTACTAAGGTGTTAATATATATGAAAGCTTGCAATTGAGTAGAGATAACCATCGCATTGATTTCAATAAAAAAACATTAAAAAAAAGAAAGGAAAAGCTAATTAAGCTCCGAGTTACTGACCTCACGAGATGTTCATAGGGAGGAAATAATTAAATTGAAATATATGTATAGACGAATTACAAATAAACCTGCATAAAACGATAGCGCAGTCCTCAAAAATTGTGTCTGGACATAGTGACACAGCCAAAAACATGTGCATCTACACATTGTAGTAGCACTGTAAACAAAACTGAGTCCACATAAAGTGTTAGCTTAGTCAACATAATTTGACAAATGTATAACGTATAACTAAACATAACAATGGCGTAGTCAAACAAGTCTGTCTGTCTGCACTTAATTATGGCAGCGAACACAACCATAAGTTTATATGTCTACATAATAAAAAAATATAATTATAATGACGGCACTGTCAACAAAACTTAATCAGCTTAACAAGTTAATTAATCAGCTTAACAAGTTAGCACAGCCAACAGAACCATACCTAAACAATTATTACGAATACCGGAAAATATTAATTGCTCAGTTTACAAAACTGTTTCTGCAGATAATGCTAGCACACTTTTGTGGATCAAAAAATAAAATAAGAAATTATTGTTATCACCAGATTGACGTTGTAGGTTATCAATCACCATTGCCGGTTCAATACCCAATTAAGTCAACGTCAGACCGGATTTCTTTTACAACGCCGTCTAGAGTCTTTAGTACAACTTTGCCGTTGAAGGTCCAGCAGTCGTTGATTTTTCTTGACCTCTTCAGTTGTCTCGTCTCTTTTGCCAACGCCGCCCGCCGACGTGTCAGGTCTTCGTTGATGTACACCGTCGGCCCATCACCGCTTTCACGCAAGCGGCGTCTCGCACGGATGACCACATCGCGCACGTGGGCCGTCGCAAATTTGATAATCACAGGCCGCGGACGTGTTTGTGCGTCCGCACCTGGCACGCGCCGTCCGAGCCGATGACTCGTAACGACGTCGGCGTTCACAATGGGAGGTGTGACTCCCATTGTCTCGTTGACAATGGTGAGGAGCTTGCTGGTGGTGTCCTCCCCCTTCTCCGACGCGGGGACTCCGAAGAATCGTAGATTTGTTCGCCTAGAATACTGCTCTAGTTGGTCAAGATCTGCCTCACATGTGGACAGTCTTGCCTCTAGAGCAGCAATATACTGGTTTTTTTTTCCAACCGTTCGTTAAGCTGTGATATTTGTTCACTCAATGTGTCCAGTTTATCGGTAAAGGCCTTTGGGTTGAGCACATGGCGAAGCTTCTGGACAACCGCATCGTCTGATAAAAGTTCTACGAACCTGACCAGCAGGGCGTCTTCCTTTGGTACTATTTCTGCAGTGTCCGAAGCGCTGTCTCCTCTCCGTTTAGGCGGCATGATGGGGTCTAATTATTTCAAACAAATTCGTCGTAAATTAGAAAAATTCGCTCCCTCGATCGAAAAGATGTCACACCTCGGCAGCCATTTTGTTTAAGGAAACACCCACTAAGACACTGAATATATCGCTAACATGGAGCCACCTCTGTAATACTAAACAAATACGTAATAATTATGTTTACAATTAATAATACAAATAATAGCAGTAATAATAAAACATTACATTGCCACTAGTATACTCAAGCTTATACACATAGAGGCATGCACAATATTTAGATATACCCACACCTACACTGTAAATAATAAATATAATAATAAGCACATCTATAAGTGCGTACATATTTTACATGCTTATAAGATATATATATATATATATAATATAATATAAGTGCGTGTGTGTATGTGCGCGCTCGCGCGCGCGTGCGTGTTTACACATATATTTAACTATACACGTACGCCTGCTTTGCTGTATCTCCTGCTAATGGCGTGTCTGCCGTTAGCATTGTCAAGTATCCATGTAACATTGTTATGTCTTGATAACGTTGAAATCCTGTTAACACACACTGATACATGCTACACGAAACTAACTATAGTTTATGAGTGCGTTGTGTCAATCTAATATCAACAGCTCAATGTGTATACATGTAATCGGTAGCATTTACAAGAAGACCGATTGAACGGTTTTGTTTTGTGTTAAATAAATACTAAAACTGTTGTTTATTTCGGTGCAAACATTTGGTACTGACCAGACATGGGGTCAAATACATTGAAATGTATTTAAATACTTTTGAGAGATTCAAATACAAATACTTTTAAATGCAAGTGTATTTAAATACAAATACTTTTGAAAAGTATTTCAAATACTTTTCATTTTCAGGATATATTACTATATAGGTAAAAGAAACAAAACGATATATCAAGCACTTCATCTAGTTTATTGCTATTGTCTAAGTTGTCTGGTTACATTCAGTTGTCTAGTATCTATCTGGCTACTGCCCAGTGTTCAGTTTTAACTCTTGCCGAGTTCACTATTTCCCAGAGTTACACCGCAGAAACATCAGCTGCTGGGAAGTGCATCTCTCTGGGCGAAACACCTTCCCAGCGATGCTGAAAAGCCTTTCAACTGGAGCCGAGGATGCAGGGATGCAAAGAAAGATGGGGGCTAACTTTGCTAGTGCTGGATATTTATTTTCATTCAGTTTCCAGAAACTGAGGGGATCTGTGTCTTCGGTCATGCATGGGCTCGTCAGGTAGTCATTGATGTAGGACTCGGTGCCGGTGGTGCTACTGACCGGATTTTCAGCAGATCTGACTTGAATTGGGTTCTCCATTTATCATCTGTATCAATTAGGCTGCCCTGCACACTGGGCTCAGTGATGTTTGAACAAAGTCCACTGTGGCTTATTTAATTCTAAAATTATTTAAAACTAAAACTGCAATTAGTATACACATTTGAAAAAGTATTTGAAATATCAAATACTTCAGGAAAGTATTTAAATGTCAAATACAAATGCTTAAAAAAAAGTATTTAAATACTTTCAAATACAAATGTATTTGACCCCATGTATGGTACTGACTAGCTGACCAGTAATGGGTCGCTGAAATACATGACCCCAGCCCTGTCCTTGTCGCTTTATTTCCATCTCCCCCTCCCTCTCTGAATATATATATATATGTGTGTTTGTGAAGCTCTCTCTCTCTCTCTCTCTGTATCTCCCTCTCTTTCCCTCCCCGCCTCTCCCTCTCTTTCCCTCCCCGCCTCTCTCTCTCTCTCTCTCTCCCTCTCTTTCCCTCCCCGCCTCTCTCTCTCTGTATCTTCCTCTCTTTCCCTCCCCGCCTCTCTCTCTCTCTGTATCTCCCTCTCTTTCCCTCCCCGCCTATCTCTCTCTGTATCTCCCTCTCTTTCCCTCCCCGCCCGTCTCTCTCTCTCTGTATCTCCCTCTCTTTCCCTCCCCGCTGGTCTCTCTCAATGTTTACACAGAAGGGTACCAGTTCACTGGGGTGATCTTTTGTCGCGACATAATAGAGATGATCAATATGAGTCTCGATTGCAGTGTACATTTCAGCTGTACCGAACGACACTTCATGGATAATGAATAAGATCATGTCCGTCTAATGGATCACGACTCGATTGTTCGGTTTGCGTTATCTTTGTAGCAATGATTTATGTATTACCTCATCATGCCATTTAGTCTAGTCTGGAGAAAGGGATACCGTGCACCCCCTAGAAATTAACTTCTAATCGGCGTACCTAGCTCGGAAAATACGTAAAAACGATTAGCTATGTTAACATGTCGGCAAAATGTTCCACTATAATTTGTATGCATATTAATGCCATCATTAGTGGGAAACTATGTTTTTCATTATATCTCAGCGAATATTTAAGATAACTGAACAAATTATGGTTTCCAGATCCATATCTTGAAATTCAACGACCAAAATAAAACTATTTTTAAAGTGACTACATGTGTTCGTGGCATAGTATTGTGAAAATTGATGTCTCTATTACCGTAACATTGTTTCTTTGACATATCTCGGCCAATATCGGGAGTGTACGATTGAACTTGATATATATAGGTATGTATTGGCCTAAAGTACATAAGTGGTTTTACCTCAGCTGGTGTTATATAACTGGCATTTATATAACGTTGTTGTCCTTGTCACTGCAACAGAGTAAATTTCGCATATTATGATGACGACGAAAAGGTACATTCTGTAGTTCACTAGAACCATGCCGCATTATATATATATATATATATACACATATATAATATATATATATCTGTATGTGTATATATATATATATATATATATATATATAATTATATGTATATGAATATATATATATACATTATATTTATATACATACATACATACATATATACAAATGTATATATTTAATAAACTGTAAGGGTACTACAAATGTTAATTACATTTTATAATTAGTGTAGACAATGTTTTGATCACATTCAGCATTTCATGTGTGTCACAAGCACACGCTAACGTTAGTCATACAGTCCGTGCCGTCTCCGCAAAAAAATACTGACATGAAGACCTTTCTGCCACAGTGCTTGGCGGTAATTAATCCCGGAAGCTTTTACATGCTGCACCCTCAAGGTATCAGACTCACGTAAATCGATTGTTTGCTTTCTAGAAACCGGTAGAAGCATAGAGACGCATTCGATACGATACTACTGATCTCAGTTGGCACATCCGACGTCTGATTGACGACACTCTGTCGACGTTCTTCCGAGAACCACTCGGCAATATCCGGACATTGTCGTACGACAGGCACGCTCGGGTTCGCCTCGGCACCGACACTATCTGGCGCTGTCTCGAAGACGAGCCAAGACTGTGAACTTCCTTCCGGGAATCTCACGTACGACATACACCGTTGATCTTCCATCGTGACGACGGCAAACAACTCGAGAAGCGGTCCCATTCCCGACGTGGCGTCATAGCCGACGATATGACGTCCATTGTGCCTGTTCATCGGTTCGCCGCGATGCAGCGTGGCGAAGCAGGGTTCGCAGAAATTCCGCGAACACTCGCGACAATCTATTCGGGCAACGTTGCTGCACCCGTGACAGCGCCGGGCGCTCGACCCTGTCAGCAGCTCCGAGATGTCCAAGTGAGGTACCGGAAATACGCATCTACGGGCCGTGTCTTTACCGCCCAGCGGCATTCGGATAATCAGAGGCGCTGTTACGCTACACAGTTTCGCGTCGTGCTGGAGAAGCGATTTGGCAAATAGGTTTTGCACGGTCGGTGGTTCTGCTGTTGTCGGACCGCCTGTGGACTCGAGTTGGTACACGTAGCTGGACTGTCCCGTGCTGAGTTCCATAAACGGGGCCACTTTCAGAACTTCGCGACACACGAAGCTAAGAAATTCGCTCGGATCTGGGTCTTGTCGGTCGAGACACACGGACGGGCATATCTTGTTGAGCGCCTGGTAAAGTTTCGTCGCCGCGTCGTTGTCCACGTAGTGTTGGGAGCGCAGCAAACGGGCCAGATCCGTCAGCTTGAGTCCGCATTCGGCGTGATCGCTGGCGGGCGAGTCGGCCGCCGCGACGCACTGCGCATCGAGAAGGGCGTCGAACGGGCCACGGCAGGCGAACATGGCGAACAGCACAACGTCCATGTGGCTGGAACTCGCCGACCCGTGGATGCCCCTGCGCGGGCCACAGAAGCTCACAGTCTGTCGGTCTGGCCGACACTTGTGCAGCGGCACGAAGAAGGCGCGCTGTTCTGGACACGGAAAGATCTGCTTCTTCTTGAACGTGCCCGCCGTGTAGCACAACGGGTCTACGTCGGCCATCTCCAGTCCGGCGATGCGTGGACCGTCGTCTTGCAGCTGGCCGATCCAGCGGATGACGCCTCGACGCACGGGATTGTGGAGCACTTCGACACGCGAGCCGATCGGCAGCGGTCGCCCGTCACCGTCGCCGTCGCCCGGCGCCGGTTCCTGCTCCACGTGGGCGTTCACGATGTCCGGCGTCTTTGCCGTCGCACCGTCGTCGTAGCTCGACTCCTCCGTGGCCACCAAGCTCTCCCGAATCAAGCCGCTGATCGGGATGAGGGACGCGTGGCCCTTGCGTGTGTGGAATATGTGCCGGCCGCGGAACCTACCGGTTCCCTTGCCGACGCGCTCGTCGAACTCCACGCCGGCGATCAGTTCGTAGCCCATCTCGTCCGGCAGGTAGCCGAACCAGCGCACCGTCGCTTTACAGCAATCTCCGTTATCGTTCAACCACACCACTCGCTCGTTCACCGCTAGCTTCGTCATCGGCGTGTCACCGACTCCACCATCATCATCATCAACATCGTCATCGTGACGACGTCGGATCTTGCTGAGTGACACAAACACGGCGCAGTCGTTACCACAGTCGAAGAAGCGGTTCCTCTGGAAGAGCCCGTCACACGTTCCCTCCCCGGCGTGCCTGGCCGCCAGCTCGACGCCGAACCACGTGCTGCCTGGCTGCTTCGGGGTCTCGCCCTTGTAGCGCAGCACGCCCGCCAGACGGCGCTCCTGTTGCGTCACGTACACGTTGTCACCTTAACATAATTATAATTAATTGATTCATTAATAGTTATAACTGCATAGATGCTACAAGTCTATAACATTAAGCAAACTATGAAACAATGTGATAAGGGTCTATATATCCATAAGAAAATTTCTTCAGTATACCCCTGTTTCTAACATTTTATGCTGTTTGTTTCTACTACGTTCTGTATTATGTTCGGTGTTGGAAAATAAACACATTGATTGATTATTATATGGCAATTTTACAGTTGGACTACACATGTAGTCACAATACAATCAACACTATCATACTATCACACAACGGTAAAACATCGTATTGAAACTTTAAGTGAAATAAATTACGTAATAAAGTAAACCATGTATATTAAAAACGCAATTCACTTTGTCTATTAAAATTCGTGAATATCACTAACTAACCACGGAATTAAAGAGGTTTTTATATAGCGAATTGTGTTCGGCTTTGGAATTAGTAACTCGTTACACGACCACGTGGTATATGGCACATTTCGATCAGCGCATTCAGTTTGTGCTTACTACGCTACATTTTGCGAAATATGCTCTATACAATTCATTGCGTCTGTAGTGCAACGTAGGCAAGTTTACCATCTGCAGGATATC
The DNA here is from genome assembly GCA_964017155.1 of Oasisia sp. SBJ-2009. NCBI lineage: Eukaryota > Metazoa > Annelida > Polychaeta > Sabellida > Siboglinidae > Oasisia > Oasisia sp. SBJ-2009. Next base: position 17,056,475 of record OZ024864.1, on the reverse strand, counting down.
CCCGTACGCATAACCTGGAAATATAGTTTTGAGACACCTTATTTAATTATTCCCATGTTGTCCAATAATTATTTAGATAAGTATATTCAACTACAGCACGTATATTCAACTACAGAGTACTGTTTCACTAAGATAAAGAGCTTATACTAACAATTCATCCTTAATCAAAAATAGTTTATTAAATTAAAGGAGCTTTTTTCAAAACACGACATCCAGTACCTTAATATAGTCCATGAGCCAGGCCATCGACGGGTATCATCTGGGTGGGCAAATTTCTGTTGCTATTTCCTGTTTCCTATATATGTCCACATTATTTATTGGTATGATAACCTTTGCAGAGGAGTAGCTTAATAGTAGTTATGATGCATTCACTATTTTGACCTATATAAATGCCATACGCAAAAAAAGGTCAGTCTCCGATGTTGTAAATTTCATAATTTTGTGTCATTACTCATGATTTAAGTGCCATTTTCAGTTACAGAGAAGCCCAGCAGATACAGCACCATTCGTATAGTTAAAATGATATTTATTGATATTTATATATTTTTTTTATTTTATTATTATATATATATATATTTTAAATTATTTTATTATATTATTTATTTTTATTATTTTATATATATTTTATTATATATTTATTATATTGATATTCATATGATATTGATAGAAATCTATTCTATCAACGGTTGTCACCTGTTTCATACACACAGGTTGAGGAAATTGACCCCGCACTGTGCCTCGAAAAGCTGGAGCGATCCCAGACGGGCGTGGCATTACCCAGCAACATCTACCAGGGAGTCTTCACCACTCTAGCCTGGGACAACATAGACCGCTTGGAGGAGACAACTAGTGGAGAGGGCACATCGCATCGAGTCAACGGCATTGCTGTGCAGCCAAGAATCACTGGACCAATGCCACAAGGTGAAGCCAACACAATAAAAAAGTCCAAGAAGAGGAGCATATCCCCACCACCAGCAGCACTCCCCATGTACAACACTGGTCGGAGAGTGGGGCCCGCAGTCACTGTCACTCTAGATGTCACTGTGGATGCAAACAAACAGGCCCAGGATGCCAGGGTCAAGAACATGATCTGGCTGCTTACTCGATTGTCAAACCCCGAAGAAGACCAAACCATCAGCAGTTGGACTGGATTTGAACAACATTCTCATCCGCAATGACACGCATGTGGTGCAGGACACTGTGAGCTACCTGCCTACTATTAATGCCCCAGCGACCGAGATATCGACCGTCAATGAAGTCCTGACCCAAACTGTAAACATCATGGATACCCTGGAACTGAAGGAGATTCGTTGCGTCTTCGACCAAGCCCTCTACGCCAAGGCTGCAGAAATCACTTGGAAGCATGAGCAGTTCAAGAACTTAATATTGAGAATGGGGGCATTCCATACCATTTGCAACCTTCTATCAACTATCGGGAAGAGGTTTCAGGATGCTGGCCTGAGGGACTTGTGTGTGGAGTCTGGCGTGATTGCAGAAGGATCTATCACTGCTGTGATGGAAGGGCGCAAATACAACCGTGCTGTCAGACTCCACAAGATCGTGTATGAGGCGATGATGAGGCTAGCTTGGAAGGGGTTTCTGCCTTGGATCCAAGCCAATCACGGAGTAGAGGCTCACCATCTGGAAGAAGCCCTCAGGAGCATCTCCACTTTCCATGACGAGGTGTCCCAGGCCTCCTTCACAGAGCTCATGGATGATATATCTCTCACTCGCATCCTTCAGCTGTTCCAAGAGTACCTTGACTCCCTCAGAAATGGCCACCCTCTGGCAGCTTTCTGGATGTCTTACCTCAACATGGCTGAGATCATGATTGGCTGCTCCACCTCGCATCAATCCGCGCCATGATCCCATGGTGCTTTGCATATGACAAGCTGAATTATACACGCTTCCTCCCATACTACTATGCCACAATGTCACGTCTGTCCATTGATCACCCAGAAGTGCACCAACAGTTCATGCAGGGTGGCTTCAGCGTCCAGCTTGGCAGCCAGAGTCCCTTCGGCAGGATCCCGGTGGATCAAACTATTGAGGAAACTGTCAATCGAGATACCCAGACAGCAGGAGGCACAAAAGGCTTCAGCCTGAAACGGGCTGGTGTGGAGAGATACTACCTAACTTCTGAGTACCGCAGAATGTACCCCAAACAGCTCAGAAGGATGGTGGGACGCGGGATGTCTCACCTTAGCCACCCAGACCTGCTGATGCCTAGAATTACCAGGGATGAAGCAGATGTACAGTCCATTGAGAAGCTTCTTGACGATGACTGGACGAATCCTTTTGACCAAAATGAAACTGAGTTTGTCAGCATTTCGACAGGTACTTTGTCTCCTCCAGATGTAGCAAGGGACCTTCTTGATGCCCACAAAATTGGCCCGGAAGCATACGAGGCATTCAGGCGGGACCGGCTTGAAGACGAAACACCAAAGACCCAGTTCCATGACAAATTTACTAAGAAGAGACTGAAGACGTTTTCAGATATCCGAAAGAAGCCGTCGACAAAAAACCCAAACAAGGTCATTCTGCAGGCTGACAGGAACCTCTTCGCCCAAAGGTCCTGGTGGCAGAGAGCCGCCATCTCCAGATGAGTGATGTCCTTTCCCACCCACTAGGGCCATTGCCATGGGCACTCGCCAATGGAGACGGGACGCTGAGAAAGACAAACAAAGCTGCTCTGGCCAGGAAGCTAAAGAAGCAGGTCTTACCAGCAGAGAATATCCCTATGCTGTCTGCTACATTCATTGATGGGATGAGTCTGGTTCAGAAGATGAAGGGCAATGACCAGACATTCTCTCAACTTGCAGAATCAGCACTGATTCAAATCCTACATGAAGGAGCCAGGAGCGAGAGAATCGATGTCGTCTTTGATGTATATCGGGAGGAGTCGATAAAAAATGCAGAGAGAGTGAACAAGGGGTGCACCATAGGAATACCGTTTCGAAACATTGCACCAGGTCACCGAATACAGCAATGGAGAAAGTTTCTCAGCAGCTCGGCTAAGAAGGCCAACCTCATAAGGTTCCTGGTGGCCGAGTGGAAGACACCCAAGCTGAGGGACAATCTGAATGACAAGAAACTCTATGTTGCCAGTGAGGAAAGCTGCTTGTGCATCACCAAGAACCAGTGGGCAGTGGTTGCAGCCTGCGGCCTGCAGTCGAACCAAGAAGAGGCTGACACAAGAATAATTTTGCATGCAGCTCATGCTGCAGAGGAAGGCTACAGTGCTGTAGTAATAACAGCTGGTGACACCGATGTGTTGGTGCTATGCCTGGCATTCTCCGCTGATATCTCCTGTCCCTTGTTCCAGAAATGCGGAACGAAGAACAAGGTTAGGTATCTTGACAACACCAAGCTACGCCAGGCCTTGGGATACCGTGTCTGTACTGCTCTGATTGGCATGCACGCATACACAGGATGTGACACGGTGAGTGCCTTCGCAGGTCGTGGGAAGCTTGGAGCGTTAAAGCTCATGAGATCAGAGCATTACCAAGAAGTGTTTCGCGAGCTGGGACAGTCTTGGGGACTATCAACGGACCTACTCAAGAAGCTGCAAGCATTCACATGTAAACTGTACACAACATCCATGACAACAGAGGACATCAATACAGCCCGCCATCAACTGTTCTGTGCAAGGCGTGGGGAGCTTGAGTCTAGCCAGATGCCACCATGCAAGGACTGCCTTTTCATGCGTGCCAACTATCAGGCTGGCACCTGGAGAGGCAGTCTTCAGCAACATCCACAAGTCTCAAGCCCAGTCGAGCATGGCTGGGCCAAAAATGACGATGGCCACAGCTCACCGTGGAATGAATGCGGGGATCTCCAGCCCCTGATGCAGTGCTGCAGCTGCTGTCCTGCAAGTGCAGTCGTGGATGCAAGCTACCGAAATGCCAGTGCATGAGCAATGGATTGAAATGTACGAACATGTGCAAGTTGCAGACATGTGCCAATCAACCCCAAGACGAGGACATTGACATGATGATCTCGGAGGCATACCTGACTGACTCTGAAACAGACGACTAAAATGGACGAATGATCTTAAGGAAGGATCCCTCACACTTGAAAGACTGATAATGTGTGCTTCAAATTATCTGTAACATAAGTAAGAAGCTCATTATTTAATTTTAATTGTATTTACATCACATGTTTTGTTCTTTCCAGAAAATAAAAAGACTTTCTTTTCATCAAATTCAGAGACATAAATATAGACTTTCTTTCATGGGTATCTGATTTTCATCAATTTCGGAGACATAAATGTCATATTCCTAAGATGAATCAATTATTATTTTATACTAGGGATATGAATACAAAGAAAAATTTACATTAGAATGATTTAGGCACTCTGAGTAGTCACCAAGCCCCAAAATACCGAAAATGCACTATACTCGATCCTCGGATTTCCACTCTAAGTTTGACATATTCAAAGCATGATAACTACCACTAAGCTACCAGTCCGCAATGATTATCATAACAAACTGTGAAGTAGAGATGTCTAGCAAGTCAAAAATCACAACTAGAATTTGCCCACCCAAATGATACCCGTGGGTGCATTTTCGGGTCTTGGCTCATGAACTAATACTGAGAACACTATCTCCACACCAGCAACACTATTCCGTTGACGCGTCATGGTGTTGATTGTTTTCGGGTACACACTGTCACTGTTAAGAAGCAAAATATATTCGAAATTGGGTTCAGGAGCTCTTAACAACGTTAGTGAAATGGGCCCCCGCGTATAATCGCATATAATATATATATATATATATATATATATTCTAAACAAATCGTTTCGGTTGATACCTTCGCGCAACTCGACGCCCTCACGGAACCACGTCGCGTCCCCGAACAGCATGAGTCGTTGCTGCGGGTCGCGTACGGCCACGAGCAGCGAAAGCATCACCGTCGTCAGCTGGGACACGTCCGAGCACACCACCTGCAGACTGTCGTCACTTCCGCAGCCGCCGCCGCCCGGATTGAAACGGGCCAACTTTAGCTCACGTCCGTCCGAGACCGCGGCCGTCACCACCCATAGACTGCCCGCCTCCCACGTCTCTTGCGAGGCCACCAGCTGCCGAAGCAGGATGAAGTAACGAGGCTCAGGCGCTGCTGCTGTCGCCATTTCTCATTCGTCGTCGTCGATAATAAATACTGCAAAACAAAAGAGGCGTCAGGTAACAGCTTAGTTTCGTTTAACCGACTCTCGGTCGGCTGCGTAACTTCGCCGAAACGATAGCCTCATCACATTCCTGCTTCATAAACATCTGCTAATTTGTATTTCTGTTTATTTGTGTGTGCATATGAGTTTAATGTTTCATACTTTTAATAGTATCGTATTATCTAATAAAAGTGTATCCTTATTTTAACTTTTATTTCATAGTTGGCCTGAGAGCCAAGCAGCGTCTCTACCAGGGAAGGTCGCCCTGGTGGTAATATTGGCACTGCAATAATCTACCCGATGGAGTTTAGGGCTAAACAGTGCTGTCACCTCGCGGAGTCTGGGTAATCGAGACTGGTAACAGCTTGCTGGCATTACAACTACTATAGGCTATGCCGATTAGTTTTATCCAGGCTGATATGCTTTGCATATATGTAATATAGTTAGTTATATACCATAGACTCAAGAACAATTCAAACATTTAATTATATAAAATATAAAAAGGGTGCATGAATAGGTCCTATTATTACATAATGGTATGTGGAATTTACAAATATATATATATAATATAATTATCACTGCTATCAGTGCTATGTATATATATATATATATATATATATATATATATATATATATATATATATATATATATATATACATATGTATATATATATATATACATATACATAGCAGTGACAATATATATATATAAATTTTGATAATTACAATTAAATGACTCATGGCATTTTATTGAGCATAGTTTTTATCACTGCTATGTAGGCTTGGGCAAGGATTTTTCACTCAAATTAACCATATTGCTGCATGACTTACACATAGAAATATTAACCGTTGTGGAATACAATTTATATGCATAAAAACGTCATTATGTTATCTCTTTGTACACCAAATTTCGTTCTTGTTCCTAAAATATAACGCGTTCAGTAGCATTTTAAAACGACCCCCTACTCAACAAAAATCGGCCTGTTGCGACACGCTGCCTGTGCTAAGATGCTATGCTTGTTACGCTAGCGCGAGCGCCTCATCGCGTTTACCACCAGGCTGACAATTTAAGCGTAAAATAGGCTTTCTTCTCAAACGTTGCGCCGCGTCAATTTTTGACCAATTCAATCAGAATAAAGCTTATTTTGAAGAAATATTATTGCTCTATCGATTGGTGATACACACTACGCTGAACTAATAAGAAATCGTCCGCTAAAACGCAATTAAACATGACAACTTATGTCATGGTCGTATTTCGTGAGCAACGTCGCCGTTCCGCATTAGATCGCGTAGTGTGTGGTACCATTCGATCCGGCGTGAAATTTGCTATCCAGTACATATCATTTTATGAATATAGCATTTTATTTGTGGGGGCGCACGCCTTTGAAAGCTGGTGGTACTTTTTCCCCGAGTCGCGACCCTTCGAGTCTTCGGCAGATCGCCGCACGCGTTAGTTGTAAGTAAGTCGCTAATGTCGTATTCCACTCGTATGTTAGCAATTTCTAAACATCACGGCACATAACGGCTACCAATTGTCTCATGGTCAACGTATTGCATTTTAGTGATAATTTATAGCGAATAATTCGTCTATTTGCCTGTTGCTAAATCAATGGGTTTGCCCTTGCAACGAAATAGGCTGACCTAGATATCAACATCACGGTGGGCGCCAGGACTAGTCGATCTTTGTTGTGAGGGGTGTCAAGGATGCTGTCGAAGCTCGCCGTTTACTTGAGAAACGATCTTTAATTATGAACATATTTTTCACGTCGTGTTGTTTTACTCGTATTATAGATGACAACTATTACAACTGTATTGTCCACACAACAGTAATTGATACGAAATTCGGCATAATGCGCCGCTATTTCAGCTAGACCAACGACAAACATACGCCGCTGCAATGTCTGCGCCGTTGCGATAAAGCCGACTTTCTACTTGTATTCGCGCAACACGTGGATTATTACATTTACAATGCCTTTGAAATAGTATACAATTTTATTTTTAAAAAGCAGAGACAAGAAATAACAATTCTTGGAGACGAATTGATCGACCTAGCGTCGTAATTCCATAACATTATAGTTTATATATCTTTTTGTGTTTATATTTTAATTACGTATGTTGTCAAATCATTTTGAAATACATTCACCCACATGATGGAATGTATTTCGGAATTTATCAATATTACATATAACAATATTTGTTATTAAACTGATTAGTAGTTCAATTTAACACCAATTATTTTATAAATATATGTTATTATAATCTTATAATAATACTTTTATTACATTTGATCATATATGACAACATATGTAATCAAATAATATACATATATATATTATATATATATATATTATATATATATATATATATATATATATATATATCAACGGTTTCTAAATTATAGATTAGTTAATTATGTCAAAATTGTACACAAAATTGAGAATTTTTTAGAAGAACTCTTATTTCACGTAAACAACACAATTATATGATTTATGTGAAAATCATGCAGTAGATATACATAACAACAATACCTGTGCTAAATTAAAAGTTTGTAACTTTAATATATGTTTGACTAGAGCATGGTCAAAATATACCTAATTTTCACTGTCATGGCGGCCATATTGGATACCTAATTTGCATAATTTATGCAAAAAATGAGAAATAGCTCAATTCTACTGAAAACTAGTTACATGCCAAATTTGGTTGATCTGTGTTGAAAAGTAAAGATTTTTGTTTGAATCTATACTACCTACCTTGAAGTTTTGACATTTTCCCCCGAGGTAATCGGGGAAAAAAGTAAAACGTCATATAAAACCCAAACGACATGACATGGCTGAATGAAACTTGTTTTACTATCCGAATATAATATGTATCTTTCACAAATTCATATTTGTATCGCCTTTAGTGACTTTTTTCAATTTTGTGCTTGTCTCTTGCCAAGTGTCAATTTGCTAAAATAACATATTCCCACATTTTCAATATCGCATATCTCTGGAAATATTAGTCATACCACTCTAATAATTTATGTACATGTTGACCATGTTGTTGTCCTTGGATGCATGTAATATTGAGTTATTCTAGTAATAAGTTAAAAAGTTGTGTTAAGTCAAAAATGACATTTTATAATAAATTCCTTGCCCAGGCCTATGCTATGTATACTTGATCAGAATCATCACCTATAAATGCTATTATACACAAATTAATTTATGTATAATATACAGTTCAGGTAATGTGTGTGTATATATATATATATATATATATATATATATACGTATGTATGTATGTATGTATGTATGTATGTATGTATGTATGTATGTATGTATGTATGTATGTATGTATGTATGTATGTATGTATGTATGTATGTATGTATGTATGTATGTATGTATGTATGTATGTATGTATGTATGTATGTATGTATATACATGTATATATATATATATATATATATATATATATATATATATAAATCAGTGATACAAAATATGCTCAATAAAATGCCATGAGTCATTTATTTGTAACTAGTACACAGTCTAGACACATACATGTGCATTCCTAACTGTGCTGGACTGTTGGCATGCAATAAGTTACAATATTTAAGTAATTTTTTAACTAATCGGCTTTATCATCTTTATGCATGCTCATTTTTTTGCCAGTCTAAGCTTTTGTGGTAGACATATACATATTAACTCATATATATACAATTATACATACATACAAGCCAGTTGAGATGTGTACTATGACCTGAAATAAGCTATGAACACATGTATGGCCTGAAACCCATTTTCAAAGCATCATTTTTTATATACATGTTTATGATTTTTGAATATTTTGGCTCCTGAATTGTTTAACCATCCACTACCATCCAAAACAGGGTTTACCCATCCAAATGGTCGGTGGATGGGTCTCTCGGGTGGGGGGGACTCTCTCCATAAAACTATGATTGTCATATAACAAAGTACAATTTTAGTAAAGAATTGTTTATGCATAATATAGTAGTTTAATCTAAAGCAGCAATACTTTTTGCTTTGCTGCTTTTGTTTATTTCACAAAATATTTGTGTTACAATATTTCCGGGTCTAGTCGCCACAGGGGCCATATAGCCATGCAGAGCTTTATGCAGGATACGGTTATGTTTTACCACGACTAACTAACATACATACAAGCCAGTGAGTCGAGATGTGTGATTATGACCAAAAACAACATACAAACACACGTATAACATATGTTTTCAACTTATCAATTTTGGAACGCCTTTTTGGGTCACTACAAATCACTACACCATGATTCACTCTGTCGTATGCGCATGACAAAACGAGTGACTGTACATATATACCCATGGTCCACGATACCCATAACTTCATTTTCTTGAGGTTGGTAGGCAATCAAGTCTGTTTCGGCAATGGAGTGCATATGAATTTATGCTTCATGAATATTAATGAGGCCTGAATAGTGTGCATTTGAAATTCTTTTATTGGTTGTAAAACATTGATATTTAAATTTACCTTTTGTATTTTGAACACGTATAATAATGATTTGTTGATCTATAAAGCGCTTATCATTACATATAATATATGATACCATAATTATTTTTGCACAGAAATATTTATTGATGAAGTCAATTGGAATAAACATTTACATTGTGTAGGTAGGAACTAGTCAAACCAAATGCACATTGTCATTAAGCGTAATATGGTGGGCAATGATATCGAAGTTAGAAAAATTATTCACATATCCTCTAAATTGTATGTTCTTAGCATTTTAATATGTTATGGCAATGGTTGTTTAAGTGTTCAGTTCTTCAGTGTCAGCTCCCCTAAAACACTTTTTAAAGTTACATTTACTTTTTACATGAGTAAGTGTTTTCGATGTACTTTTATTTACTCAAGGACAAAATAAAAGTAGTTAAATAAATCAACTCTGGTTCCTAATTATTTACCTCTGGACGGTAACACACATAGCTTAGAATCTTAAATTTGACGGCTAATTAGTGGTGGACATTTTGCCCAGCGGTCGGTCCGCTTATGCATGCGTAGCGGGAACCCCCGTAGCCATGAGACATAACCAGGCACTTGTGGCTAGTATAACCATGAGTCTGACAGCTGTCATGCATTGCCATTGCTGCGAAGCCAGACATCGCTTCATTATAATCTAGTCTACTCTAGGGTTTTACTTGTCATGTAAAATACGGAACATTCCTTATTTATGAGATATACATTATAAGGATATTGCATCTTTTATCCGTCCGTATTGTTTGTGTAGAAGGTGGAAACTAGTCTAGAGTCAGACGACACTGAGTCAGTGAGTGTCGACACCCATACCGGAAATAGGCAAACAAGCATTCAAATCAACGACAACGTGAACGTGTTGGCGTAGACGCCTACTAGATAAATCCGAAAATTGTACAATAACCGTACTTTAACGTAACCTTTACGTATAAGAACTCACCTAAATGTACACAGATGCCTCACCTCTAGTAGCTAGGTACTCAGTGGGCAACCCGGAATGCGAAAACGTCCATGGCATCGTAACCAAATTCCCCACGAAACTATAAATAGAAAAAACGAAACTGCCCTGAACCCCTGGCGAATGAAAAGGAACTACATTGTAGTTAATCTAAGTAGTTTTCATTCATTAAATAAAATACTAGTTATGTCGTATGCATTTCATTAAATTGAAAAAAAAACAAAAGTTATCTGAAGAGGTACGCACAAGGATGAAAAATGATCAATAAAACAACGAAGTTTATTTCAGTGGCGCCTCAAACGGATAGACATGTAATGATGTATACACACAGTTATCATTACGCTCCCACTTAAACTTAATTAACTTCACACGGTTACTATGGTTAGCCTACTTCCGCATAAATACCCTTCAAGTAACCTTCCTAGCTATATAGTATAGTTCACCAAAGATAATTATTTGATCATACAATTGATCAACGAAACATTAGTAGGATTAGTTGTTGCTGGTGAGGTTTTACTTAGCCGAGTGGTGCGTGATTCTTCCGCAAGAGCAAAAACTAGCAAGCAGACGGTGATGATAAAAACGGAGTCCTTATAAAAATGACAACAAACGAACAGAAGACGTTTGATTCCTCTAAAGTAGAGGATGTAAATGGTGGAGAATTGCGCAGGAGGCATGGTTTCGGTAAACCGCCCATAGAGAAGTCGATAGGTGACACGGGTGAAGACGGACAAAAAACAGAACCAACCGATTCGGCGACGCCAAAGACACCACCAGCGACGCCGACGGTGACGTCATCGAGTGACACCGCTGACAGTGACAGCAACGATGACGTGGATTTGTTGGATGATGACGAACCCGCAATCAAACCTGTGGAAAATCCTATTCTCGATCACAACACATACTGGCTTACACGGATTGTGATGCTTCGTAGCGTTGCATTTATATGTTGTACGGGCTTTTCTACTAGTATATATTATATCATTTCTTTCCAAACGGGGAACTGGCTTTTATAATTTAGTGTCGCCATCTGTCGGAAATTTTATTTATTTTACTGCGTAATATAATTTTAGATTTTTTGCATTTTGCAATCATCCATCATAGCTCACAAAAAAAGAGAAACACATTTCTAATGGTTCAAAGTATAACATTTCTGTTGGGGTTATAAATACAAATTTTTTAATATGTAGCAGTATATAATCAATAAAAAAACTTGTTATATGTTTGGATATGATTATGATACATCCATGATACGGCCAAAAGGTGGCATTACTAAATTTTACAAGTTTGTTAATTAAAATCCACAATTTAACAGTTATGTGTTTTTATCAGGGGTTTTCTTATGTTCATAACTGCTAATAGGCAGATGTGATGCTAAACTGGTCAAGCTAAATTTTACTATAAATTATCTAATATGTACTCATCATGCATATTGCAGTTACCATTCTGTGTATGCTAATTAGTAAAGAACTGCTAAAACAACTTTACGAATTAGACATGCCCGAATTTGACATTGATGATTAATGTCCACACCAGGTGTCGCCTTCACTGTTGCGTTACATCAGAATCGAGCATTAATCGGGAGAAACGGTCTACTGCCGGCTCAGGTATATCTGGACGATGTCAAAATACAGACAACCAGGAAGCCTTGGCTCATGTTTAAATCCGCTCCCACGCTTCTCTGGCTGCAAGACTACGACACCGACCTTGACCAGTTGTTGGACATCATTGCGTATTGGGGTCTTCTTCTGTCTGGAATGGTGTTACTGCTCGGTGCCGCCAACATTCCGACCATTTTCACAATATGGGTCCTGTATCAGTCCCTTGTCAGCGTCGGACAGAGGTGGTAAGTTCACACGCGCACACACACACACACACACACACACACACATGGCAATCTTGTATATAGAGCACACACCCCAAAATTGTAATAGTTTTCATGCCCAACTTTTTTAGTCATCTCGTACATTAGATGAGAACCAAAATGTGAGGTAATCATACTCGGTTATATTCTCCGAGTAACTGTCAGGATGATTGCAGTTATAGTATGTCTGGAAAGCATTCAACCATGTCAAAATTACTACAGGAAAACAGTCAATGTTGCACAGTGAATTGCGACCACACAATATTGATGCCATCTAGCTGTATATAATTACTGAGTCGGGGACATGGTCAATGAGTAACAACCACATTAAGCAATTGAAAGTGGATGAATTTCTTGTTTTTACGTGTTTAGTTGGCATTTTGGAAACAATATACAGAACAGTTATCTGAGCACTGCCAACCTAATCAAACTGAAATGTGTCTTTGTTTTAGGTACTCGTTTGGTAAGTAAATAATGTACACTGTGTAGGTAAACTCTAGCATAACATGTCATGTTTTCATAATCTTGGAAAACAGTCGTGGTGACAGTTGAAGTTTTTGGGGAGATATAAATTTGTTATTTTATATAATGTATGTTTTGGTCTAATCTGTTCATGCAACAATTACAATTCATAATTGATTTGACATATAACACGCATAGCTTTACAATGCAGTTCTATTTACATTCAGTGGCAGTTTTATTAATCCAGCACTGCTATAATTTACTATACAAACACAGACACACACACACACACACACACACACACACACACACACACACACACACACACACACACACACACACACACACACACACACACACACACACACACACACACACACACACACACACACACACACACACACACACTTAAATGCACAAGAAGTTTGCTATTTTGAAATGCTGTGTAATGTGTGTAACTTACAACTGTTCTGTTGACAATGTAAACTTCAATATCTGTTGTACTATGTGGTATCTCAAAGTTAGAATTGCTTAATTAATAAATATATTCTGATGAAGTTGTGCATGATTTTATTAAATTTAGATATTTTAAATTGTCACAGTTCAACAGTTAATACAAAAACTTCAACCTACTAAAATGTTATGTATATTACCACTACTGTGATATTGACCAAATTCTGTGTCTTGCTAGATTTGTGTACAGAAATACACATAGCATAAGCTAGTGTCCAGTGACAGCAAGTTTCTTTTTAAATCTAACAGTAAAAATGAGTTAATTGCGTTCACTTACCAAGGAAAATGTGAAAGACAGACGGTAGTCCTACAGACTCTATTATGCTCACTTGTCAGTGAGTTTCTTTTAAAATCTAACAGCAAAAATGTATTAATTGTGTTCGCTTACCAGTAAAATGTAAAAGTCTGGCAGTGATTCTACATACCTGTGACTATATTTCCTATGCAAAACTGTGACTTCTCGGTGAGTTTTTACGTATGACTTTCCATCGTTTTCCCTGCCCAGGCTGGGAGTCGCAGGTGCTGGAAACCCTCTTCCTCACAATGCTTCTGTGTCCTGCATCCCGCTTGTGGCATCTCCCGCAGGATTCTCCGACTCCCATCACCACCATCTGGCTCTACCGCTGGCTCATATTCCGCATCATGCTCGGAGCGGTGAGATCCAGTTCATGCATTAGTTTAAATAATTGTTTATTTATTTATTATAGTTATTATTGTATTGATGAATGACATCGTAAGGATGTCGAGATGGATGCATGGTGCACCATTCAGTGACACACACGCACACACACACACACACACAGACACACAGACACACACACACACACACACACACACACACACACACACACACACACACACACACACACACACACATCACCACCATCTGGCTGTACCGCTGGCTCATATTCCGCATCATGCTCGGAGCGGTGAGATCCAGTTCATGCATTAGTTTAAATAATTGTTTATTTATTTATTATAGTTATTATTGTATTGATGAATGACATCGTAAGGATGTCGAGATGGATGCATGGTGCACCATTCAGTGACACACACGCACACACACACACACACACACAGACACACAGACACACACACACACACACACACACACACACACACACACACACACACACACACACACACACACACACAGCCCAATGCAGGACTTAGAACAGTGAGAGAAGAGGGGATTGAGGCTGTGATAAGAAGAAACAGGCTGAGATGATGGTTACTCAAGGTGTTATGGCCATGTAGAGTGAAGGGACAGTGTGGGCTCTACCCACAATGTGGGCTCTACCCACAATGTGGGCTCTACCCACAATGTGGGATCTGTGTCTGTCTGGACAGGCTGGGAAACAATGCTTGTGTATTCGCTTCAGCCTCACTTGCCCCAACTCTGGAGGCTAGGTGGCCTGCCAGGAACCACAGCAAATAGGTAATTGTGTATTGGTGGCTGCCAACTACAGCACAATGAAGGCCAAGTAGACTGTCTGGAAAGCACAACTAATTGGTATTCCATATGTGGCAAACTGCTTTTGCAGGTTTGAATTACGCTTCTATGAATCTTCTATAACGATGTATATTTCATTAAAATTTAACAAAAAGATGACATTCAACACATCCTGGTCTTTTCTTCCGTTCGATATAACACATCCAGATGAGTAGATGGTAAAAGTCAATCAATAGCATTGTTTCTCCAAGCCACAGTGTGGCGCCACTGTTACATAACCATACATTTGCTGGACATAGCATGCAGAACAACGGGAACAAAATGTATAGCATACCATATACCATGTACCATAATATAGATGCAAGTTGTACACAGGATATTTTTTGACTGTTATGAGCATCAGGTCTATGGTCAATATTTCAATTTTACGTTACCAGTGGCATGTTACATAATGTCACATTAATGGGTGGTTGAACTGAACCATCAGAAGAACTCAAGTGTTGAAACAGAAGACATTAGAGTTAGGTATTTATGTGTCAAATCATGTACCATTCAATCCCAAACATGTACCAGAAACACTTACTCCAGATTTTATTATTAAAACATTCTGATTCGTATAAGTTGCCTTTTACAAATGTCATGCTGTTGGACAGGGGCTGATCAAGCTACGAGGTGACAGTTGCTGGTGGGATCTCACTTGTATGAAGTACCACTATCAGGTATGATAACTGGCATTGGGGCTATCACGTAAGAACATACAGAGGCACAAAGCTACAATGATTTGGTTAAAAAATACTTTTAAAAGAATGTGGTTAAAATACATCGAAAACCAGGACCCAAGATGGGCATGCTAGCGTCAAGGTAGAGTCTACCAGCTTTGCAAAATCACCTTATTTGTTCACTTGTAACAATTTATTTCTGTACAAAATGCTTTCTACCATACAATCACGCATACGAATAGTACAACAGATAGATTAACATGGTTCAGCTGACTGACATATTGCTTGACTAATAATCCAAGCAGCTAGGTTTTATACCATGTACAAAGGAGTATATATTATATTATAATAATAATTAATTTGCGTTAATAGTAGTTTCACTCGTTATATTTCTTTGTAAATAGAGTGACACCCACAACACTACTCATCCATGTACAATGTTATGTTTTATCTGCATTGCACACTTTGCAACTATATATATATAATATATGTATATATACATATACGTGTGTGTGTGTGTGTGTGTGTGTGTGTGTGTGTGTGTGTGTCTGTGTGTGTGTGTGTGTGTGTGTGTGTGTGTGTGTGTGTGTGTGTGTGTGTATTCGGGTTGATTCGGGCATTCTGACCATGAGAGGATTAAATCTAATGTGCCTATCCCCGTATAGTTGTTGCCCCACGTCTGTTTCTGCCCCTAGACGCAGCCTGTTCCGAACCCCCTTGCCTACTACATGCACCAGTCTCCCATGTGGTTCCACAAGTGGGAGGTCCTTGTGAACCACTTTGTCGAGCTTCCTGCTCCCTTCCTCCTGCTTATGCCTCACCGGGGCCTTCGAATGGCCGGCGGCATCATACAGATCGCATTCCAGGTGAGATTGTTGTCCTGTAACACGGCATCATACAGATCGCATTCCAGGTGAGATTGTTGTCCTGTAACACGGCATCATACAGATCGCATTCCAGGTGAGATTGTTGTCTTGTAACGCGGCATCATACAGATCGCATTCCAGGTGAGATGGTTGTCCTGTAACACGGCATCATACAGATCGCATTCCAGGTGAGATTGTTGTCCTGTAACACGGCATCATACAGATCGCATTCCAGGTGAGATTGTTGTCCTGTAACACGGCATCATACAGATCGCATTCCAGGTGAGATTGTTGTCCTGTAACACGGCATCATACAGATCGCATTCCAGGTAAGATTGTTGTCTTGTAACACGGCATCATACAGATCGCATTCCAGGTAAGATTGTTGTCTTGTAACGCGGCATCATACAGATCGCATTCCATATGAGATTGTCGTCATTTTTTTTTTTTCTCATAAATATCATTGAACTTGAGCAAGGTCTCTGAGTACCAACTCGTTGTGTGAATGTAGGATATGAACTTGCATCAAAAGTGTAGGAACTAAATTACAAGAAAATGTCACATACATCAGTTCCATGAACCCTACATAATGGCTTATAATAATGGAAATCTATTCTTTGTATTTCCATATATTTATTATTAAATAAGTTCAAATTAATATTTGCCTTACTCTTCAAAGTTACCAACAATACAGAAACCTTCAATGTATAATTTGGATAAATAATTATTTAACATCTACCTTGTGAAGAAATGTCAGGAATTATCCAGGTCTACGTGTGTATATCAGAGTTTCTTTACAAGACTTCTCGTAATTGTTCAATAAACATTGTGTTCAGTTATCAGAGAAAAGAAGATGGCAGAATTCCTTTGGATGTTTTGTCGTAATCAACACACTTAAAATACTTTTAACAATCAATAAAAATGTGCAGGAATTTTATACTTAGTCTAAATTTGCATAAACCTATACTGTGACCTTTTTCATAACTTCAGTCTGTGGTTTTATTTCTGTGACTTTTCCTGTCATTTATTTCCATCCACCGGTTGTGTTTTGCCGCAGACGTTGATCATAATCAGTGGAAACCTTTCCTTCCTCAATTAGCTCACCATGCTACTGTGTTTTATTTCTGTTACTTTTCCTGTCTTTTATTTCCATCCACTGGTTGTGTTTTGCCGCAGACGTTGATCATCATCAGTGGAAACCTTTCCTTCCTCAATTAGCTCACCATGCTACTGTGTTTTATTTCTGTTACTTTTCCTGTCATTTATTTCCATCCACTGGTTGTGTTTTGCCGCAGACGTTGATCATCATCAGTGGAAACCTTTCCTTCCTCAATTAGCTCACCATGCTACTGTGTTTTATTTCTGTTACTTTTCCTGTCATTTATTTCCGTCCACTGGTTGTGTTTTGCCGCAGACGTTGATCATCATCAGTGGAAACCTGTCGTTCCTCAACTGGCTCACCATGCTACCGTGTATTGCGTGCTTCGACGATGCCAGTCTCTCTTGGCTCTTCGCTCGAACCACCAAGTTGGATGTATACAAACTACAACAGGAGACGAAGGCAGACGTACAGCCACGTCCTGCGTGGAGTAAGTATGGTGTAGTATTTACTTGTCATGCAATAATGATAATAATAATAATAATATTTATTATTTATAAAGTGCAATAACCAATTATGCTCAAAGCGCTGTACAATAAAAAATAAAGCTATTTATTATGTGTTAAAACTAATATTAATAATAATAAATACAACTGTGAAATTAACTTTCAGATAAAAAACGTAGAAACGTTAAATTATTCATATTAGAAATGTTAATTAAATACTATATAGAAGTAACGACAATGAGTAAAATAAATAAAACTAATTAATACTCTATTTACATCCAAAATAAGATAAGATGAAATATTTGAAACACATTTTCAGTACAGTGCATCTGATGTATATGTGATAAGATAGTTGTGTTCGAGATTTTTCATGAATACAGAAATATTGGTAAACGGACTAGTTTCTCAATTATTAAAGAAATAACTACAGGTCATGTGTAAATATTAGTGTAGGAATAGTGTCAATTATAAACAGAAAGTGTCCATTCTCATAGGAATAGTTCCTCATTGTATTCAGTTTAAATGCTTGCAGCATGCATATTTTTTTAAACAATGCTGGAAAAAAGCCTCACATATAAAATACAAATTGGAATGTTTATCAATCATATATAACCTAGTAAGCTTGCTATGTAGGGTAAGTTCTCTTGGTGGCAGTTTTGTAAATGTTGTTATGAAAGAGCATCAGATTAAGCTGACTCACACCTAGAATTGAAACGAAGGGTGACTGTGAAATACTGTTGCAGTCAAAGACCTGTACAGGTGTATTAATATATAGTCATTGAGATGTGCACAGCCACACATGAAGGCACATGCACACATGCATACATATCTACGAACACATACACACACTGGCTCGGTTGCACATGTACTCACGCACGAACGCATGCACGCACACACACACACAAACACATTGGCTCAGTTACATACACACACATGCACAAACTCGCGGGCGCGCGCGTACACACACAATCACACACACACGCTCACACACAATTACACACACACACACACTCCCACACACACACACACACACACACACACACACACACACACACACACACACACACACACACACACACACACACACACACACACACACACACACACACACACACACACACACACACACACACACACACACACACACACACACACACACACACACACACACACACACACACACACACACACACACACACACACACACACACACACACACACACACACACACTGGCTCAGTTCTAGTTCTTCATGTGATTCACCTCCCTCAGACCTGTTCAAACAGTTGGCTTGTGTGTATTTGAAGGTGACAAGTTCAGGTATGTGTTTAACTTTGGCATGACTGCCTTCATTGCTTACCTGAGCATACCAGCTGTCCAGAACATCGTGTCCAGTCAGCAAATCATGAACACGTCCTTTGAGCCACTGCGCATTGTTAACACCTACGGAGCATTTGGCAGGTAAACAACCATTTCATAAACGCAGTTCTCTACACGAAATGTCTGCGCCTAATAGACTCACTTGACCTTTTTAAGTTCAACTTAAAAACAAATCTTTTTAAGGCCACATTTATAAACTACTTATAGGGTATTTTATAATGAATTTATTTTAACAACCAGGATAATTATTATTTTGCAATTTTTTGTACTTACTTTATTAACTTATTCATATATTTTATTATTTATTTATTATTTTACCTATTTATTGCTGATAAGTTTAGCTTATGAACTAGAATTTTTATAAGCTGTATTTAATTATCTATTTATTATCATTTAACATTTCGTCTTTACGTGTAAGTTTAAACTGATTATGAATATTTTGAATATGTATGTGTTACAATGCGTTTTATGCGCCTCTGAGTAGAAATGTTTCCGGATATATGGAACTTTACTAATAAAAAATAAAAATTATTATTATTATTTATGTTGGGAAGTTGGGAAAAACATTACCACAACCTCAGTGTAAGTTAAATTATAATAATGTAAGTAATAAACATAGCATCATTAAAGGGATTCTTTTAAAATGTTAACCTCTGTAATGTACGCAGTTTTTATTAATTATGTTAACACATTCTGTGCCTTCATTTCATTATAAATGTGTTTTATCAATCACTAATAACCCTGAAAACATATCGATTAAATATCTCTGCAGACGAAGTGTTTCTAGTTTGCACTGTGCCCATACTATCCATCTAAAGCATTGTCATGAATATTCAGTGTGCCAGACTTTGACTTTATCCAACAAGTTCACTCTGTTTTAAGGTCAGGTCATTGCATGGTTCAGTCTGAGTGCATGATAATCACTGTATCAGGCTGTGTAATTAAACATCCGCATGGCAGCAAGTTCAAAGTGATTCATATAAACACAGCTGTTTGCACAGATAACACCCAAGTTATGCATTGATTTGCAAAGTTTGATTTGCAAAAGTACTGGGTAGCAAAGAAAGTACTTATGCAAAATGATCATGTTTTGTTATAGGTTCGTACTCCCTAGTTAATGCATATCAACTTAAAAAGAATCTCATCAAGATTTCAGTTGCACTTAGCACTGCAGGTGACCAAGATAAATCCTCTATAGCTTACTGTTCCTATAAAAATCATAACTTTGCTAATATTGGTCATAAAAATATGAATTTTAATGCTAAAAGGATGCTTTATATTAATACAATTATAATATATGTAGAACAAATTAAAATAATGGGGATATTTGTATTTGAAATGGAACTAAACAAATAAAAAATAAACAAACATTTTATCCTGCTGCCAGATAATGATGGTGTGGAAGAATATACTTCACCATATAAGATACATGTAGATTCATGTATTAGCTGCAAAACAATTAAACAAATCCGTTGAGAATTATAATTTTTATGTTTTTTTCAGACATAAAAATACGTTGATTTAAGCCAGCCGATTGCGGCCGCGCTCATTACCATTGCAACACACATGCCCGGCCGGAGTAAAATCTCCCAAATATGGGCAGCAACTGTATCACATGCTTTTTAAACGTGACTGCGAAGAATCTGTCACTGAATCTATGCAAGGAAAAATATAAACGATCTAAAAAAAAAATCTGTAAATTGTTACAACAGAGGCAGGTGCATATGGTCCGATTTTCGGCCCTGGTCACTTCTAGGGCTAAACAGTTGCTCAGCTGTAATGAATAATAAAAGTACTTATATTTATTTATTTAGGGCTTAAGTAGTTGAAATTGTTTTTGGTGATTTACATACAAAGTACATACATACATACACACACATATATGTGCATACGCACGCACGCACACATGCACACACACACGCAGATATATACATACACACACGCACGCACGCCCACACACACGCAGATATATGCATGCATGCCTTCATATGTTACAGTATTTTATAGAAAAAGGATTTCTCACAAAACAAACACACATAAAAACCATAACATCACCATCAATATACTGTAGTTACTGAACCAAGAAGAGAAGTCAGAAGAACAGTAATTAATAAATAAATACATATACTAAGATATTCCTATCAACTAAATATCAATTAAATATATTAATTCATTCATTTATTCAGCGTGACGAAAGAACGAACAGAACTGATCATCCAGGGGACTTACACAAAGCAACCTCTGAACCCCTACACTGAATGGTACGAGTATGAATTCAAATGCAAGCCAGGTAAATCCTTCCTTTTAACTATTACTTTAAGTGACAATATGTTGAAGTGGGATCACCACTGCAGTGTCACGTACAAGAAATGTCAGCAGCATCTTTACTGCCTCAGAAAACGTCGTTCTTTTAATATTGATAGCACCATTTTGTCGATGTTTTATAAATCTTGTATACGGAGTGTTTTGACATTTTCTTTTATATGTTGGTTTGGGAATGTCAGCCAGATAAATTGCAGTGCGTTGTACATATTAGTAGCAAAATAACTGGCTTCAAACAATCCTCTTTTGTACGAAAAGCAGGTACGTAAAGCCAATGAAATAATTAATGACAATACACACATTCTATATATAACGAGTACGTCCTTCTGACCTCGTCCAGAAGGTTCAGAACTATCATATCCAAACAAATAGAAAGCGTAACTCATTCATTCCAATGTCTGTACAACTTCTAAACGATAAACTCCTCTGACGTTATGTGTGTACACTGTATTTTGTTTCTTTTATTTTTATTTGTGAAAGGACGACCACAATTACAATTATAACTATAATTTAAAAACTATATTACAGAATAGTCTTGTATTTTATTATGATTAATGTTTACATACTGTTTTAATAATGTATTTATCTGTATTTTTATTTCTCTACTCCTGTATTTTTATGATGAACGCTGAAAAATGAATTTCCCTGTCCAGGACAATAACGTTTTATTGTATTGTATTACATCCAACTGGCCATAATCCCCATTCACCAAAGCTGTCCGTGGCTACTTTACCTTACATATCCTATCCAATCCTCAAGAAAACTTGTGTTCAAATCCTCTAATGTTCTCGTCGTCCCTGGCCAACTTCTTCACTCTATCTGACGCCAGTTCACTCAGCTGTATGAATGAGTACATGGCTGTAAACAGTGGTGGATGTTTGTGTATGAGTAGTCTTCACAGCTTAATTGTAGCATGGCTGAATGGTTCCTGGAGAAGTCAAGATAAAGTAGTATGTGTCTAATAGACTCAAGGGAACTTTTTAAGTCCAATTAAAAAACATATCTTTTTAAGGCCACATTTGTAAATTACTTGTAGGGTATTTTATAATGAATTTATTTTAACTGTAATTATAGTTTTGCAATTTGTTTACTTACTTTATTTTTATTTTATCTAGTTATTGCTGACAAGTTTAGCTTATGAACTAGGACTTTAAGAAACTTTATTTAATTATCTATTATTATCATTTAACATTTCATCTTTACCTGCAAGTTTACCTGATTATGAATATTTTAAATATGTATCTGTTACAATGTATTTTATGCGCCTCTGAACGGAAATATTTCCGGATATATGGCGCTTTACAAACAGGGCTTTATGCAGGATAAAATTATTGCCAGTCACATGTTTTGGTTGACACATGGATGTTAACTGTTAAGCTAGTTTACAAACTTTCAAATGTGTCTGATGACCTGAAATGGGCTACAAACACACGTATGACACCGTTTACACTCACTTTCGAGACATAACTAACAGTATCTATGGTTTTGGAAGACCTTTTTTGCTCCTTCAATTGTTTACCCCTCCACCCATATTTTTACCCGTCCATATTCGTTTTTACCCGTCCAAATGACGGGTGGACGGGTCTCTACATAAAGCTATGTTTACAAATAAACATTATTATTATTATTATTATTATTAAACAGGTCTGCCAGGAATTAAAGCATAACTCGCCTTGGCAGTCCTGAGGACTGGACACTGCTATAATAGAACTGGCCTTTATCATTCTATCTGATACAAGTTGTGTTTCCATCCAGGTAATGTGTCACGGCGGCCATGCGTCATAAGTCCATATCACTACCGACTTGACTGGCTCATGTGGTTCGCTGCATTTGGGGTAAGTCCTCTGAAAGTGAAACTCATTATGGCTATTAGAGCTGTACAATGTTTTCCTATTTCTTGACCCAGATACTCCACATTGGGCCATTTACTATGTCAATGCAATCATACATAGCTTTTATCAAGTCGTTATGTATGGTGAAGATAGGTTTTTGAAACCAAAAATATTCTTACATATTATGACATCAAATGAATCGATAGCGTTATTTACAAACATGAAACTCGCACGTCCCATCGTTGGTATCCCAGAATCAAAGACTGGGTGATTTTGTTCCATCCCATGTTGCCTCAGGTCACTTATTGTATAAATGAGTAACTGTCTGTAGTTTCCCAGTCAGCTGTACATTTTTCAATGAATAATAAATACAGTTACATAACATGTGTGGGATGCAGCCAGGTCATGGGGCAGGTCGTGACCCTGGGGTCACGAGACAGTGGACAGTTTATAATTGTAACACGTGTATGTTCTCTTTCAGACTTACCAGGAACACAACTGGATGGTGCATCTGATGGCGAAGCTCCTCGTCAATGACGAGGCTGTGCTTGCACTCTTGGAACGTAACCCATTCGACGAGAGAGACCCACCCACGTAAGGATCTCTCTCACTCTATGACCCTTAAAAAGTCACTTAACTCATGGTTCACAAACCATTCGACGAGAGAGACCCACCCACGTAAGGATCTCTCTCACTCTATGACCCTTAAAAAGTTACTTAACTCATGGTTCACAACCCAATCGAAGAGAGAGACCCACCCACGTAAGGATCTCTCTCACTCTATGACCCTTAAAAAGTTACTTAACTCATGGTTCACAACCCAATCGAAGAGAGAGACCCACTCATGTAAGGATCTCTCTCACTCTATGACCCTTAAAAAGTCACTTAACTCATGGTTCACAAACCATTCGACGAGAGAGACCCACCCACGTAAGGATCTCTCTGACTCTATGACCCTTAAAAAGTCACTTAACTCATGGTTCACAAACCATTCGACGAGAGAGACCCACCCACGTAAGGATCTCTCTCACTCTATGACCCTTAAAAAGTCACTTAACTCATGGTTCACAACCCAATCGAAGAGAGAGACCCACTCACGTAAGGATCTCTCTCACTCTACGACACTTAAAAAGTCACTCTTGGTTCAAACCCCATTAGGGGAGAGAGAGAGAGAGAGAGAGAGGGGGGGGGAGAGAGAGACCCACCCTCGTAAGGATAAGGATCTCATTTGATTCCACCCATTACATTTGAAGACAGAAACCCACCCGCCTAAGGTGTTTTCATCTGAAGGAGTTTCCGCTGAACCTCTGAAAATTTGCAGCCCAAGATGCAGTGTGTCTAGTCTAGAAGGAATAGGTCCCTGTAATGACAGCATGTATTGGGATACAGTGTGTCTA
This sequence comes from Oasisia sp. SBJ-2009, assembly GCA_964017155.1. NCBI lineage: Eukaryota > Metazoa > Annelida > Polychaeta > Sabellida > Siboglinidae > Oasisia > Oasisia sp. SBJ-2009. The sequence goes on along the minus strand of OZ024864.1, from coordinate 17,031,435 downwards.
GTCTAGAAGGAATTCAATAGGTCCCTGTAATGACAGCATGTATTTGGATTCCATGTGTCTAGTCTAGAAGGAATAGGTCCATGTAATGACTGCATGTATATGTATGCAGTGTGTCTAGTCTAGAAGGAATAGGTCCCCATAATGACTGCATATAATTGGATGCAGTGTGTCTAGTCTAGAAGGAATAGGTCCCCATAATGACTGCATATAATTGGACGCAGTATGTCTAGTCTAGAAGGACTAGGTCCCCATAATGACTGCATATATTTGGATGCAGTGTATCTAGTCTAGTCTAGAAGGAATAGGTCCCTGTAATTACTGCATGTATTCGGATACAGTGTGTCTAGTCTAGAAGGAATAGGTTCCTGTAATGACTGCATGTATACAGGGTGAAGAAGGAATAGGTCCCTGTAATTAGTTAAACTAGAGGGACTAACAGTTAATTAAACGTGATATTAATGTAAATTATATTATGTATCAATGTAATTTTTACTACATTGATACATAATATAATTTACATTAATATCACGTTTAATTAACTCTTTATATAAACAACTGTATAGTTATGTATTAGTTAATTAACAAATGGTATGTGACTAAAATAATACATTATTAGCTTCAATTAAAATTTTCAAATAATAAATACATGTGTGGTGTAACGACTAAAGTATAAAAGTATGACGACTAAACATAAAACGCGACTCTAAATTTTGTCATATGGCCTCGTTTACTTGACATGTGACAAATGAAGAGCCGCAGTACAAACTGCATAAACTACTACCAAAACCAAGGACTACAACACACAATACACGATGCCGTACTCGATATTCTTTACCCAGAGTAAAAACCAGCAGGACCAAGAACTGTTTCATTAACTGGTGCCTGTCCAACCAAAAGAACTCACAGTGACTCTAACAAACTTTCCTGCTGCTGATATAGATATGTGTAAAATATTGTAAAGCCATAATTTATTCTTTAGATCTATTTATTTTAATGTTTTAAAGTATTTATTATTTTTTAATAAGTTTAGTCAAATAATCACAGAAAATATGTGTTAAATGTCTTAAATTATTTAAATTAGTTTTATAGATACATTTAATATATTCTCTACATTTTAATTAATTTTATATTTATGCTAATGTCTTAAATTATATATTATTTCAATATATTTTAACAAATATACTTTGCATGTTTTATGTACCTATTTCAATCTGTATGATTGCCCAGAGTGAAATAAACTATTATTATAATTATTATAAATGACTCTGTTGTGCCCAGGCACCTCCGAGTGGAGAAGTACCGCTACACGTTCACAAAGATCGGCAGTCGGGCGGCACGGCGGGGGAAATGGTGGAAGAGGAAGAAGACGGGATCCTTCCTTCCTCCCCTCTCCCTCAAGGACCTGGGGCCCTTCCTGCAAAACAACGGGTGGACCATCCCACGTCTTCCCAAGGGCAAGAAGAAGGGGAAGAAGGCAAACACAAAGATGGGGCCGGGGATAGTCGATGATATACCGGAAAGTAAATGTCCGAATTGATTCTAGAGACTCCCGAAGTCTTCATACCTCTGAAGTCAGTGTGGAGCATGGGGATTGTTTTTTTTTTAAATAAAAATAATCAGAATTCATGTTATGTATGTTCCATAACTTGAGGGAAACGCATAACAGAACTATCCGGTGAAACAAATAATTAGGTTATGGTTGATATAAATATCTGTTAAATTGCTATGCGCATTCATTTTGTTATTGTTATGATGCTTGGCAAGGAATTTATATATATATATATATATATATATATATATATATATATATGGAGAATGATATTGTAATGATTAGCGTTTAATTATAGTGCTGTCGGAAGTCTCATGGATCCATCGATAATAATACAAACTATTCGATTGATTTTAATTGCTACCTTTATTTTTCTTTCAAATATGTCAGGTTAATGTATTTCTTCGAATAAGGAATTGTGATATGTTTGTTTTAGACATATCAGGTTACTCTGTGTTCTGCAGATACTTAATATTTACTATTACAATTGTTAATGTTGTCCATCAAATGGACTATAAATGTAACATTGCAGTTGTTAGAATAGGTGTGTTGAGTTTTGGTGCTTGTTACTACTTGTTTGCATTAATTATTAAAGTGAATATTTATTTATTACGTTTGTTTATGTTTGTATATCACAAATAATTTCTGAAATCCTATTCTTGCTGTTTGTAGAATGTCTATAAAATGACTGAAATTGTAAATTACAACATTTACAAGTTTATTAACATAACACAGACAGAGACGTCGGGGGGAAATACACCATAGCAACAATAATATAAACATTTCTAATAAGTGGCATCACTTGTCTTGGTTTCAATATATTTACACAAACATAATTTCACCCTACAACAGGTTAAAATATTAATTAGTGTAATATATAATGAACTGAAATATGATATAAATACGGATTATACATACTTAGCATTGATGCCATTAAACAAATATCAACAAATAAATATTGCATTTTTGTCTACATAATAATTACATCAATAAACAAATTCAAGTGATACATTTTCAATCATAAAATATGAACTTCAAAAATATTCCCAAAATAATCTACTCTCTGTAGACAAAATGGCTAGAGGCTGGCAGATACATGCAAATAGTAAACTAGCAGGTAGTTAAGACGTCATTCACCGGATCAGCTATGGTTTTAAGGCAAAGCTACCAATTGTCATAATAACATGAACACTCTTCAGTCGAATTACATATAGCGTGCTCATTCCAATGGTACATCACTTATCACAGCCAAATGTACTAAATCACACGTGTATTCTGGATGTCGGCCAAAAATGGGTATTAAAGGTCATACCATCAATTATATTTTGACCCCAGAAATGAATAACTTATAATACCATCTTTCACGTCCAGTTAATTTTCTCCCATAAACAATCTATAACTACCAGGGTAATCAAATACATGAATATATGCATACACAGATTTAAAAAAGATGGTATGTGTCATAATTACCTAATTTCTCAAAACTTGCTTTTCAAAGGTTGCTTCGAGTTTAACAATAAATAAAATGCCACTGTTGGCATTTCAATATAATTGTGAGATATCATTATAAAGTTTGCGATCCGAGTTTCACAATTTTGTGACTTAATGTCCACTTTGCTATAGCAGGTAACATTTTATCTAACGTCATTTGTCACATGAACTAACGTACATACCAGCAGTAATTTATCTTCATCTATCTACACTGGACACAAGACACCACAATCTATGCTCCCACCTCTTACTGCAGCACTGATGCTTTAAGCACTCTCTGCTAGTTCCTCCTGTGGAATCATTGGCATAGTTTGTAATTGTACATAACAGGAGTGTGCCTTTTATTAGGTTTGCTATTTAATAGTATGTTCTGAAGGCCTAACATGTCGAAGGTTTTAGATTAGTTAGTTTGTAAAGTTCTTGCCAGTGTTCGAAGTTTGGCGTTCAGTTTATAAACAAACCGTCCCATTTCAAAACAAGCTATATTGGCACTAGGGCATGTCTCATCTTCCACCATACAATTTTATGCTATTTTCCCATTTTCAATCTGTCAAATCCAGTCCCGAATTACTTGAAAGAGATATGTCTTCTTTCGCATACGAGCATAACTGCCACAGCAGAAACATCCGTTGTATGTTTTATAAGTTCCCTCCAACAAAATCGTATCTGTTATGCATGTTATTTTCAAATTGTGTGCATATTGCAGTAATTTTGACTTTGAATACTCTTATGGACAATGAGGTGGGGTGTAGTTGTGTGTAGTCTTGTTAAGTATCTCTCAAAACAGACAGGAAAGAAGAATCACTTGTGTGTCATGTGACATTTTTAGTTTTAACATAATGAATTTTTCAAAACCATAGTTATTGGTTGTTAAAAAGGATCTCGGATGACAGACAGTAGAATTATCAGATGACACTGGTTATACTACAATTGGTAGATGTGTGGAAAAGACATACCCAGAAAGTGCGGAACATACTGTGAAAGGCGACTGAAAGAGGTGGATTAATACTGTGATTGATGGGAGACAAATAATGGGATCAGCCGTGGATTAAATTATTAATGTGATGAGAATGGGATAAAGAAATACGCATGTAGAAGGCAAATATCTATTATATCTGACCCAACTCGCAATGCTCACATTCAAACAGTGTTTAACTAGAGTACATTTGTTGCATTGATCAGAGTGAAGACACCAATGTTCACCATGTAATACCACATAGACGTGTTCCAAAGCTAGCGTAATAAATTACAATGACACATAATTCACTTTAGGTCAGTAGCTGTCCTTACATGCCCCGTGTGACTCCGCAGCAAAAACTACACGTAACTTTTCTTGCTGTGATTCTCTGCGTGAATTCATCAGAAGACCACTGGATACAGACATGGTTCTTGAAGCAGCGCAAATAGCAAGCTCGCTGTTACTTTAGTTACGTGCACAAATCTTTTCCAGTGTTCAAACTGACCAATAAACATTTCTTTGACCAGGCCACTCATTGGCCAAGTAGCTTCTCTGTACACTGACCACGGCATCCATGACAAGCAACTGTCATTCTGTTTACTGGAAGACACTAGACCTATTTCATCACCGGTACCACAGCATTCTTGTGAAGTTGAAGAAACAGTTTTGTGGTGGATCACAATGGTGGATCAAAGTACATTTAGGCAGCGAGCAACAAGCGAAAGAGAACTCTAAGTTTTACAATATCTGTATCATTCACATACTGTATGTTAATTTGTTGGAAATTTAGATAAGTGGTCGAAATGACTGAAAAATGTGTTTGTCGAAATGATTGAAAAGTTTGAGTATTGAAATAGGTGACATCATTATTGTGTCAAGCCGTACATCTGTTGAACCGAAATACATCAAAAACTATTTTCATGATAAAATGTTGCACTCTTAAAACTAGCATATTTCTAGTGTGTTTAAAATGAACACAAAATCATTAGTTTCACCATGTGAATGGAATTTTGCTCTCTCTGTAAAAATGTACCTTACTGTTTGAACCACCGCAGAATATCATATTTTTTCTCAATAAATACTGAGATTAAAGCCTGTTCGGTCGTCACATCTGTCGCCATGGTAATGCAGTATTCTATGGAGTCAGACGTAGACCTCGGGAAGCGAATGTGGGACACACTTGAGTCTGCGATTGCGTCGACTACAGAAGCCAAGACAACCACCTCCACTGTCTTCGTCATCATCACTGCCGCTGATGCATGATGACCTATGACCCTTCTCTTCTCGCTGTTCGTCCAGGACTGCTCTCTCGTACAGGTCGACTGCCTTCAAGTACCTACAATGACAACATCCATATAGACATAGGGAGAAGTAGTGAAACGACTCCTAAAAGCTACACACATCACTGTAGACCACTGGGAGACTCTCGCACAAGATCGACACCAGTGGAGGCAGGACATTCACAAAGGAAAGAGTCACATTGAAGAAAAGATATCACAAAAATACCAACATGATCACAATCTCCGCCATCGCTTTCCTGATGCTTCTGCCCCTATCATCTTCTGTGTCAACTGCGGGAGAGGCTTTAAATCTCAAATCGGACTATTCTCTCACCAACGAGCAAAGCATGTAACAGACACTGATGTCATCATCGGGCACGATGGACAGCAAAGAGAGAGAGAGAGACATAGGGAAAACATGGGCTTTAACCTAGTTCTAGTCCATTCCAGCACTCAGCATGACACTATTAGTCTGTATATATTGTGGTTACAATGTTATGATCTTATGAGGTCTCATTAAACTAGTCAGACTGTTTCACAAGTTCAGAACGTTTATGCCAAGCCAACCTTTCAATGCTTGCACTGAACACAGCCAGTGCCAGTGCCAGTGCCAGTGCCAGTGCCAGTGCCAGTGCCAGTGCCAGTGCCAGTGCCAGTGCCAGTGCCAGTGCCAGTGCCAGTGCCAGTGCCAGTGCCAGTGCCAGTGCCAGTGCCAGTGCCAGTGCTCAGTAGGTCTTTTACATCCCAAATTGATTCTCCAATTCATGAGGGATCCCCCAATGTTGACAGCCAGGTTTTTAGACCAAATATACCATGTCTGCCATGACCGGGTATTGAACCTGGGCCACTGGCATACCAGGCAGATGTGCTAACCACTACACTATCCATACTTCTCACCTTGCAGAAGAGACTCTGACTACCCAAGTACAAATCCATGCTGTACACAGGCGATGGTAAGAACTAAATATTACACCATTCATGGGAATATCCACACTTTGCACTACACATCTAAAAAATGGCAAGTTATATAGCGCAGTATCCAGTCCTCAGGACCGTTCAAAGAGCTTTACACTTTACTTCCCTGACAGACCTGTTCACTCAGACACCATTTCGACTTCTCTGGGAAGCATCCAGCCATATGCTACAATTAATGCGCGAAGGCTGCTCGTACACATATCCACCACTGTCTATAGCCAGGTACTCATTTATTCAGGTGAGTGAACTGGAGCAATGTAGAGTGAACACTTGCTCAAGGTTTTAACACCACAGTCAGGATTTGAACCCGGGTTCTCGTAGTCGAGAGTCCGAAGCTCTACCCCTGAGCCACTGGGCTTCACAACATCTAGGATTTACACTACCCAGGAGAAGACCAAGGTTAGAAAGTACACATATCCATGGAGAAACTAGGTTTCAGTATTCATGGAAGATTCAGGTTCTAAACTAACCACTATCCATCTCCATTTCTGACACAAATAGCAACATCCATTCCTTGGTTTTGTTGTATAGAAAATCTGTTGTACTGTTCATAACATCTGGACATACACAGAATTACACACCCATCACTCTGGTGCTAGTCCGTAACACTCACCAGACAGGTGGCCATCTGTGCTTGTTCAAGTAGGCTTGGTGCACTGGACTCAGTGTCCGCAGCAACTTCCAGTGGTCAGTGTAGACGGTGTGGTAGTTGACCGACAGAAACCACAAGCACCAGCTGACCAGTTGGTCAGCATTGTGCAGCTGAAAGGTCATAGGTGAAATCACCGTGAATTTGGACGCTGTTTTATTGGCATATATTCTGTGGAGGTATTTGTAGTTATTTGTAGTTACAGTATTCATCTCACTCTAACATTGTGTTATTCTCTTGGCATATATGTCTTCAAGAGTGAGGTTGGCCATTATTACCATCGTCATTTTCTTCCTCACTTTTCTCTCACTATGTTCTCTATTAACAAAAGAAAGAGTGGGAGGAGAATGGAAAACAACAACAAAACATACAAAGAGTTGGCGACTGATCTCTACCACCAGTCGCCAACTCTTTGTATCTTTTGCTGTTGTTCTCCATTCTCCTCCCACTCTTTCTTGTTCAATTGTTTTCAATTCCCTCTATTTTTGGTTATTTAAACAACATTTTCACATATATTTTATAATATGCCTACATTTAAACTGGTCCCGGATATATATCATTTTTATCTCAAACATTTCATAAGGATGTAAAAAATTTAATAACCTATAATTATTGGAAATTAAGTTCCCACAATTATTTCACGTCGGCTCACCTGAACGGATGTCAGCGTGAAGATGACGTCTTCAATAATGTCGTTCCCGTCTTTCCCAGCAGTTGTTAAAGCCTCCACCAGGTGTCGCTCCGTGAGTGCCAGTAGTCGCGGCAGACAGAGACGATTGGCGAGCTCGATGAGTTCGACACAGTCAACATTCACCAGTAGAGGGCGCTGTCCTGTGTACAAGTAATACAGCAGGGCAAGAAACGTGTCCCGCGTGACGCCTGGAAACTGGATCTGAAACAACAATAAAAATGATGATGACTTCTTATGTGCCAATATCCTCATAGATCGCGCTCAGTGGTGCAACAAACCCAAGGGATTAACCAATCCGTAGTCATATAACAATGCGTGAGTCACCAGTGGATAGATGAAGATGCCTGGAAGCTAAGCCGCTAAGGAGGATAGGCAGCATTAAACTTTAAAGAGATGTTTTTAAATGCCGGCAGAATTAAACTATATTTCCTTCAATTTTGTTTTCTCCGAAGGATTTAAAGGGGGTTACTACTGAATACTGATCGATTGTAGCTGTCTAGAATTTCAAATTTGTGACACCCAGAAACTGTATCTGAAATAATAATAATAATAAAGATGGCTTTTTATGCACCAATCTCCTCATAGATCGAGCTAAGTGGTGCAACAAAACCAAGGGATTAAGCAATCTCGTAGTTGTTGTATAACAATGCGAAACATTGATGGATTGATGAAGGTGCTAGGATTCTAAGGAGGATAGGCAGCATTAAAGAGAGAGGCTTTTAGACGCCGGTGGAATGAAACTATATTTCCTTCAAATTTAACACAGGCAGGAAGCGAATTCCATACAGTTGGTGCAGCAACAAAGAAAGCTGAGGTTTCAACTTTTGTTTTCACCCGAGGAATGTAAAGAGAGTCACTACTGATTGATTATAGCTGTCTAGAATTTCTTGCAGGAGCGAGCATAACATTCAGATATGCTGGTTGTGTTGATGAGAGGGTTTGTTAGGGTAGTTTTGTTTGCGATAGTACACATGGAGCCAATGCAATTATTTCGGAAGCGGCACTGAGCGAGACAGACAAGTAAAAACAGTAATAAAAAATTGATTTAGGTACTAAACGTTTAATGCTGTTCAACAGGATTTGCAATGATCATCTAAAATGCTAAAATAATACTTCTTAATATAATTGCTGTATTGATAACACAAAGAACGGACATGTTTCAGAGAATCACTCAATAAAGTTATTGTGCTATTAAAATAAGTGTAGCAAAGACGTTGAACAAATCTGAAGGAGACACACTAACTCACATTGGATTTTCAAACAGTTGCCAGATTAGTAGTTTACTTCTCAGTGGTGTGATTATGATATTATAAGTTCATCTGATTAGACACACATCCTGTTAATAACACAAAACAGGACAGAAAATATCCCCAGAAAGCATCGATCCAACTTTCAGGAGTTTCAAGTTTTGGTACTTGCCAGTTTCGCAGAACATTCCCGGAAGTGACCTAAGCCAAACATACGGGCCATGACCTCGGAGCGAGCGGTCAGCAAGGCCTTGTGTCCAGCCACCACACCGTCGTCCACTTGGAACCACACGTCTGTCAACACGATTATTGGTTGTTACAATGATATTTCACATTGTTGTGGATTTGCTTTGAATAGGCTTTTATGCAGGATCAAATCTTTGCCTGTCCCTGAATGTCCTAATGAACACGTGTATGTCAACACAATGTATTTATCAGAAGCCATTCTAAATCTGTATTTATGTCCAGAAATATATAATAATCCATGCAAGTGTGACAGGTATTTGTAAAGTATAATTAATTGAAATCGTTTTTTTGTTCCTCAAATCTGTGCACATCTGATCACACATTTGACCCATCTAAAATGGACTTTACCCACCCAAATGATGGGTGGACGGGTCTCTAGATAAAGCTAAGTTTGGCTGACAATTACACCTACAGAGCTACAGTCTAACTGCATCAGCTATCACCATTACCGTGTGGCGCCATCTAGTGAACCGTTAACCACATTACAGTTTACGTATCTTTCCACCAGGGTAGTAGGTAGCTTCTTATGTAGATAACTGCAACTAATTGCCTTTGTGTTTTTTTTAATGTAGACCATCAGTAGATCAGATAACAGATAACTGCAACTAATTGCCTTTGTGTTTTTTTTAAATGTAGACCATCAGTAGATCAGATAACAGTCCCTGGAAGTAAGTGACTACACAGACAGATACATATTTAGAGATACGCTTACAAACCCACAAAACAAGCAAGTTTAAAAATAGAGATATGGAAATATTTATGCTTTACACATGACCAGTTTTAAAGGCCTGTTTTTTATTCATAGCAATTTGCTTTTTGACATGTAATTATCAATAGGTGTGACAAAAGAGCTATCCTCCAGAATTAATAAATAAAGTAATTTGTTGCAAATGGTTCCACATGATCGCTTTCACAATTTTATTACACAAAGCAAAAGAAATCTCCATTCAGCACACAAGCAGAAGGTAATTTTGTGAAGTGCTCGTAAATGAAATCAATCAAACGTGATGTAAATTTGACAAGTGACATCGCAGTGCATGTTTTCTACGACTAGTGCAAGTTATATTTAGGAAGTGCCCCAACTAGTGGACTACAGACATGGAGTCAGATACACTGAAATATTTAAATACAAATACTCTTGAGGGATTCACAGACATATACAAATATCTATAAATGCAAATGTATTTAAATACAAACACATTGGAAAGTACTTCAAATACTTTTTCAAAAGGTTTTCACTTTCAAGATATTATTGCCATAATTATAGGTAAAAGAAAAGCAAATTATATATATTACATATCGACAGTTCGATAAATCTAGTGTCATTAGTGTTTCCATTCAAAGGGGTCCCGCCTAGTATTCATAGTATTTATTAATAACCATGTCCTATGTTTTTGAAAGTATTTGAAATATCAAATATTTTATGACAGTATTTAAATATAAATACAATTACTTTTAATACCTAAATGTTAAATATAAATACTTTTTTAAAAGTTTCAAATACAGAAGTATTTGACCCTATGTCTGGTGGCTTGTTTACATCAGGACAATCACAAATAATACACGCAACATTGAGAGCGCAATGGCTCAGGGGTAGAGCTTTGAACTCTTGACTACGAGAACCCGGGTTCGAATCCTGTGCTACGGTGTTAAAATCTTGGGCAAGTTTTTTCACTCATTTTTGATTGATTGATTTATTTAATTTATATAAAATGTAAAACATTGTACACATATGCATAATATATAAATACAAGGTACATTTAAATATTCGGATAACACAAAAAGTGCACGCACTTATTTCCATTGTGGTCCTAATACTCTACACTGCTCCAGTTCACTCAGCTGAATAAATGAGTACCTGGCTATAGACTGTGGTGGCTATGTGTATGAGCAGCCTTCGCGCATTAATTGTAGCATCTGGCTGGATGCTTCCCAGAGAAGCCGAGATGGTGTCTGAGGGAACAGGTCTGTCAGGGAAGTAAAGTGTAAAGCGCATTGAACGGTCCTGAGGACTGGATACTGCGCTATATAAGAATTTACCTTTTTATCTCTTAACACGACTCTAGCAGCAGCTAATGGGTTAACAAATGCACTCACCTGCCAGAAGGCCTCGTTCTATCAGGAGTTCTTGGGTCTGACGTTCCACGGTTGCATGCAATGTCTTCAACACTTCCGAATTGAGGAACTCCTCGCGGTTGCGAATGTTAGTTACCACGGCAACCAACTGGGGCATGCCCAGTAGGTCAGCGAGCGTCTGAACGTCCGAAAGAACGGCCGCGTCATCGCTGCCCAACTGGCCAGTGTAGAGATATCGTAGCACGCAGGTAACCGCGGGCAAGGTCGCAGCTTCGCTTAGGTGAATAACTGTCCGCCAGGTGGCACCACCATTGATCAGCGGATCGGAAAACGGCTGCGTTTCGAGCGTCTGAAACACCGGGTGGTTGAATAGAAACGTTTGTTGTGGTTCTCGATTTTCCGATGAGCGATCTAGCGATTCGACACCACCGCCACTAGATGTCTCCACTGTGTCACATGGCCAATCTGTGCACGTCACGTTCATATTACGATTTTCCATGTTTTGCGAACTGCCATGGAACACGTGATTCCTGAGAAACTCACCAGGTGTCAGCAGGAGTCGCTGAAAGACGGACGAAGCCGTGACAAGATACGCCGCATGCGCCGACACGCAGCCACCTGGTGTCACAAACACCACATCGCAGTAACTGTCACACTCCACCTGGTGCCACAGGTCAGAATCACTCTCCTCTGCAGATGCCACCAGTAGGGGCGCTAGTGGTCGTGGTGGTTCAAACGGAGCCTGGCTGGTGGGTTTCTGGATACGTTTCAGGCTGCCGAGGACGTTCCAGATGTGTTTGTCTCGTTTGTGGAGCAGCGCGGCCCGGAGCGCGTTCATGAACATGTAGTCGACTCCGTAGGGAACAAGGACGCTGGTTTCGTAGTGAAATGCCCCCATCTCCTTGGCGACCGTCTGGCCTCTTTCTGGCAGCAAGATGTCACTGTCATGGATCTCCCTGTAAATAAATCATACACGAAAATCTTGTTTTTTATTTTGTAACACGCTTTTAAATTACAAATTATTATACAGACAACTAGGATGAACAAAAAAGTAATTAAGATTACTATAAAATAATACTTGTTTATAATGTTACTCGGTGCATGTGATGCGATATAATTACACGTCATAATCTAATACTGTGGGAGCAGAGTTAAATGAACAATTTATACATTAATTCTTTTAAAAATTATGGATAAGATATATCTGTATCTATATGTTACATATATAAATGTTTTATTTCAATGAGAAACGATGCAGAAATCATGCTCCACAGAGCGCTATACTAAAGACTACATCATGTCTTCTTCATTTGCATGAATCAGAATATATGCAAGTTTCATATTCAAATATAACTGTAAATGAAAATGTGTGTTTTCTTCAAACCTGAAGAAGGGGCCTTTGTCGATCTTGAGGAATTCTTCCTCTGTGTACAAATACCGTAGGTCAATCTGGGTGCCGCAAAGGATTATGGGAACACCGGGACTGATGCGTTGTATCTCAGGGTACCAGTGACTGAGCACACTCCGTAGAGAGTGTGGGCGAACAACGGAGAAACAAACGACGATGACGTCAGCCCTGGTGAGAAACAAAGAAACTATATGTAACTCGATGTTACAGTTGTAGCGACTGCAAGGTGTATGACATGTTCCACAGACTCTGGGCCATGAACCTCCACTCCCCTCCCCTCTCCCTCTCCCTCTCATTCTCCTCCTTCACCCTCCCCCATCCCCTCCCCTCCCCTCCTCCGTTTACTCAACTGCCTCCTACCACCAGCAGCAATGCCTAGCTGCCATGAACAGCAATGCCCATTTGCCATGAACAGCAATGCCAACCTGCCTCCCATAAACAATCACACCTACCTGCTATCAATAGCAATACCCCCTATTTCTTTTTCGCATTGGCAGGGGTCTTTGAGGCTGATCATATCAGTACCATCTCTTCGCTTCCCCTGGGCACATCCCTTTCAAAACTTCCTCTTTTTACTGTCATCAAATTAGGACAGTATGTGTGCTGTTCCCACGGCTGACATAGTAGCGACTGACAAAGTCAAGTGGTACAATTATATAGTTTGACTCCACGCACTCCCAGCGTTACACAGATGATCAGCCAGGGGTATAATAGCATAGCACAATGACCCCTGGCTGCGAGGATGACCTATGTCCACCCACCTGCCGTAGGCGAATCTGCGGTCCTTGTCATGATACCCAAACGTGTCCCACAACTGGAGCAGGACACTGACCCCGTCCACTGACCCCCACGCCTTCTCCAACACCTGCAACATCATGTCCAGTCGGTCACCTACATGATGCCAATGTAAGTGCATCTCCTCACGGACGAGGTCCAATTGTCTCTTTCTACTTTCACTCACATCCCTGGAACAATTGCTGATATGGGCATTTCCATGTGACTCACGTTACACATTTTTACCATTCCATGAACACTATTTTGACATATCTCTTATAACAATGTATTTAAAATGTTCAATTTATGCATAGAGGAAGTTAATGGTATAAGGTATTAAATAATATAAACAAATAACAAATTGATTACATAGTATGATTTTTATTTGTATCTAATTATATCGTGACTCGCGTTACAGCAAACAGTGTCACTTGATATATGACAAGTTTCTCCTTTTAAAAGCAATGTGCAATTATTGAGAAAAAAATCTTTCCTATAACTTTAAGTTATGTCCTATCAAAAACATGTAATATTCCGTTGAAATTCAATGAATAAAATTTCAGGCCATTTTCCAAATTTTCAGGGAAATGCTCATATATTTTTAGAAGTAATTTACTTACAAAGTTACAGATTTGTGTGGCCACCATAGCTTTATGTAGAGACCCATCCACCCGTCATTTGGACGGGTAAAAACGATTATGGATTGGACGGGTAGAAATACGGGTGGACGGGTAAAAAAATTAAGGAGCCAAAAAAGGTCTTCCAAAACTATAGATATTGTTATTTATGCCTTGAAAGTGAGTGTAAATGGTGTCACATGTGTGTTTGTAGTCCTTTTCAGGTCAAAAAAGACATTTAAAGTTTGTGACTTTAAAGTTTGTGAGTTTCTGGCTTAACAGTTAACATCCACATGTCCACCAAAACATGTGTGACTGGCAATAATTTGATCCTGCATAAAGCCCTGGTTGCCATATATCGGAGAAATGTGAAAGTGATAGTGATTGGTGACTCTCCAAATGGACCACATGAACGGATTTAACATCAAACTACTTTTGGTGGTGTTGTACGTCATTAGTTTGTTGAACCATGAGTGGAGGTATTCACACATACATGAACATGTAGAACAACTCATATAACTGATTATGTATAAATATTACACTGCTAGTGTATATGTTATATGCACAAAATAAAAACTAAACTTATTACAAATAGCTGAGCAAGTAAGCCAATGTAGAATATTGCTTTAGGTAGCAATATTATTAAAACTGGTTAAATCACACATATCATGATCCTTAGGGATTGATGGAAATAAAATGTTAATAATATATCTACCTGCCTTAGCTTAATATAGAGATAGACCCGTCCATCTGTCATTTGGAAGGATAAAACCCCTTTTGGATGGGTTGGGTAGACCAAAAAGTTTTCCAAAATCATAGATCCTATCAGTTATGCTTTCAAAATGGGTGTCACACGTGTGCCCGTAGTTTATTTGAGGTCATAATCACACATCTTAATTGGCTTGTATGTATGTGAGTTAACAAAACTTAACATGCATGTGTCTCTTGCAAACAGTTTATGACTGGCAATGATGTTTTCTTACATAAAGCGCTGCTACAGCCTACCTGCATATACATTGGGTTGACTTGTAATGTAATTTTCACATTCGTAACCTGTTTTGATTGGTTGGTTGGTTGATTGATTGATTGATTGATTGAGTGAGGATTGATTGATTGATTGATTGATTGATTGATTGATTGATTGATTGATTGATTGATTGACCGATTGATTGATTGACCAACTGATTGACAGATCTATTGACTGATCCACTGACAAATCGATCGACTTACCAATCAATTGACCAACCGATAGACAGATCGATTGACAGACTGATAGAAAGAGAGAAATGTGCTACCTACCTGTTGACTCTTGCGGTACTGGTCAATGGCCCAGACCGTGGGAACGTGGGAGGCGGAGAGCTGGGGGAGGGAGTAGCGAGTGCCACACGCCCGGCTACAGATGAGACGCGTCTTCCCCACGCCTGTGTCGCCAACGACAACGCACTTGACGACGTGGAGGTCCTGGCGCATTTGTTCCATGAACATCAGGTTGAGCTGGCCCATTGACATAGGGCTGGACACTCCCACTGAGGCTGACCGACTGGACATGGCCATGGTCAGTGTTGACAAGCATGCTCTGCAGGCCTGGAAATTAAAGTACCAATATACATGTGTATGTAAGAAAGAGTTCTTATGTAGCGCAGTATCCAATCATCAGGATCACTCAACGCACTGTTACGCTTGTTTACTGGCAGACCTGTTCAATCGAATACTGTCTAACTTCTCTGAGAAGCATCCAGCCACGCTGCATTTAACTAATGTGTGAAGACTGTTCATACACAACTATAGCCAGCCAGGTACTTAGTTCGTATACAAATATAACCAGCCAGGTGCTTAGTTCGTACACAAATATAGCCAGCCAGGAGGTACTTAGTTCATACACAACTATAGCCAGCCAGGTACTTAGTTCGTATACAAATATAACCAGCCAGGTACTTAGTTCGTACACAAATATAGCCAGCCAGGTACTTAGTTCATACACAACTATAGCCAGCCAGGTATACTTAGTTCGTATACAAATATAGCCAGCCAGGTACTTATAGTTCATACACAAATATAGCCAGCCAGGTACAACTTTTAACCAAGATACAGTGACTCACACAAGAGAAGGCATCATCTAAAATATGTAAAGAAAGAAGCTGAGATTAAACATTAAAAAAAATCATTCATTCAGTCCCCCAGAGCATGTTTGTAGTTGAGCTTCCTTTGCAGGCATTAATGCAACTGCTTGAGGAGAAATTAAATAAATTGTGGAAAAACCACCCCAATAAACTTGATTATAGTATCCTTCCCCTAGCTTGGATTTCATCGTCTGATGCATGCGCAGCTGCACATGCACCATCCAATCTGACAACATTACAGTAAATGTGCTGCCAGTCAATCACGCTCGCCATTCGAACACTTAGGGATATTGCCAGTATTTACTAACTGCTAGATGTTATGTATACAAAATGTGAGAAACAGATACATTTAGCATCATGATCTACACAAACATTCCGATTGACAACTAATTTGAAATATGCAAGATGAGATTTGTGAACATAATTATATTTTGAAAAATTATTTATCACTTTCCATGTATATTAGTACACGTTACTTGTATAAGATCTAGTATCCCTAAGAATGCTGGTAAGCCTACGCCTTGTTCTGACTGTATCAGCCAAACAGGTTATAACCAGTACTGCCAGTGACAGCTAACACACTGCCGACAACGAAACAGTAATTTGTAAACAACGCTGTCGCTGTCAGTGACACTGTCAGCAGCGCAAAAACACAGTCGCATGCAACTGCGTTCCTAATGATGTAAACTTCGATTAATAATTTACTACATACATCGCCCAACACTCGGAAGCTCGGATCTACCTGGTTAATTGATTCGTCTTTGTCATCGGGTGTCACAACTACGACTTGTAGTAGCAACAGTTTTCGTTCATGCCCAAAGTTTCATTGATGAGCGACGTAAACATTGCGACGTCATCGGTTTATGTGTACCTCTGAGACTGGTACCACTAGCGCCGTGGCGGCTTGTATAATAACCACTCTGTTGCTAGAACGCCATCGATATTCGATTAGCAGATAGGGTTCCTACTTGTTTCCCGCACTCGGCAAGGTTCTATTAACTGGCTAATTTGTATATATTGTGGTTATACCGGTATGATCTTATGAGGTATCATTGAACTAACGCTAGCCAGTCGTTTTCGGACCATTTACGCCAAGCCGACCTTAATTTATATAGTACGTGTTCTTCGTTAGCCTCGTCCTCGGGCTCGGCCTCGGTTACTAGTTCTTCGTGTGTTCTTAATCTAATAGTATGATAATAACTATAACTCGGACACGAAATCGGCTTTTAGTTTCCAGAGTCTAAAAGTCTGAAAGTAACAACCTGGCATTGGTACACGAAACCCAACGATCAACATCCCCTTTTTTCTCAAGAACTATTGTCCACATCAAAGGGAATAGTCTCAAACCCCCGGCGCGAGCGGTGAAATATTGCGCTGACAAAATGGTCGATTTTTTATACTTTCACATATTATGAGTATATACCGTCTCTAGGTCTATGCAACATTTCAGGACAATTGGAGTATTATAAAGATGTGGTTGCTATGGTAATGTTCCACGATATCACTTTTTACGACCGACCACTTTAAAAAGTCATTTCTCGGAAGTGACATTCCACAAACTTATGCACTTGAAGTGGAGTAACTTTGCCCAAGCACAATATAGAGTGTTCATCTTGGTATCATTTTAAAGCTCTTCATCTCCTCTAATAGAATCAATAATAATATGGAATTGTCAACTTGCCGACAAAAGCCTGGTTTTGGCATGCCGCGTCACATGACCTGAAATACACGTAACTATTTTTTGTAAATATAAAACATAATCCATTGTTGGTCTGGTGCTAATTCTAAATAAACTGAAAAAAGCCTTTATGTTATGCTATTTATAATAGTTATGTTGGCAACATATATTTGAAGAGGGGACATGGCCCACCCCAATCACTGAACATTTGAGGGGTAGACTTTGGATCCAACACTGCTTGTCTGATTCAGAGAGTGACAAGATGCAGAGCTTACAGGGGTGCCTGTATAGGACTTCCCAATCCTACCTTTGGGCAAAGAAATTTGTCATCACTAAAATGAGATCAAATTTCACAAAGTGCATCAATCCGCTGGTTCCGCCGTAGGCGATATAAATATCGACCAGGTCGACCAGGCTGCAATCCGAGGGGTGACAGGGCAAGCAAAATTAATAATCTTTAATGTGTTTGATGGTTAATGCCTATTAATATATCAACACAAGGGTGCAAAATGACACAGCCCGACATGGTGGCAATTTACTAAAATCAAGTTGCGGGCCAACCAAGCAATTTATCTAGTGATTTTACACTAGGTAGTGGGAAGTTTATATCTTATTATTAATTTTACTACTAGATCGATGTAGGGTTTTTAAGAGAGGGGAGTGATCAGTCTCGCTATATATGCTTATAAATTTGTTTTATGAACTGAAAAAGTATGAGGACATTTCCTATGCTGACCCCCCTCAAGCCGTGGGGTGGTCAACGTTCCCCTCGTCCCCCACTGATCGACGCCCATGCTGTGCCTGTGTAGAACTTCCCAATCCAACCTTTTGGCAAGAAATTTTTCGTCACTCAAAAATGTATGGGAATAAGTTACACAAAGTGAAGGAATCCGCCGCTTCTGTCGTAGACGATAAGCATCAAGCAGGCGAGGGGTGAAAGTGCAACACAAATTTCATCATTTAAAATGTATTTGATGGCTAGAGCCTATTAATAATATCAACACAAGGTTGATAGAGCCCGGCAGCAGCTTACATTATTTCGGTAGTTATAAACTTTCCGATTGGCCTTTCTGCGTATGCGCGACAAATTAAAAATCATCAATGTGCAGTTAAATAATAAAGCATTTTTTGTATAAATGCCACGGGCTGTTCGATAACTCTCCTGTGATGATTTCTGTGAAGAGTTGTCTAATATTTCGTTCAATACATTAAAATATTACGTTTGTTTAAATAACTATCACGGATTATGGCGCACTAACAGCAAAACATGCCTCAAAATAAAATATGTTTGCCTCGTGCTAATTTGCGATAAATAACTTTGCTGAACTTCATATCGCGAGTTTATTGTCTAGCTAGTCCTATGTAGCAGCTTTTAAGAGAGAGGAGTGTTGAGTCAGGCTATATGCCTCGCAATTTTTCTGAACTGAAAAGTGGGGGGACAATTCCTATGCTGTCCCCCCACCCTGAAAAGTGGGGGGGGGGACGCGTCCCCCACCGATCGACGCCCGTGGTTGCAGTGTTACATGTCTCGAATTTTAACAACGTACTTGTGTACATATAAGGGAGCGGCAAATATGCCATGAAATAGGAACATTCATCGATGGTTCCCCTTCATCAAAGACCACCCGCCTTATAAAGTCACTTTGGGTTTGCTGAATGATTGGCCGTGTAATTAAGAGGGGGCGACTATATGTAGAGACAGAGACGGAGACGGAGGCGGAGGCGGAGGCGGAGGCGGAGGCGGAGGCGGAGGCGGAGGCGGAGGCGGAGGCGGAGGCGGAGGCGGAGGCGGAGGCGGAGGCGGAGGCGGAGGCGGAGGCGGAGGCGGAGGCGGAGGCGGAGGCGGAGGCGGAGGCGGAGGCGGAGGCGGAGGCGGAGGCGGAGGCGGAGGGGGAGGCGGAGGGGGAGGGGCAGGGAGGGAGGGAGGGAGGGAGGGAGGGAGAGAGGGACGGAGGGACGGAGGGACGGAGGGAGAGGGGGGATGGAGAGGGAAAGGGAGGGGGAGGGAGGGGGGAGGGAGGGAGGGAGGGAGGGACGGAGGGAGGGACGGAGGGAGGGAGGGACGGAGGGAGGGACGGAGGGAGGGAGGGACGGAGGGACGGAGGGACGGAGGGACGGAGGGACGGACGGACGGACGGAGGGAGGGACGGAGGGAGGGAGGGAGGGAGGGAGGGAGGGAGGGAGGGACGGACGGACGGACGGACGGACGGACGGACGGACGGACGGACGGACGGACGGACGGACGGACGGACGGACGGACGGACGGACGGACGGACGGACGGACGGACGGACGGACGGACGGACGGACGGACGGACGGACGGACGGACGGACGGACGGACGGACGGACGGACGGACGGACGGACGGACGGACGGACGGACGGACGGACGGACGGACGGACGGACGGACGGACGGACGGACGGACGGACGGACGGACGGACGGACGGACGGACGGACGGACGGACGGACGGACGGACGGACGGACGGACGGACGGACGGACGGACGGACGGACGGACGGACGGACGGAGAGACAGAGACAGAGACAGAGACAGAGACAGAGACAGAGACAGAGACAGAGACAGAGACAGAGACAGAGACAGAGACAGAGACAGAGACAGAGACAGAGACAGAGACAGAGACAGAGACAGAGACAGAGAGAGAGAGAGAGAGAGAGAGAGAGAGAGAGAGAGAGAGAGAGAGAGAGAGAGCGAGCGAGCGAGCGAGCGAGTGAGTGAGAGCAAACGCATAATAACTACATCTCGTTGGGGGCCTGTTCAAAGAGAGAGAGAGACCCACCCATGTAAGGATCTCTCTCACTCTATGACCCTTAAAAAGTCACTTAAAGGTTCCCAATCATTTCGTTTTGCCCATCGCCAATCCTTTTCTTTTATGTCCTGATGTGTAATGTTTCAATAGTTTAACTTGTATGCACAATCAGTTTAATTTTAAAATGCGTACTTGCCTTTTTTTATTCGGCAAAAAAGAATCGTCGTTACACCGGGTATAACTGGCGCAAAACCATTAGCCGGTGTAGACGTCCTGCCCTTTTTGGGTCACGTGTATTATACGAGATCGGCATCCTACGGCACAATGACAAACCGCATGTGCTTTTGCGTGTCGTGACGAACGTTCCGCGTTTATAGTTTTACAATTTGTTTACTTACTTTATTATTAGGTTATTAATATGTTTTATTATTTATTTATTATTTTATTTTATCTGTTTATTGCTGATAAGTTTAGCTTATGTACTAGGACCTTTAGAAGTTTTATTTATTATTTTGTTATTATCATTTAACATTTCGTGTTTACGTGCAAATTTAACTGATTATGAATATTTTAAATATGTATGTGTTACAATGTATTTTATGCGCCTCTGAGCGGAAATATTTCCGGATATACGGCGCTTTACTAATAAAACATATTATTATTAAAATTATTATTATGGCGTCGTTATAACACATTCCATGAAATATAATGCACATGATCTTTTCTGTATGTTTTCGAGCTGGTTTGTTTTTTGTTTGGCTCGTATGCCACAAGTGGTACAACTGGTGGCCCGACGACAGGTGTGTTGGCTCGATGCCGGAAAGGATGTCTAAAATCATCTACAGCTCGCCGTATGCATCACACGAGACTGCTACATTTTCACACATAGTTAAATATTGATATCGTATAACATGTCCGTCAATGTGAAAGCATATTGTCTACATTAATGTACATTTACAATTACAGTCGATGAAACGTCATGGGACGTTCGATTGAATTCAGTGCTACGAATATGATGGCGTTGTTTTGGCTGTTCTGTCTTTTGAACATACGGCATGCTGTTCTGTCTATTGACCACGCATACGGCATGCCCACATACAAACTATCGCTGGTTACGCGCATGCACGGTAAATAGCGAACTGAGGATGATTTAAACAAGCGTTCAGCAAAACATGCATACAAATCCACGTTAGTCGCTGGAGGCGCTGATACGCAACTAGGGTCTAGTTGCGTATTAGCGCCTCTATGTATGTACTTGGTGATGAATTACACACCATATTCGGGAAGCAGATAGCATTCAATTAGCAAACTACTTTTATGGCCGAGTATAATCTTCTATGAAATCCTTTATGCGTTGTCTAGGGAAGGGGGTCGAGTTGTCTCAGAATGGGGCCGAGTTGTCCGTGGGCCGAGTTTTTTGCCCACCCATAAATCGATGACGTAGAACACACACGGATGTGCAAAGATGGCTAAGGTAGACTTGAACACCCACCGGGAAGAACTGTTAAGGGTGCATAAAGAGGTTTCAAATCCAAATAATGCTACAGATTGGTAGGTATTTTAAGTCTTTACTGAATTGTCATAGTATGTATTGTTTCCTAGGTTTTGCTGTGTTGCTAAAATAACATGAGTCGGGTTTTATGTGAATGGTATCACTTCCGCAAAGAAGGCAGCGAAGCCAAACTGGCCCAAAGCTATCAATCGCAAGGCCCAGGGGCCAAGAGTCGTGACGACTAACAAGTCATAAGGAATCACGTAGTTGTATGAAAGTGTCTGGTTTGCATATTTTTATGATAATACATGGATTTGTCGTCACGTAAAAACGTAGATACATTTTTGTGATTTCTCTGATATTTTGAGCTGTTCAACCACACGATGGCGACTGATGCGTCATCTCTCATGTCAGTCATGACTGTGTCAGACTTGGTATCTGTGAAGTGAGGCCCGAGTCATTATATGCCTTCAAGCCAGGCAAAGATTGTTGGATGTTTCTGCCATCTTTTACTAGTTATATGGTCTAAATTGGTAACGGCATGGGTACCAGTTTAGGCCAGTATATAAAAATATACTAGACCTGCATCAACCAATGGCTGGAATAAGATGTTTATTCTCCATCAACCAATGGCTAGAATAAGTTTACTTTTTGAGGTAAAGGCCCATCAAACTATCAGCTTGGGAAACCTGGTAAAATCCCCTATCTCATTTCTTTTTATAGAAATGTAACTAACTGTGACATCACACTTAGCTGGTGAGTGACGACTGACAATTCATTATCTGCGAGTACACACACACACACACATATATATATATATATATACTCCTAAAGGTGGCTTATGTCAACCGATTATGCATATAGGACCGGCTTATGTAGACCGCTGTTTTATGTAGACCAAAACTGATCTACATAAAGATTCGACGTGTTAGTTGACAACTAACACAATTGGATTGATCAGTACCATTGCTTGTGCACACAGTTTATATGACAGTGTAGTACTGTGCGTAATTAATTTTTAAATGAACAACATCTTTGGTGATTTTGAGCATGTTTTCTCCAGCGCCGTGCATATTTTTGAGTATATTGTGTGCCAGGTTATGTGTACCAGGTCAAAGTAATTATAAATCTATATTTATGGTATATACTGAACGAAGGGTTGGAGTTTCGTGTTCAGTGTATGATATGCTTCATACTGATGCAAAAGGCTATATTATTATGTGTAAATTAGTAAAACTTGCAATTTGTCTTTGTTGCGAACCGATAGATCCCTCGAATATTGGCTTTGGGGTTAGTACTAGGCAACTCATTTTACAGCATCCACTAAATTGTTAAATACAATGTGCAAACATGTACCATCAAATACTAGACTCTGCGGTCTACCTAAAAAAAGGCTAAATAAATATATGCAGCTTCCGGCATTGCTCCGGTCTACATAAATCGGCATCTATGCATACGCGGTTTTTTTGTAGACCAATTTTTTTGCATATACCTTATTTATTGAAATATTTTGATGAACGTTCATTGTGTGTTAAACATTAGTATTAGAAACAATGTTCCAGTTTTACATCTTTGAAAAATGTATTAAATAAAAAAAAATGCCTGGTCTACATAAGCCGGACCTCTAGGCACCGGTCGACATAAGCTGCCTTTAGGCTTATATATATATATATATATATATATATATACATTATATATATATATATATATATATATATATATATATATATATATATATACACAAATATGTGTGTGTGTAGCCATTCATTAAACTATTTAAACATGGCAGATGAAGGTTAACATATCATTGTAATGCTTACATTGTCCTGTCATGAATAAAGTAAACATGTTAAGTTAATATTGTGCAGCTACGTACACAGTATTTAGAACTGCACAGAGTGCTTTATGCTTTACTTCATGGCATATGTGTTTAATCCTCAAGTGGTGCCAATAATAGATCCTTAATGTCATTATATGTAACATTGTCTTTACTACATGTATACTAAATTATCTAATATGTTTTCAGCATGTAACTTTTTGTTTCAAGTTTACAAGATATGCTAACATTTGAAGTTGCATTTAAATTTGCTTAAAACTGTATACAATGGAGCCTGTCACAGGCTTGGCATGGAACACCTGTTCACTGGTGCCACTCACCAGATGAAAATATAACTAATAAATTGTGCACCTATATTGTTTTGTAAATTTGGTGAGCATGTTATTGCTGGCCTTTTTTTTCTCTTCAAAAATGAAACACTGCATCTCATTTGTAGAAGATAATCTATTTTATGAACTTTATTCGTGTTATCTTCGTCTTTGCAGGGCACTGTTTGGCTACGAGGGACAGACAAATGTGCTGAAAGTGGTGGCGAAGGGAGGTTTGTCACTTCATTTAGTAATGTGATAACAATACTTTATGTCATATCAGTAATTTATGTATGTACTTTTACAGTACAGCTGTGCATGTTAATTTGTTTGTTTTTTCAAAATTTGCACATCTGGGATAACAGTCTTTTAAGAACATGTAAAATAGATCTCACGTCTAGATACTGAGTGTATATAGAAATGATGAAAACTCAAATACATGTACAATCAAATCATGTCTCGGTTATTCACCCACTTTGGTTCTCAAGACTTGCTCAAATAAACAAAACATATGGATTAGTAAGATGCCTTAGTACATATGGTATTAATATGGTTCACACACAAAACATGCAGATCGCAAAACAACCAGATTATTGAAGACCAGATAACGAGACATGACTGTGTGTTGAAATTCACTGGCTATTCAAATTACCGCATTATATATAATGAAAAGAGTACAATAAGGGAAGAACATTATGTGATGTTATATTTCCTGTGTAATGAGACTGTATACTATGATTGATATACAACTAAATAATCGCCTTCTTTGTTTGTTATTGTGGCAGATGGGGGTCTCGAGGAGTTGGTGGATGAACTCAACAGTGGCAAGATCATGTACGCTTACTGCCGTGTGATTGACCCGAATACATCATTGCCGAAGTTTGTCCTCATTAACTGGGTAAGTCTGTGACCCTGATTAACCCTGTCACAATTACTAACCTAGTTATATGGTGTTATCCATAATAACATTTCACTACAATAGTAATAATAAGATGGCTTCTATTGCATTTTAATCTTTGGAAACCAAGCCCAGAGATGGATCAATCAATATCAAAGATTTAATCAGTCCTGGAGACAATAAACAATTACAATTGTCAACAGATTGGTTGATATGCCAGGGAGCTATGGTGGAGAGGCAAGGTTGTGAATGGTAAAGGTATCTTTTTAAATGACAGCAGAATTTATAGCACTATTTTCAACTGATATAACATTAGAAGGAAATATATTCCAAACAGTAGGTGCAGCTACAGAAAAAGCCCTTGTTTAAATATTGGTATTGACTTTAGGGACAAAAGTTAAATAAAACCTATATGAATGAAGCTGGATAGCATTTCTCACAAACTCATTCATTCATTTTCAAAGCATAACTCACAATATCTGTGCTTTTGGAAGCCCTGTTTGCTCATGTGCTGGATGGACGGTCTGTGAATAATGCTGTGGGTCTCGTTCATTTTCAACAGTGGTTGGTGGTTCAGTCAATCAATCAATCAATCAATCAATCAATTAATCAATCAATCACTTTATTGTCCTTAAAAGAAGGATATGCATTGTACAACTCATGATCTACAATATGTGGGATGGTCACAACAAAATGGAAGTGAATTCCAGATGTATCCACTATAAGAACAGTTCAACCAGTTGACAGCAATATGAATCATTTAGCATTCAACATTCTAATGGCCACAAGGCACAAAACTCCTGCTATAGCGAAATGTTTTACATTTTATACAACGGTATCTCCTTCGAGACGGAAGTACATGGAAGAACGTAGAGAGCGGGTGATCAGATTCAGTAGCGACAGCACAAGCTTTCTTCAAAATTGTATGGTCGATTATTTCGGAGAGCATTGGTGTAGGCAAGCCAATGATCTTGGCGGAAACATGTGAGATTTTCAGAAGCCTGTTACGGTTTTCACCGAAAGAGCCGGGTAGTAACAAATGCTGCAGTAGGTTATGAGAGGCCCAATTATGCTACGGTAAAGACGTAGAAGAAGTAGTGGATCAACGTAGAAAGCTCGTGACTTTCGAAGAACGTGCAGTCCCTGCTGAGACTTTTTCTGCACGGCTGTAACATGCTTTGTAAATGACAATTTTTCATCTAACATAACACTGAGGTACTTGAATGAATCAACCTGTTCCACAGATTCACCGTTGATGACAATAGGACTATTGACAGGTCACCTGGTACATCACCATGTTTTCAGATGACCCATCGCTTTCTTTCCTTAGAGCTTCCACTTTCCTCTTTCCTTAGGGCTTGTAGTTTCCTCTTTCCTAGGGCTTCTAGTTTCCTCTTTCCTTAGGGCTTGTAGTTTCCTCTTTCGTAAGGCTTCCAGTTTCCTCTTTCCTTAGGGCTTGTAGTTTCCTCTTTCCTAGGGCTTCCAGTTTCCTCTTTCCTTAGGGCTTGTAGTTTCCTCTTTCCTAAGGCTTCCAGTTTCCTCTTTCCTTAGGGCTTGTAGTTTCCTCTTTCCTTAGGGCTTCCAGTTTCCTCTTTCCTTTGGGCTTCCAGTTTCCTCTTTCCTTAGGGCTTCCAGTTTCCTCTTTCCTTAGGGCTTGTAGTTTCCTCTTTCCTAGGGCTTCCAGTTTCCTCTTTCCTTAGGGCTTCCATTTTCCTCTTTCCTTAGGGCATCCAGTTTCCTCTTTCCTTAGGGCTTCCAGATTCATCTTTCCTTAGGGCTTCCAGGCTCCTCTTTCCTTAGGGCTTCCAGGTTTCTCTCTCCTTAGGGCTTCCAGGTTCCTCTTTCTTTTGGTATCCAAGTCATCCACATCCTCAGTATGTGACTGACATATGTCCACCTTTGTACGCCTGCATTGGTCTACAGGATGTGATTCTGTGACATTGTAGCAAGGCGAAGGGGTACCTGAGTTGAAGAAGGGCAAGTACGCCCACCACGCCTCAGACGTCGCCTTTCTACTCAGGGTGAGTGAGAACATAGTTGTTAACACTACTGCTTTAAACAGGAAATACCACATTTTCCCATTATTCTTGCTTTCCCGTTTATTTACATTCTTATTTTCTACAGTATTACAATGTTACAAAAATAATTACATGGCATTTTATTTATTTCTCCGTCTGTCTTTAGAGGTACAGTGTAAATCTTCATCAGGTGCACCAGCATATATTGCACCTTTTGTGAGATAGTTTAAAAACAGCAGCTATAGTGACACAGTAAAATCTAGTGTGTGTGTGTGTGTGTGTGTGTGCGTGGGTGCGTGTGTATTTGCATATGTCGAGTCATTGATGACTGTGTGTTTGGACACAAAATCTTATTTCTGTACTCTCTACATTCATTCAGACAGTTAGGAATTTTATTAATTTGAAATACCATGGTATGTTGTAATTCGTCTATTGTCTGTACATAATCATGAGTGTACATGTATTGTCACAACGTCACTGTAATCATACCTCAGGGCGCCCATGTGACTGTCAACGCGAGGTCAGAAGATGACGTTGATGAAGACACGATCAAGGACCAGGTGTCAAAGGCGTCTGGCTCCAACTACAGCATTCACAAGGAGAAGCCAAAGCCACAGCCACCCATCAAACCTGTGGTAGGTGTCAGACAGGGTGTGTGATTTATCCAGTAGTGTCAAAGGAAACTGCTGCTGTAGTGTTGGTTTCTCAGACTAATTCAATAGAACCTAGGCTGTATAAGGTTAGGTTTTTTGGTTATTCAACCGAGCTGTGTCTTTTGAGAAGCCCAACAAGATTTGATTACATTCAAGGGACTCCATACACATGCACTGCAGTACATATCTGAGCTTCTTGTCAAATATTCTCGCACTCACTCCGTCCATTCAAATTCGGCTGATCCCCTAAAGGTGCCACCCACATCCTTTAAGTTCAGAGATCGGGCTGTCATAAAAATGGCCCCTCTAGTGTAGAACAATTAGCTGTAGTCAGTCAGTCAGTGTGGCACTATCTCGCCGTTTAAGACAGTGCTCAAGATGCATCTTTTAAAAATAGTTTAACTTTTTAATGATTAAGTAAGTGACATTTACAAACTTTTGTTCAGTGCTTTAACCAGGACAAAGGACTGTATACAGCACATTATTATAAGAATATTTGCTGATATTTTTTGCCCGTTAGTTTTGCTATATTCTGCATATATGTGTGCAGGGCTCCGTCTACGAGCGTACTGTTGTACAGAACATTGGTAAGAGACGAGATGATTTCTGGAGTAAAACTAAGGTGAGTGGTTAGTAGGTCTACAGTCGCTTGGGTAAGGCTGTGAGTCTTGTCAGTTAAGTGTCAAGTCATTCCAGTGAGGGCATGCATCGTAATGAGGTATTGAGTCACGTGAGTGACGTTTAAATCATCGAGTTATGTCATTGATGCCTATGAGCAATATATTCAGAGTTTGGAAGAGAGTTTAAACAAGTCGTTGCAAATAACAATGTGTGTTGCACACCTGTAGAAACTCACACAGACACAGCAGAATGTTTCACTTAAAAGTTGATTAGTATATTTACCAATTGTATACAGGATGTATACAACATGTTAGAAAACAAAGTACACCAAATTTGTTTAATGCAACAGACTGTTAATCAACATCTTGGTGATTTTGTGTGTGTACTGCTGGCGTTTCATAGATTACAATGGATCGAGACGGTTAATGTGTGTTTGAGGTGCCCATTTTCCAACAGATACATCATATAAGTAAAAATAATTATAACATGAAAACTATTACAATAAGTGACATTAATAAAAACATCACTGAAAATTATAATAATACATTAATCAATAAAATTTATATCAAAATCTAGAGCGAGAGACGTGTGTTTGCAGGAAGAGGAGGCGCAGCGGGTGGCGGGGGAGAAACAGCGCAGGGAGAGGGAACGACAGGAGGCCGACCGCGAGACGAAGGAGAGGGAGGTAGGGACTGTGACTGGTTCTCCTGGCCCAGTTTCATGGAGCGTACTTAAGACGTCGTAGCGGGCGATAACCCGTCGAAAGCCTAAAACGTTGTAAAGTTACACTAGTTGCGTTTCACGAGTCTGCTCCATAGTTGCACTTAGCTGCACCATGTATTTAGTAGGCGTAACTTTACGCTAGTTGAAATATTTACGGTATGCTCCCGAAGTTGAAATATGTACGGCCCACTCTCAACATAATGTTTTTTAATGTTTACACTGGATATCCTTTACATTCATCATAGCTTCCCATTTGCTATGCAACCAACAAAGGCGGCAGCTAGAAAGAAAAAGGTTGTTCAGACACAGCACAAATACAGGGATTCCCCACCGCGACCAAACTAGGTCAATTATAAGTCGATTAAGTGACGTGAATGCTACATTGGTCTCGGCCGTAAGCTGCATTGACTATTCTCTGTTAGCTGCGACCAGTAGACCGCGTAATTGCGCGTAAAGTTGGTGTTAGTCAGTGGTCACACAGTAAGCATGGTCTAGTGGGCAGGTCACTTTAACGCAAACATTGTTCTGGTGAATTTCAAAGGTCAGGGAGTGCATGCCCTGCTAAAGCCATCTATGATGTCCCAGTGAGATTTATTATAGGCACAATTTCTCTGTAGTTGCATTCAAGACTTGGGATTAATTCACTGTTGTGTAGAAATCATCAGAAACTATAAATATCTTTTGTAGAAAAAGATTTGACTGTTTGTTGATTTTTAGATTAGGTTGACCAGCCCCGTTGTCTTGATGCCCTGCTTACCTTGATTTTCAAGGATTTAGCTGCAATATTAGTTACCTTATTATGACTAGTTTTGTATACTGTGTTATACATTTTGTAATTTTGGTTTATGTATAGACTATAATCAAATTGTGATGTCTTAATACAGCTTTCAGATGTTAAATCAAATGTCTATACATGATTGACATTCATAAATAAACCATGTTGATATATTTGTATTTTAAATTTGAGCATGCAAACAAGTTGTATTTGATATAAATCATCCTCGCACGTAAAAGGTGGCGGCCCCGATGACGTCAGTTATAAGACAGCAGTACCACTGCTGGTCCCTTTGAAAAACTCTGAATTTAACCTCAGCCAATGAAATCACCAACTAGGAATGTGGATGACCTCCCTCTGGTCAGGTGATAATTGTGGGTGATTTCAGCCACACGCTGCTCGCGTTACATGCAATGTTTGGGATGTAGAAACAAATATTTAAATACGCAAAACCATTCAGGTGCTTGTTGAACCCTATTAATTGAACGAACAGATCATTATATGTGGATTCAAAAAAATGTTTTATCCGTCTTCAAATGGGGATGACATTTGCGCTGTTCTCACAGCTGATGCAGTTGTGACTGGCTAACTCACAATTCAACTAACTTCTATACTTCACATAGTGGCTCAGCCAGGGACAGTTTTGCATGACAAACAGCCCTGGCTTACATGGACGATCTAAAGAGTACATTTGCCCAGAACAAACAAAAACAATTTATAAAGGTTGCCGTCTCAGTTGAGTATACCTGGGTTGATGCTTGTTGATGGTTTGTGTAGGCAATGGAGACGAAACGAAGAGAGGAAAACGAATCGGAGCGCGTGCGCAGGATCCGCAGCCAAAGAGAGGCTGAGGAGCGAGCCAGTTCAAAGAACACAGCCAATCAGAAACAGGGCTGGGTAATTACATGATTTGTTTATTTAATGTGACATTTGTAATTTACTTAATAAATCTTACCACCTGGGATTTATAGATTTAAAATGTCGCCATTGAACAAATAATTATTATGTGCTGCTAAAAATTGCTCTAGTGTGCTTCAATAATTGATATGCCTCGATTAGAATGAGTCGCTTCTTGTGTCAAATCAACATTGTTCCTTTATTGATGTTAGGTTGAGTTCCTCTGTATTTATTAAGTTCTGTAAATAATTATTATCACAACTGTTCAAAATCTTGCTTTGTCTCATCTTGTCTTAGTTGTCCTAGCTCTATAATTCTTAAGAGATATTCAAAATGTAATCTTCACAGGAACACATTAGTTGCAACACAATTCAATACAATGTATTGTAGCACAATTCCTTGTATTTGTGCATTTAAAAAACATTTAAAAAATATTCGTAGTTATGAATTCACAACTATGGTATCACTTCTGGGATCATTTCAGTTTGTTACTAATACAGTGTATTTGACTTTGTCAAATTTAAAAAAGCTTATATGTGGAGACGCTGGTAGTGGGAGATGTAGCCTGACCTTTGACCTGTGTGGGGCGTAGGAGGAGACCCAGCGGGAGGCAATGGCCATGGAGGAGGAGAGACGGAAGAGGGCTGAGATGGCCCGCAAGCAGGCCACCGCGGTGAGTGTCTTGAACTGTCTTCCCTGGTTTCTGTCGCTAGTTCACCTCTCTGTGCTAGCGAGGTGTGCGGGTGATGTTCATGTGCTTGGTTTTTCCGAGTTTCCTGTCTAGGTTAGGCTGACTTCACTACTTTCACCATCTCAGTGGAACATTTTACTTTTCTGACTTCTTTCACCATCTAAATGGAAAATTAAATTTTTCTCATTACTCTTTCCATCTAAGTGGATTTTTTTTTTCTCTTTTCTTTTACCATCTAAATGGTTTTTGTTTTCCTCATTACTTTTACCATTTAAGTGGGAAATGTATTTTTTCTCTTTAGTTTTACCATTTAAATGGAATTTTTTTTTTCTTTACTTTTACCATACTTTTACATAAAAAAATTCTCATTACATTTACCATCTATGTGAGAGAAAAAAATTCTGAATAATTTTACCATTAAGTAGAACATTTTTTTTTTCTCATTATTTTTTACCATCTAAGTGGAACATTTTATTTTTCGCATTACTTTTATGATCTAAGTGGAAAATTGTACTTGTCTGACTACTTTCACCATCTACGCCAACAATTATACTCCTGTGTCTCATGTTGAATGGTGTTGTTTAGGATGCCCAGTCTGTCATATCTCAGAGGCGGGTTGACCCGAAAGCTGCCTTCGAACAGAGAAGTACGTCTCAGTTTGACGATGAACCACCGACCGCTGCTGCTCCAAGTCGACCTCCACCAAGGTCAGTGTCTCGACTACAGTTTCGTCTCACCAGTGACATCTTTAAAGGCACATCGTCTGCTTGTTTTCGTAATAAAATCATGTTATACGGGATAAATCCGAATTATAACATTCAAATTTTTTATGAACAGTTTTGTGTTGGTAAGTTTGATTTTGTTCAGACTTTTAAGTAAAATGTTATGAAGCAAGATAAGTAAAACACCAATGCTAGCTAACAACATAATTTACGTGTTTGATAATAAACATACTTGACTGGAATTGAGCTTGACTTGTGAGCCCGACTTGTGAGCCCGACTTGACTTGTGAGCCCGACTTGACTTGTGAGCCCGACTTGACTTGTGAGCCCGACTTGACTTGTGAGCCCGACTTGACTTGTGAGCCCG
Organism: Oasisia sp. SBJ-2009; assembly: GCA_964017155.1. Lineage (NCBI taxonomy): Eukaryota > Metazoa > Annelida > Polychaeta > Sabellida > Siboglinidae > Oasisia > Oasisia sp. SBJ-2009. Next base: position 16,998,908 of record OZ024864.1, on the reverse strand, counting down.
ACTTGACTTGTGAGCCCGACTTGACTTGTGAGCCCGACTTGACTTGTGAGCCCGACTTGACTTGTGAGCCCGACTTGACTTGTGAGCCCGACTTGACTTGTGAGCCCGTCTTGACTTGTGAGCCCGACTTGTGAGCCCGACTTGACTTGTGAGCCCGACTTGACTTGTGAGCCCGACTTGACTTGTGAGCCCGACTTGACTTGTGAGCCCGACTTGACTTGTGAGCCCGACTTGACTTGTGAGCCCGACTTGACTTGTGAGCCCGACTTGACTTGTGAGCCCGACTTGACTTGTGAGCCCGACTTGACTTGTGAGTCCGACTTGACTTGTGAGCCCGTCTTGACTTGTGAGCCCGACTTGACTTATGAGCCCGACTTGAGCCTGACTTGTGAGCCCGACTTGACTTGTGAGCCCGTCTTGACTTGTGAGCCCGACTTGACTTGTGAGCCCGACTTGACTTGTGAGCCCGACTTGACTTGTGAGCCCGACTTGACTTGTGAGCCCGACTTGTCTTGTGAGCCCGACTTGACTTGTGAGCCCGACTTGACTTGTGAGCCCGACTTGTCTTGTGAGCTCGACTTGACTTGTGAGCCCGACTTGACTTGTGAGCCCGACTTAACTTGTGAGCCCGACTTGAGCGTGATTTGTGAGCCTGTACATTGCAGGAAACTGAAGGAGAGTTTCATGCCCCAAGAAGACTCAACACCCCCTCAGGCCCCGGAGCCCCGCAGGCCGGGCAGGCTACCCTCGGTCGAGAAATCCACTCCCGTTTCCCCCACAGAACCAAAGAGCCCGCCATCTCGCCCACCGGCTGTGGTACCCACCACAGCTGCACCCGCCCAGGCTGCACCCGCCCAGGCTGAGCCCACCCAGCCACAAGTAAGAAACCTGCTCCAGGCAAACTTGCCTCCACGCCAGATGTCGGACGACGAAGACAATGATGATGATTGGGGCGAGGAAGATTCCCGTGAGTAGACATTTTAATTATTTAAGAATTATTTACTTTTTAATTACAATATTATTTTATGTATGCAACCCCTGTCACATACACCCTCCTATGTAAAGGTTGCAAGACCACGTTTGATTGAAATTGGCCAACTGAATGACTTTAATATGTACACATTATTATAAACAATAACAGTTACATCAGTATAGTCTCAGCAAACATGTATGTTATACATACGTACATCCAACACCAACAATATAATTATCCATTATTTACGATTGACACCAAATTGGTGGGGGTCAACACGCCACTAGGTCACCCACAAATCAAATGTGACCTACCCCCACAAAGTATTATTTACTTTTTAATTACAATATAATTTTATTATTTTGTATTTATATTATACAAGCAAATAAGTGTAATAGTTGTTTGTCTAGTAATTTACAACTATATTTTAATACACCCTGTATGTTGGGAAATGCTATACACCATCTTAGATCCATATATAATTACTGTATATGGAGATAATGTTGGACTATGACTATGCTAGGGTGATCTTAATTGCAAGGTGATCTCAATTACAAGGTGATCCTAATTGCAATTTGTTCTTAATTTCAATGTGATCCTAATTGAAAGGTGACTGTTTTATCAAGGTAATTGTAAAGTGATGTTTGCATATGCTTTCTCTGTGGATGTTTATTGATACTTTACTTGGTCTTCTGGTTTTTATGAAACATCAACTAGTATAATTACGTAGTTATGAAAATAAGGGTTCATTTCATACGTTTCCAAGGTCCGGAAATGGCATTCCCCTCAGTATGTTTTGTTGTACTTTGGATAACATATCACTAATCAGTTCATCATCTTTCTCACATCAAAGCATAATCAGTCAGATGTGATGCAGCAGTGTTTAACCTTCGACAGAGCCAGTCATCGTGAAGGCTGCCGCAGCTGCTCCCCAGGTGGCGCCAGAGGCACCGGATGATGACATTTACGACGACACCTCTCCGCAACAAGACATATACGATGACACACTGCAGCAAGACATCTACGACGACACGACAAGACAGCCCCCTCAGGACATATATGATGACACAGCGTCGCAGCAACTTTACCAGGACACAGCGCCTCCTAGTGGACAGCAGGGATACTCGGAAGAAACCTACGACGATGTCGCTGCGGCCCACCCGGCCAGCCCTGCTCCCCAGATGTCGCCACCACCAACTTCGCCCGATCTGGGGTTGTGCGCTCGGGCGCTCTACGACTATCAAGCTAGTATGTACAGTTTTATATTTATTTTTTCCTATTTTGTCCATGTATTAGTTCTGTATCTTAATTACAGGTTCAAAATTTTCCATATGTAATATATCTTCTTCCGTTAATGACCACCGGTCAACTGGCCGACCATTATTGTCATTGGTTTTCAGAGTTGTCCTTCTCTAGAATTAGGGAGTCCACTACAAGTTACACATTTACCCCCTGTGTGGGATCTTTTACTTCCCCTGGCATAGACACCAGATAGAAGGGACCACCGGCTTTTAGTGTCTCTTACGAAAGACACAGACAAATGTGCGGTGAACGAAATTGTCTAAGTTTTGAAACGGCGGTAGGTAGGATTGAACCACCGTCCCCTCGAAACAGTCGCGTGCTCACCGCTCTCCACAATAATGATGATTGTATGTATACTTCCTGTATGATTTTGGTGCATATGATTCATATATATTTACACTGTACTGTCCATTAGTTTCATGCAGCAAATCACTCAAATATACACTGTATGTTTCTTTCTTGCAATGGATCATTAAATAAAAATATACACCTTTATGTAGGTTTCATTCTTACAGCGAATCATTCAAATATACACTGTATGTTTCTTTCTTGCAATGAATCATAAAATAAAAATATACACCTTTATGTAGGTTTCATTCTTACAGCGAATCATTCAAATATACACTGTACATTTGCTTCTTGCAGCGGAAGACAACGAGATCAGCTTCGACCCGGATGATGTCATCACCAACGTCGACCAGATTGACGAGGGATGGTGGATTGGGTCTGCTCCCGATGGGACCCAGGGAATGTTTCCCGCCAACTACGTTGAACTCATTAATTAGACTACAAGTTCAAATACTATGGATGCACTTATGGAAAATGTTGAACATTTATTTTTACCACGTCGAACTATTAATATTGTGGGTTATCATTTTTTTCAGCGCTTATAGACGTCATTTATGCAAAGGAAAGTTATAATTGTGATGATAAGCCACCATGTTTTTTGGCTTGTTATTGTATTGTTGTTTAATGGGTGGAGTTCTTCCGTATGCGTCTACACTGACGATGTATGTCGGGCCAAGGGTTGGCCAACATTGAGTATAATATTTACGTGAATACAGTGTCTCTTCGTATATTGCCAATATTTAGATGTGTCAAGTGTTTTATGCATGTTTGTAATTCATCATATATTGGAACATTGTTCTCATCTGTAGTTGCTTCTATTAACTAATTTTCCACGCCATACAGATTTATAATACCATGTTTTTATGCATATAAGTTGCTTATTCATACGAAGCTGCTGTCAGTCCTTTGATGTCCAAGATGCAAACTTAACTCTAAAAAATTTGTTTCAAAATCTCTCCTGGCTAACAAGTAGACAGTGCTAAGATCACTCATTGGTCAAAAGAAGCAGATATGTTTGCAATAAGTACAATAAGACTACAGTAAAAAATGCTTTTTTATATGAAATGTTTAATTTTTATGCTTACAACATTCTCATCTTACATAAGTGGCTTCAGGTTGATACTGGAATGACTGAATATAATATATGTGTCATAATGTACAAATTCATGTAGATGCTATAAATATATATCGCATTTTATTAAAAATAATACATTCGTTCATTCCTGACACAGATCTATTTTTAATATGGAATAAACGTGCAGTTTTTACTCAACTTTGTCTTGTACTTGTTTGACAAGACAACTACCCCCGGGGTACACTAGTGAGATGGTTAGACAAAACATGAACAGCACCAAAACCTAAAGGGTTGTCTTCTGCTCATAAGTGTATTTTTCCATTTGTTTTATTGTAAAAGGTATATGAACTGTGTCGGACTTGTATGCTAATATCATTCGGATGAAGAGTGTCACTTGACATCAACGGAGCTATTGGAGTTCCGAGACGGGCTCATGATTTCGAAAGCCACATTGTCATCTTGGCACTTAAATGTCAAAAGGTTTTGCTCTTCGAGGAAGCTCCTGCACTCTGCTTCTCTGTTATTGACCTTACTCTTACATATTGTGATGTTGTAGTGCTTACATTTTTCCAGTTGTTATAAACGTTCCGATTGACGTTTCTGCGCATGCGCGATATATGTAAAATCATCAATGTGCAATGAAACGACAAAGCATTTATGGTATAAAAGCCACGAGCTGTTCTATAACTCTCCTGTGATGATCACTGTGAAAAGTTGCTTAAAATGTTGTTCAATACTTTAAAATATTACATTTGTTTAAATCACTATCACTGATAATGGCGCACTATTGTCATGTGATTTGTGCTTGCTCTCAAAACATGCCTCAAAACTTGTTTGCCTCGTGTTAATTTGCAACAAATAACTTTGCTGAGAGGTTATATACATCCTAATGAGCAGCCCGTAGTATTTATACCATAAATGCTTTGTCACTTCGCTGCACATTGATGATTTTACATTTATCGCGCATGTGCAGAAACGTCAATCGGAACGTTTATAATGCCGGAAAAATGTAAGCGCTACAACATCTCCGTTGATGTCTAGTACATTTCCACCATTTAATGGTCTTTTCAAATGAGGCAAATTCATCCAAAGCAAACTCCATTTCCCACTGTCCAGTTCAATCTGCACGCAGCGCCTAAACTGAATGGGGCAGGGTTGGATCCAAATACACATGTTGGGATCAAATGTAAAAGAATTCTGTATTCAAATACAATAACGTATTTGAGCCCAACCCTGGACTGGGGCATGTTTCACATCCTCCCCAACAGATTTACTTACCAGGTGTTCTGCTGTATACCATAAGGAAGAAGGAGAGGCGGGCACCATGAACTGGCACCAGACCACCCAGTGAGATGTCCAGCAAGTAACCAGGAGTTGGAGTGATCACGTGTACTTGTCCAGACATCATATTTTATGTATATTCATCAGTTAAACTATATACATAATTTTCATTGATTGTTTGTTTGATTTGTTTGATTGTTATCAAACCAATTACTGTGTGTACTTGACACTTTAACAATTTTCCCTTATATTTCTGTCATAAAGATCTTCTGAAACCAGAATTTCAACAAAATATACAACGAATAGTTCATGTTCAGGCGGCCATTTTTTGCCACTTCACGGAGTTTGCTATGCAACCTGGATACATAAACTCTGCCCAATCAAAAATAATTTGATAGAATAGCCTATATTTATTACATCATTTATTAGACATTTGAACAGTTTTAAGATGTGCTGCCATGTATTCCACAGACGTACAGGTATGCACGAATACACGCACACACATACAGACATGCATGCACACACACACCAAACACACACAGACATGCACACACCAAACACGCACACACACACCAAACACACAAACAGACCAAACACACATACAGACATACACGCACACACATACACACCAAATAAACACACACGCAATGCAATATATACTGTACTTCATTCCCCCATTGGGAGTGAGGTTGTGTAGTGGTTAGCATATCCACATGGCACATCGGCATACGAGTTCAACACCTACAGACAGGCTATATTTGGTGTAGCAACCTCGCTCATGGCATTGGGGCCTGTGCATCCAATGTGACTCAGATCACAGCTCTGGGATGTAAAATAGCCACCAACAACGACAGACACTGGCAGTGACCACCCTTAGTGCCATAATAGAAACGTGAGTTTGGCGATAATGTGAAGAAGACTAAATGAGATCATACATGGTCATACGCCACTTGAATATATACTGTATATAAATACATCGGAATGATCCTGTATAATAATATCACATATATTGAACAATTTCTGCACACACATATAATATATATGTATTTAAAACAGCAGCAGTACACAAAATATATGCAAGGGGCTGTCTTATGAGGCTGCTATTTTAAGCAGACAATAGCCACACTTAAATGTTTTAGACATTATTTTAATTAATTTATTATTATAAAAAATTGTGTTATTGTAGGATATTTTATGTATTTATTTATTTTACTTATATATTTATAGAGACAACGCATTTTAATTAGCAGCATTTTAGTGCATTTTATAATATTGTATATATATTTTTTTTAAAGTGAACACTCGATAAGCCATAGGCTTCCTTGTTCACATGCCGTCTGGAGCTTGGTTCTGGACGGCAACTTGTTAAACCTTGTTAAACCTAGCCAGTCTGCTTAAAGTTTTGTCCCTTTTATAAAAAAAATTTGATCTGTCAGAATACGTATCATACGTAGACATATCATGATACCAATAAATTGTTGCACACAAAAATTGTGATTTCAAGAGATTGTCTGCGTAAAAATCTCATGGTGACATGTCAAACTAGACGTAAAATCAAAGCACGTTGACTGGAACTGACACTTCTCGCGTCATCTGCCGCAAGGTGGCCACCAGCTTGCGGTCCTGTCGCAGTATTTGGGGAGTGGTCATGTGACCATCATGGACACAGAAGAGCTCGAAGCAGCTGACGGGTGTCGACGGCGTGTCGGGGAAACACAGGTGGACCATCTCCCTGTGAGGACAAGACAAACACATCGATGAATAATAGTCTATCTGCAAATGTAAAGGATGCAACATTTTGCATATAATCTTGGCAAATGCTTTTTAAAGTCATCTAAATAGTATCTAGAACTTAACTTTATAAAGTACCTAATTTAACATAAAGAGAAATTTTAATTGGCGGCCATTTTACCAGTTCCTTTCAAGTGCACACCTAGCCTCAATCACCCAGGCCCAGTGAGGTGGCAGCACTTTTAGCCCCTCACATCTGCCTGGGGAATTAATGCTCTGCCAATGCTGCCACTCTGCCTTACTTCAGAATAGGGTAGAGGTGCTGATTGGCTCTCAGGCCAACCATGAAATAAAAACTAAAATAACAAAATACTTTTATCAGATAATACTACATTATTAAAAGTACTCAACATTAAACTAACATTCACACAAAAATAAACAGAAACACAATTTTGCAGTTTTTTATGAAGCATGAATTATGGCAGGATTAGCCTCAATTACCCAGGCACCATGAGGTGTCAAAACTATTTAGTCCCTCACACAGATAACGTTCAAAAGCCGGCTAACTGACCAAACTGTCTTCTCAGTGAAGTTACGCAACCAAGCGACAGTCGGTTAAGCGAGATTAGTGCATAAACTTTCCAGTTCACAAAATTCCCCACGTTTATACCACAAAATCAATCTACTCATAGTTGGTTCAAGGGGTATCCTTGCTACAGTAGGGGGGTTACATAACCTTTCACCTCACCTGTAGAAGTCTCCGCTGATGGCCCCCGGGTGCCTCCCCCTGGTGGACCCTTTGAACGGTCGCTGCACCTTTATTGCGTGACCCTAGCAACACAATTGCAAGACAATAGTCACAATAGGTGTATGTAACTTCTGGTCATCCATCTGAATTATAAAAAAACAGTGCCCACCTGTCTTCCTGTGGACCCATATCTCCGTTAGTTTTGTAAGCATTGAGTTGAAATGTCGCAGGTGATCTAGTGGGGCCATCAGGATAATTCACAGGTGTTTATTTTTTTATTTCCAGAGGATGGAGAACATGTCAATATTTCATAAGAGTGTATGTTAACATAACTGACATAAATGCCTTATCTAATTCTAATGCAATTTTCAAATGCTTTAGCAGGAGACTGCCTTTTTCCAGAAGTGAGATTTAATTCTGCTAGCTTATTTATTCAGGACAGTAGGGATAGGACCTTGGGATTGCTATTTTCAAAGGTTTCAGGCAATGATTGTCTTTTTCCCCAAGCACCATTGGTTACGTGGTTTATAATTAATAAAACAACGAGGCCAGAAAATATTTGCCCATCTATGGCCCCAGCAACAGTTTATTGCAATATGTTTTTATACCTACAGTTAGACCTGTTTATATTGACCTTGTCTGTAATGTATAGCTTACATCTCAGCCATGTAACATACAGGTAGAAATATGGCATAGTTCCACAACATGTTTGTGTCTGTGTGTGCATGCATGCGTGTGTGTGTGTGCGAGTGTGTGTGTGTGTTTGTTTGTTTGTTTGAGTGTATGTGAGTAAATGTATATATATATATATTATGTGTACGTATGTGTGACATTGTGTATGTGTGTGTGAATATGTGTGTGTATGTGTGTGTGTATGTAAGTCTATCCTTGTGTGTGTGTTTATGTCTGTGTGTGTTTTGTGCATGACTCTGTATGCCTGTGTGAACCTTGTATATGGAATACAAGTACCTGCACACATTTCTTCACACACAACTACGAAACATGTTTATTTTGCACACTCTCTACAACACACCCATCTGTGCCCTGGTCTGGGTGTGTTATCCACATTACACACTCTCTACAACACACCCATCTGTGCCCTGGTCTGGGTGTGTTATCCACATTACACACTCTCACTCACCAGTTTGTTCTCAAACCAGACAAAGTAGGAGTACGCATAGTGTCCATCTCGCACGAGGGCGGAGGTGTAGCCATCCGCCAGCCTCGCCTTCACCCACTCCACTTTCTGCCACAACTTTACAAAATAAAACTCATTAATATTCTACCTAAACCCACAATCGGACAAACACTAAAAATGCAGCATTTTTTGGCACTGAAGAAAAACATATTTTACAGTCACACTCTGTCTTTGACGGAAAACTTACAACCAAAATCATGTTTCAAATTATGTGTAAAGTGAAATGATGGTGGCTATTATTTTATTTTTTATTTACTAGAATAATATTTTTCTGTAAATTTATATACACTTCTATTTGTGCAAGTAATAAATAATATCTGAAATATACTATTCATGGCTCCAAGATTCCGTTGGATAGCAAAAAATAGATTTATATGGGGAAATGTTGAAAGAAATGTAATGTTTCGATTTGTTTGTTGTGGAATTTGTCATGTGCTGTGGCTCAGATTGTGGTGGAATATTCTGTTTGTATATTGTAGGCTGGCAGCATCCCTGAGTACTCTGCTTGGTGTAGACAGCCTTCTGTACAGTCCTGTCAGCTTTGTTTATACATACTCTCTCTCGCTCTCTCGCTCTCTCGCTCTCTCGCTCTCTCGCTCTCTCGCTCGCTCACACACACACACACACACACACACACACACACACACACACACACACACACACACACACACACTCACACACACACTCACACACACACTCACACACACACTCAGACACACACACACTCAGACACACTCAGACACACTCAGACACACTCAGACACACTCAGACACACACACATACACACACACGCACACACACACACACACACTCACTCACACTCACACACACTCACACACTCACACACACTCACACACACTCACACACACTCACACACACACTCACACACACATACCACCTGCCCATTATCTACAACCATATTTTTGTGGAAAAATCTAAGCCACATCACATGACATCAGTGCATGAGCAAATTGTAAATGGTCGAACCATCGCATATAGTTCATCATTTGCTCCAAAGTAAGTTAATTGCTTGCTGTCTAATGATGAATAATGACAAAACAAACACTTGCCAACAACTGGAAATTGTCCTCGCTTTCTACCATCTGCCCCGATTTCTCCATAGAGGGCGCTGTCATGTGTCCATTCTGTCGATTGACGTAGATGAAGTGGACGAGACCGTGGAAGTCTTGCTGGTAACTGGACATGGTTGAGGTGTTTAACAAAGCAACTGGGATGATGTGGAACAACGGTTCCAAAGCAAAATGTGATGAATGCTATTTCTGAAAATTTGTCTGCCGAGTAATGAAAGAAAAATTATTCTGTTTAACTACATGTTAAATTAAATCTAATTTACACCAAAACATGGGAAATCCACATTAATCAACAACGCACCTTGCATAAGAGTGTTTGTAGCAAAAATATGATAAACACCATTGGCTTTTTTTGCGAAATGCGATGTCCGTTTCATGAAACAAGCACTGTCTTGCTGTCCTTCTTTCTATGCACTGTGATTGTGCTCACTGTATGGATATCAATGACATTTTGACAATCATGCTACAGCATACATATATTTATTTTACCCTTTTTATTTTGCATTTCTTATATCTGAAATATATATATATATATATATATATACACATATATATGTATGTATGTATGTATATATATATATATATATATATATATATATATATATATATATATATATATATATATATATATATATATATATATATATATATATATATATATATATTTATATATATATATATATAAATGAAAATAGTAAGAAAGTAATTATCTGTTTAATGTCATAACGAGCAGTGAGATTATGTGTCACATTGATAACACAAGCAGAAAATCTCTAGAAAATGCACTTTCAAAGATACACTGTCATTGTGATGTTGTGAACCGATTTCACCATCAAGTAGTCCTTGTAATCCTCCAGGTGGCGCCTCAGCATGTCACCGACCAACTCGATGCCTTGCGTGATGTTTAGCTGTGTTTCTGGAGTTTGTCGCCGTGGCAACAGATAGAGGAGTTTGAAGAGCTCCTTGAGTCGATCTCTCAAACACCCGAGGACACTCTCAAGTCTGAAAGTATCAGTTTTATCTCAACGTTTGAGGAAACTGAAGTAAACTAATTTATAATGAACGCATTCGTTCATCCATAGTTAGTCTTTTAAGTCGTCTTCATCAGTCGGATAATCTTCTTTTTATTAATTACCTCCATACTGATATTCATTTTAAGAGCTGGAGGTTGCTATTATACACATGACTTTTGTACTGTATTTTTTAATCAAATATTTTATATTTATTTTTACAACTTATTTAATTAATTTCCTCATATATTTATTCATAATTTTTTTAACTTTACACTTATATCTTTACGTTGATCACATTATTGCTTTGATTGTATTATATGTATTGTACTTTTCATATTTTTTTAATTGTATTTTATGTACACTGTATATATATATATGGACGACGTCTTGTCTGGAATAAACTTTATTATTATTATAACTGTTCCACCATAAAGTGTGTTTTCTAATGCTATCTTTGAGTGTGGACAGATTATAATGACCTGTCTACAACTGAACATTATTCACAATCAATCATTCAGTTACACTCACCCAACAAAAGCAGTAAATCAGGGGCTGCAACTGTTGTGATTATAGTATTCAGAACTAAAACATTTTCCCATTCCAATAAATTGTTGCTATTGTTCTTAAATATGTCATCAATTGGCAGATTTTAAGAAAGTACAGTACCTACAGGGAAGGGTTGGGCCTACAACTGCAATACTTACCAGTTGGTGTAAAATGTTAGTGCAAAATATTACAGATGGCAATTTGCAACAAACAATGATATATAAATTAGAAAGTGTGTGATAAAATGATGTCCCATACATCCACTGACATAGTTGTAGATGGCATAATTGGCATTACAATGATATAGAAAAACATGAAATTCCGATTACTGAAAAGGTGAACCCCCAAATTTTCCAATCTGTAACGGTTCACAAAAACGTCATATACATATAGAAACACACTGTTTTATAATATAGATTTATTCTTCTATAACTATAGCCTTGCTAACTACCTCCAGAGGAATTTATTCTCACCTTGGATTCATTGTGCCGACCCAGGAACCATCCGTTTCGAAGTCATATTCATGGGCGACTTTCCACTTGCTACATATGTCCGACATCACATGTTCCACCTGCCTTGCCCCCTAGAGGTCAGAGGTCAAAGGGTATTGTAAAATGGCGCACTGAGATATACATAAGAGCTCTGTAGCAATATGTGTGACATTGAACAGTTTTGCACTAAATCAGAATGGTACTGAATTGGAAAAATGCAGCACTGAATGTTCCAGTTTTGAACAATGTGACACTTATTTTTGTTAGAATTTCACTAACTTTGGAGTATAATTTGTGCAACGTACAACGTTTCGATCCATCAGCTGGCTTGAACAGGTATTGGTGTCACATGGAATAGCCCAGTTTTTGGGGTGACAATATGGCTTTAGATGGTGGGGAAATTGTGCTCCCAAGAAAGTGAATTTCTAACAAAAATAACAAAATCTTGGAGCCATGAAGAATATATTCCATATTGTGACATTAAACAATGAGATGCTGAATAATGTCATGCGAAACCAACAATGTGACACTGAACAATGAAGCAATGAGACATTTAACAATAAGACACTGAATTATGATACATTGTCCACACATAGGCTACCCAGCAAACAAGGAACCATTTCTGAACCAGTTGGCACATGTTGTACTGGTTCATAATTGGTACCATTCGACCAATGTTTTCATGTGTATTCACATGAATACCCGTGTTCTGCCTGTTGTCACGAGTTTTGAACGAGTTTGACGTAAGTTGTACTGGATCAGAACTGGTACGGTTTCACTGGTACGTGTCATCACATGAAAAACTCATGATTTCACAGTAAACACGTGTTGACACACCAAATTTGTTTTCAGGATCTGGTGAATTCACGTACAGAAACACGTGAATTGAGCCAGTTGAACTCATGAACATGTGAAATCACGGGTCGTTGTTTGCTGGGTGGGTTCGTGAAAACACACAGCCCTGCTTTTCGTCAGGAATGCATATGGTGACTCCATAATTATCGTAATGTATTACTACAATTCATAGACAAATGTGTATATGAATAATGCATGCAGGTACACACTTTGAAGCTTTTGTACACGTCTTGGAGATGGCATAAGCTTGTGTTGATTGTTTCCTTGTAGCTCGTGCTGCCCCCTGGTGAGCAAGTAGTATGCATGTCCTCGGGATGTCTGTGTAGGACGGCATTGATGGCATCCAGCGCTTTGCAGATGACCCCTGCATGTGACGCTCGACTGATCTGCTCAACAGAGGGAGCCACCACCACATAGGCTAAGAAGCAGTTATTATTTATTAAACAGAGAACGTTCTGGGCGATTTAGAAGATACCGACTGATTTTAAATCACACCCATCCCAAAATCCTTTACATTGGAATAAGACCGAACTTCGCATCGATGTTGCAAAAATTTGGTAACGATAATTTGTACTTTGAAAATATTAGCGGTGACAAAATTACCTATAATGTGCTCTTCAAATTTACTGACCCAAAATGCCCAAAAACTACATGACTCATCTCACACCAAAGATGTTAACACTGAAAAGGCCATGATTTCTCAAACCCCCATATGTAATAACTAATGATTGCTTCCTCATTAATCATGGCAGCTCAGGTTGATAACCAAGGATATAAAGGTATGTTTTTAAATAACAGCCAGATAACATAATATTTTCAGCTAATCTAACACAAAGAGAAGCCTATTACGAAGAGTTGATGCTGCAATAGAAAAGACTACTTCCAATGTTTGTACTGACTCAACCAACAAAAGTAAGTCAGAACTAGATGACTAAGGGTAGGTAGGCTTTATTACAGGAGGAAGTAACTAGTTGTGGCAAATTTAACTATTTGCTAGTTCCAGTAGTTATTATCCTAGTACATATCTTTAAAATGATACAATATTATATTTCAGACAATGTGATCAATGCAACATCTCGGAAATGGCACAGTGCAAAATTTATGCATCTAGTTTTTAAATTTCACATATTTTAGCATGAAAAATTAAGATTTAAAAAAGTATTCAGTAGAATTTTTGAAATAATTTATGCAATCTGTGACCAGTCCTACCTCATTTAATATAACGAGATATATCCCAGGCATCAGCTCCACACAGTGGCAAATGTGGGGACTAAATGTGCACTCCTCCGTCTGAAGAAACAACGGAAGTCGGTGGTAGAAAGGCGCCCTCTGCTGGGGAAAGTCTGAAGCACTGTCGACACTGTGGAGGATACTGTCGTTGGTGCTGGAGTGAATGGTAGACTGCGGAGAGACATAAATACACACTGTCATATCACATTACATTTGATAATCCTGGATTACATGGGATGATCTTGCACTACATAAGATAATCCCACATTCTGCTAGATAATACTGTACTATGTAGGATAATCCCACATTATAATGATAATAAATACACAGAATAAGACAATGTAATGGAACAAAACTTATATTGTATAGTTTTATCATGCAGGATAATCCCATATAATATATGGTAATTCCAACAAAGACAGAAATGACAGAATAATCCTGATTACCATAACAGTCCACATGATGACAGATAATCTGGTATAACTGATGATACAAACATAGATAATGACACATTACATAATATAAATATACTTACATTGCACAGAAAAATCATGAATCACACAAAATAAACATACACTGACCATTTTTATTTGAATTTTATGCAGAGCATTCGAGTCTGCCAATTTAGCAAAAGATCTCCTGGATTTTGATATAATCTAGAAAATCTCCTAAAAAAAGAAATCACCTCATTTTATTAGATAGAACACATTAAAACTGCACAAACCATCTTTCAGAAGTAATAAAGCACAATCACAGTAATCGCAGTCCTTTGTTTGTCTATATTTTCACGTTTTGCATATATACAGTTTTAGTGTTGTAAGCTGCTTTGATAAATGTTCCCTTTAAAAAAATATGTTAGCAGTAAAATCTCCCAATTGCGTTTTAATAATACAAAAATTCCGATAACCATACTTGTACAATAATAACAACGGTGCTAGTAAACCACGAGTAATAACCTTACATGGAATAAACCATAAACTATATTTACATACCGGTGATGCTTCGTGGAAAAGCCTCTTGTGTAGACCATGTGGACGTGATGGGGTTTTGGTTTCATGTGGACTTTGTGGTTGTGGAGTGGGTAAGGATTCCTCCGAGTCGTCTGTCACCTGTGGAGTTGACACTGGGGAGACCCAAGGACAGTGGTGACCACATACAGACTCAGTGGACAGGTTTAACATACATCTGTAGTTGTTTCTTGTGTGTGTGTGTGTGTGTGTGTGTGTGTGTGTGTGTGTGTGTGTGTGTGTGAGAGTGTGTGTGTGTGTGCGTGCGTGTGTGAGTGTGTGTGCATGTGTGTGTGTGTATGTGTGTGTGTGTGTGCATGTGTGTGCGTGTGTGTGTGTGCGTGTGTGTGTCTGTCTGTGTGTTTTGTCTGTGTGTGTGTCTGTGTGTGTGTGTGTCTGTGTGTGTGTGTGTTTTGTCTGTGTGTGTCTGTGTGTCTGCGTGCGAATATCTTTGTTCACACAAATGTCATATGTATATGACATGTAGATGTGTATGTACACTTGTGTTTGCAAGTATGTATTTGTACAGCTGCGCACACACGTGTGGATGTGTAAAGATTGTACATCACCATTCTGTAGAGGCAATGTGTAGCATTGTGTACATTGACTGTACACAATGGACAAGTTGTCTGTTCAAAGCAGCATCCTGCTGACCTTTTACTTTCCCTGAGCCTTTACTGCTCGACCCATACTTTATTTATCTACATATTATTGTTTAAATACTGTTTTATTCATTTATTTCAATAAAGTAATTTAAATGATGTGACTGTTTTTATAACTATTATACCATATTTTTGTTTTATATTTACTGTGCTTATATATCTGCTACATAGAATGTTTAGGTTATTAGTCTTTAGTCATTTTATTGGAAATTGCGCTTTATAAAATAAATATTATTATTATTATTATAGATGTATACACACCTATAGATGGTGATGTCTTCAGAGATGTGGTCAGTGATGTGGTCAGTGATGTGGTCAGTGATGTGGTCAGTGGTGTGGTCAGTGATGGGGCTAGCCTACCTTCTGCTGGAGTTGACGTACTGAAACACTAAATAGAAAAACACACTTTATTATTTCATGTACTAACAAAAAGAAGAAACATTAATATTGACCTAGTGGAACTCATGTACACTTGCATGCACGCTATACATATGTCTACTGGCATGTACAATGACACACACACACACACACACATACACAACACATACATGTCTACTGGCATGTACAATGACACGCACACACACACACGCACGCACGCACGCACGCACGCACGCACGCACGCACGCACGCACACACACACATACACAACACACCCATATACATGTATACTGGCATGCACAATGACATGCATGCACACACATGCACACACACACACGCACACAGTGATACACAACACACCCATATACACGTATCTCCATCCACACAACCTATTAATCAAAATATTTTTACACAAATACATCTGTATTCCTTTCATCACGAATACTTCTGCTGGACCCATAAACTTCCCCTCACCCGTTTTCTCCCTGAATCTGCTGGTACTGCATCGGAAGAAGATGACCCCGTCAGGTCGTTGTCATGGCAACGAGGCATTGGGAAGATTGTCCTAACAAGTAGCAGAAGCTTGAGAAGGTCTGAAGATGTGAGAGGGACCGTGTGTCGACTGGCGACAGAAACACATCACTGACAACACTAATAACTCACAGCGTCCTGATTCATAAATGATGTCGCGGACTGGGCGATTTACGTTTCCAGTCTATTATTCTAGTACAATCCTGTGTGATCACTTATCGTTTTGATGACATAAAAATGTAGTTGTCGTGAAATACATAATATTACTTAATGACCAAAATGCATTTTAGTATTGTGAAGACAAGACAATGACAAGGTTCAAAACTATTTACATCTTCAGATATGTATCAGTTTTGGGAAGTTGTAATGCACTATATACACCAATCTTGCACTATATATATATATACATATATATATTATATATACATACATATATATATATATATATTATATATATATTTAATGCTGTGATGATCACCACTAAGTCTATAAATGTTGGTCAAATAGTCGAGGGTGTATCATTAGATTTAGAATCAATACATTTTTTAATCATAAATTTTATTTACACATTTGTCACGTTTCAACACCACTTTTTAACAACTGTTTTAAACACTTTCTTATGACATGTATAAAACGTACCAGGGTACTTGTGTTGTTTACCTGGAGTAGAGGGCGAGGAGTTTGTTGTGTTGCTTACCTGGAGTAGAGGGCGAGGAGTTTGTTGTGGTGTTTACCTGGAGTAGAGGGCGAGGAGTTTGTTGTGGTGTTTACCTGGAGTAGAGGGTGAGGAGTTTGTTGTGGTGTTTACCTGGAGTAGAGGGCGAGGAGTTTGTTGTGTTGTTTACCTGGAGTAGAGGGCGAGGAGTTTGTTGTGGTGTTTACCTGGAGTAGAGGGCGAGGAGTTTGTTGTGGTGTTTACCTGGAGTAGAGGGCGAGGAGTTTGTTGTGGTGTTTACCTGGAGTAGAGGGGGAGGAGTTTGTTGTGGTGTTTACCTGGAGTAGAGGGCGAGGAGTTTGTTGTGGTGTTTACCTGGAGTAGAGGGCGAGGAGTTTGTTGTGGTGTTTACCTGGAGTAGAGGGCGAGGAGTTTGTTGTGGTGTTTACCTGGAGTAGAGGGCGAGGAGTTTGTTGTGGTGTTTACCTGGAGTAGAGGGGCGAGGCGTTTGTTGTGGTGTTTACCTGGAGTAGAGGGCGAGGAGTTTGTTGTGGTGTTTACCTGGAGTAGAGGGCGAGGAGTTTGTTGTGTTGTTTACCTGGAGTAGAGGGCGAAGAGTTTGTTGTGGTGTTTACCTGGAGTAGAGGGTGAGGCGTTTGTTGTGGTTTTTACCTGGAGTAGAGGGCGAGGAGTTTGTTGTGGTGTTTACCTGGAGTAGAGGGCGAGGAGTTTGTTGTGTTGTTTACCTGGAGTAGAGGGCGAGGAGTTTGTTGTGTTGTTTACCTGGAGTAGAGGGCGAGGAGTTTGTTGTGGTGTTTACCTGGAGTAGAGGGCGAGGAGTTTGTTGTGGTGTTTACCTGGAGTAGAGGGCGAGGAGTTTGTTGTGGTGTTTACCTGGAGTAGAGGGCGAGGAGTTTGTTGTGGTGTTTACCTGGAGTAGAGGGTGAGGAGTTTGTTGTGGTGTTTACCTGGAGTAGAGGGCAAGGAGTTTGTTGTGGTGTTTACCTGGAGTAGAGGGCGAGGAGTTTGTTGTGGTGTTTACCTGGAGTAGAGGGCGAGGAGTTTGTTGTGGTGTTTACCTGGAGTAGAGGGCGAGGAGTTTGTTGTGGTGTTTACCTGGAGTAGAGGGCGAGGAGTTTGTTGTGGTGTTTACCTGGAGTAGAGGGCGGGGAGTTTGTTGTGTTGTTTACCTGGAGTAGAGGGTGAGGAGTTTGTTGTGGTGTTTACCTGGAGTAGAGGGCGAAGAGTTTGTTGTGGTGTTTACCTGGAGTAGAGGGTGAGGCGTTTGTTGTGGTGTTTACCTGGAGTAGAGGGCGAGGAGTTTGTTGTGGTGTTTACCTGGAGTAGAGGGTGAGGAGTTTGTTGTGGTGTTTACCTGGAGTAGAGGGCGAGGAGTTTGTTGTGGTGTTTACCTGGAGTAGAGGGTGAGGAGTTTGTTGTGGTGTTTACCTGGAGTAGAGGGCGGGGAGTTTGTTGCGTTGTTTACCTGGAGTAGAGGGTGAGGAGTTTGTTGTGGTGTTTACCTGGAGTAGAGGGTGAGGAGTTTGTTGTGGTGTTTACCTGGAGTAGAGGGTGAGGCGTTTGTTGTGGTGTTTACCTGGAGTAGAGGGCGAGGAGTTTGTTGTGGTGTTTACCTGGAGTAGAGGGTGAGGAGTTTGTTGTGGTGTTTACCTGGAGTAGAGGGTGAGGCGTTTGTTGTGGTGTTTACCTGGAGTAGAGGGTGAGGCGTTTGTTGTGGTGTTTACCTGGAGTAGAGGGCGAGGAGTTTGTTGTGGTGTTTACCTGGAGTAGAGGGTGAGGAGTTTGTTGTGGTGTTTACCTGGAGTAGAGGGTGAGGCGTTTGTTGTGGTGTTTACCTGGAGTAGAGGGTGAGGCGTTTGTTGTGGTGTTTACCTGGAGTAGAGGGCGAGGAGTTTGTTGTGGTGTTTACCTGGAGTAGAGGGTGAGGAGTTTGTTGTGGTGTTTACCTGGAGTAGAGGGTGAGGCGTTTGTTGTGGTGTTTACCTGGAGTAGAGGGTGAGGCGTTTGTTGTGGTGTTTACCTGGAGTAGAGGGCGAGGAGTTTGTTGTGGTGTTTACCTGGAGTAGAGGGTGAGGCGTTTGTTGTGGTGTTTACCTGGAGTAGAGGGTGAGGTGTTTGTTGTGGTGTTTACCTGGAGTAGAGGGCGAGGAGTTTGTTGTGGTGTTTACCTGGAGTAGAGGGTGAGGAGTTTGTTGTGGTGTTTACCTGGAGTAGAGGGCGGGGAGTTTGTTGCATTGTTTACCTGGAGTAGAGGGTGAGGAGTTTGTTGTGGTGTTTACCTGGAGTAGAGGGTGAGGCGTTTGTTGTGGTGTTTACCTGGAGTAGAGGGCGAGGAGTTTGTTGTGGTGTTTACCTGGAGTAGAGGGTGAGGAGTTTGTTGTGGTGTTTACCTGGAGTAGAGGGTGAGGCATTTGTTGTGGTGTTTACCTGGAGTAGAGGGTGAGGCGTTTGTTGTGGTGTTTACCTGGAGTAGAGGGCGAGGAGTTTGTTGTGGTGTTTACCTGGAGTAGAGGGTGAGGCGTTTGTTGTGGTGTTTACCTGGAGTAGAGGGTGAGGCGTTTGTTGTGGTGTTTACCTGGAGTAGAGGGCGAGGAGTTTGTTGTGGTGTTTACCTGGAGTAGAGGGTGAGGAGTTTGTTGTGGTGTTTACCTGGAGTAGAGGGTGAGGCGTTTGTTGTGGTGTTTACCTGGAGTAGAGGGTGAGGCGTTTGTTGTGGTGTTTACCTGGAGTAGAGGGCGAGGAGTTTGTTGTGGTGTTTACCTGGAGTAGAGGGTGAGGCGTTTGTTGTGGTGTTTACCTGGAGTAGAGGGCGAGGAGTTTGTTATGGTGTTTACCTGGAGTAGAGGGTGAGGAGTTTGTTGTGGTGTTTACCTGGAGTAGAGGGTGAGGAGTTTGTTGTGGTGTTTACCTGGAGTAGAGGGTGAGGCGTTTGTTGTGGTGTTTACCTGGAGTAGAGGGCGAGGAGTTTGTTGTGGTGTTTACCTGGAGTAGAGGGTGAGGAGTTTGTTGTGGTGTTTACCTGGAGTAGAGGGTGAGGAGTTTGTTGTGGTGTTTACCTGGAGTAGAGGGTGAGGCGTTTGTTGTGGTGTTTACCTGGAGTAGAGGGCGAGGAGTTTGTTGTGGTGTTTACCTGGAGTAGAGGGCGAGGAGTTTGTTGTGGTGTTTACCTGGAGTAGAGGGCGAGGCGTTTGTTGTGGTGTTTACCTGGAGTAGAGGGTGAGGCGTTTGTTGTGGTGTTTACCTGGAGTAGAGGGTGAGGCGTTTGTTGTGGTGTTTACCTGGAGTAGAGGGTGAGGCGTTTGTTGTGGTGTTTACCTGGAGTAGAGGGCGAGGAGTTTGTTGTGGTGTTTACCTGGAGTAGAGAGCGAGGAGTTTGTTGTGGTGTTTACCTGGAGTAGAGGGTGAGGCGTTTGTTGTGGTGTTTACCTGGAGTAGAGGGTGAGGCGTTTGTTGTGGTGTTTACCTGGAGTAGAGGGCGAGGAGTTTGTTGTGGTGTTTACCTGGAGTAGAGGGCGAGGAGTTTGTTGTGGTGTTTACCTGGAGTAGAGGGCGAGGAGTTTGTTGTTGACTAGGAGCAGAGCGTGGACAGGGTACTTGAGTCCAGCGGCGCGGGTGGAGGCGAGGGCCGACTCAAGGAGCCTCACACACGCCGCCTTCAGTTCCTCACTCACCTGCAGCCTCTCTATGGCCTGAGACAGACAACACATGTGGTGCCACATATGGTGTAAGGACAACCACCAGACAAACCCCAGTGGACAAACCCCAGTGGAAAAAACCCACCAGACAAAACTCCAACGAACAAAACCCCAGCAGAAATGTAAGCAGCAGTGTTGTTTAAGCACACGAGAAAGTCTAGACATTCCTATATCCTACATCTAAAATCAGCGGTTGGGTTTTGTTTATTTGGGTTTTGTCCAAATTTGCAATAAGTCTGGGGTTTGTCTGTTGGGATTTGTCTACTGAGATTTTGTCCATTGGGGTTTTGTCCATTGGGTCCTGCATTTGTTGCCTAGTTCATTACATTTTGACAGATTTAATGTTGTATTTAAAATACATTTATTGTAATGTCTATTGGTGTATTTAGCAATACAATTTTGTTCATTATATGCATCTATGAACACCTTTATATGTTATCTACTTTTGATTATGATCTTTTTTATGGCATGCTCCTGTATTATTAGTTAATTTACTATATAAATATACCCAGCAATTATAATATAATCCATGGAGGCTATTATGGCAACAGCTATTAAATACTTTAACAGGACTCTCCTGACCTATTAAATACACTCAGTTATAACATAACATTATACTTGTTATTATTCTTCGATCTAATAAATTTCCTTTATAAAATCAATGGACACATAACGACAATGAATACCTCAACAAGAAAACACTGCTCAGTGCCATAGAAATGACACCAAGTTGACAGTAACGTTGACACAAAATGCCACCTGTCTTCTCTCATCTGGATCTTGTCTGGTCTGATTCTGAAACAAAATAGAGGTTACAAGTTGTATCACCACCAGGAAAATGGTCTGGTGTGATCAGGTTTAGGAGAAGCATTTGATGAAGGTTTCAGGTAACTGCATATTATTATCACACTTGATAGCAAAATTTGAGATATATAAAGGAAAGTAAGCTCTGATATAGCCGATTATCAATCCTCAGGATTATCACAACATTACACTTTACTTTCAGGCAGACCTGTACACTATCTCTGCATCTAAGTAGTTTAACCAAGCAGCATGACAGATTGACAGTACACCTTAAATGGTTTCAACAGATGGAAGAATATAAAAATAACCCATGTCTACGCAAGGATGATATAACTGTCTCAGGCTTCATATATGACACAATTGACCCTCCAATACAGACCCCAAATGGAAGCCCACAATGGTGTAGACATGATACAACTTATGCCCCAGGGAGAGACACAATGCTGTAGACACGATACAACCTACATTTCAGAGATGGGCCCCAAAACGGAGCACACGACGCTGTAGACATGAGACAGTATGCCCCAGATACAGACAAAACGAAACCCAAAATACTGTAGACATGATATGACTTATGCTT
This sequence comes from Oasisia sp. SBJ-2009, assembly GCA_964017155.1. Lineage (NCBI taxonomy): Eukaryota > Metazoa > Annelida > Polychaeta > Sabellida > Siboglinidae > Oasisia > Oasisia sp. SBJ-2009. The sequence goes on along the minus strand of OZ024864.1, from coordinate 16,976,693 downwards.
CAAACACAGACCCCAAAAGGAACCCAAGATGCTGTAGACATGATGCAACTTACTCCTTGGAGATAGAGGAACCCAAAAGGATGCCCAGGATGCTGACATAACATAACTTACGCCTCAGAGACAGGCCCTAAAAGGAAGCCCAAGATGCTGTGAAGGACATTCAACTTGTGATGTAGGAATTGTTCAGTCTCCAAACCATCGCCATTGACAGCTATGTAACAGTCGTCTGCCAACTGAAACATATCAGATGTAAACACAGGGATGACAATATACTGAATACATTAGTTTATTGAAAAAGAACCGACTTTGTTTGGCAATTCAACCAAACCTTTCCAGCTGGTTTGGTTTAACCACTACAAGTCTACAATGAATACCCAATTAAGGTGCAAAGAGGACATAGCTAAGTAAGAAAGCATATAACGTATAATGAGCAAACTCTGTTTCAGATTTATTTTATTTTATATGAAAACAACCAGGAATAGGATATTTGTAATTATTTACAAACGCACGCATGCACGCACGCACGAACGCACGCACACACGATTGTTTTATTAATAATTACATGTAATTTATCACACCAAGTGGGAGGTTTTCAAGGATACTATATTTTGCATTTTTGTTATCTGTCAGTGGAGGGAAATGTTGCAGATCTGTTCATAAGCAATACCTGCTGGAAACAAAACAGGAATCCTGTCTGACACTTGACCGAATGATACGAGTTGTCGAGTTGGTTTGTTGTGAATCTCTGTGAGGCGAGGACGGGCGAAAACACCTGCAGGATGACATTCATGTCCAGGGGAGCGTCCAGGTCTGTCTCCTGAGAAAGAAACATGTGAAACACAATTGGTATGTGTGATAACTGGGATAATAAGGACAGTACGCATTAATCTATTAATCATATTTCTTAATGATTGCATTCTTATTTCATGAATGTTTCGTTTGTAAAAACACCGAATCAATTTTGTATAAATAAATTTGATGATCTGATTTGCATACTGTAAATTATTTAAAGTTAGTAAGCATAAAATATGCCTTAATTTGTAAAAATAAATAACACAAGAGTACTGTTTTGTCATGGAATTTATATTTATCATAAAAAAAATTATAGCTACTTAGACTTAGTCTTAACTGAAACAACAGGTGGTATGGTATGTATGGTGTCTTGCAGAATGTGTGTCATTAATATATGTTACAAATTCAGCCTTGTGCAATAACGTGGAAGAAAAATAGCGCTGTTACACTATTAATTTTTGTAACTTTGGTGTTATAATCCACTTATTATCGCTCACTTTAATAAACCCTTGATCTCGGGCGCACTTCTTCAGGTAATTGCTATACTCATCGTCTGTGCTCATGAAAGCAATATCGTCCATGTGATTAAATATAAAGATGCCCTTCATGATTAATAAATAATTATCACTGTCTTCCCATTACAACATACACCGCGTTATGTCAACATCATTATGTAAACATGTTTTGGAGCTCTTCCTTTTATTTTAGAACGCCCTGCCACCTAGCGATCAAATATAATTCAGTGGCGTCACCTAGCGAATTAACGAAATTTCGGCGCCTCTGGACTGAAAGCGTAGTTGGTAAATAAGCGTGGGAACTTAAACAGTGGTGTGCGGACACTTCGAACGTAGACGCTTTTCAGTAAATGCAGAATGCCAGAAGTTGGATCACAGGTTAGTATAAAGCGTCTAACAACTTTTCGGTTTGGACAGGCAAGTCGCGTAGGTGAGCGGAGTAGGTTTTGAACCGAGTGACAGGACAGTGACCCGTCAGGCGTGACGATGTCACGGCGTGTGATTTCCTCCAGCAATACGCTGACGGCGCGAAGCCTGCGAGCGTAGCCGCAGAAGGACTTGTCAGCCGGCTTTTATCAACTGTTTTATTGACTGTCAGTCGCAAGAAGTGATTTGTAGCTGACAATTTGTCACTATCAGCTGATTCTGTCGTTCAGGACAGTTGTCGTTGTACTTGTAGTTGTAGGCATTGATTTAGGCGCCCTTACAGATTGCTAGCGCCAGGGCCAATCCGAAGAAAAAAAACTGTAATAAGTGGCTGTTATGAGCACCAGTTTATGTTACGTCTATGTTTAAACATGTCTTTTTAGATATAGGACATCATGTCCCACCATATGCTGAACAACGTCGATCGTCTAAGTAAATCAGTGCAGTTAATAGAAACGATCGAATCGATCGTTTCTATTAACTGCTCTGATTTGCTTACTAACTTGAGGTAAAATTGCCAAGAGTGTTCAAAATAGGTGAATGACAATTGGCTTTGTGCAAAATTTGTTTCATTGTTAAGGTATGTCTACACGAGCTCTGTGCCAGAACACTAAACAATAGAGATCTTCTCTGTTTCGTAAATCTACATGGTGGTTAGCTTAAGTCCGTGATGGCTACCCCAAGGCAAGGGTAGTTATGGTACTTATGGGGTCAGCCCCTTCACACACTGTGTGGGTCTATTACTACAACATCAGACATATCCACCGGTTAGTTTATTTTTATGTCTCAACTGAAAGACATCCCTACCCATAACGATGATTGCTATATCCCAGTTTTAGCCATAATATACCCCCAGTTAGTTATCTATGTGGGCATGCCAGAGGGGTATGAACTACATAGACACCTGGAGTGTGAGGGCAGTGAGTCACAGTGACAATTGTCACATAGTCACAGAAGACAACGAGTCATCCTGATGATATGCAGCATACACACAGCTCTTTGTTGTCAGTCAGGGTCTCTGTTGACACTCAGACTCTGTCACAATGATGTCCTGTAACCAAATCATTCTTGACTGAGAAATAATTACTGTATGCAAAAAATCTACACTTTCTCAAATGACAAAAGTACAACACTACTAGTGCTAGTAACAGAAATGTACAGCAGCATTTCTTATACTTTAGCAGTACACATCATCCCTTTAGAATATAATTTTAACATAAATAATATCTTTGTGATTGTAATGCAATTAATTTACTTAAGCAATCATAACATATATTTTTTTGATCATGATTTTATTATTACTGTTTGTAGGAGATACTTTAAAACTGTCCCGAAAAGCTGAGTGTATTAATAAAAAAAATGTATATAACAAGACAAAAATGAAGAGCACTGATTCACTTCCATAACCAAATATAGTGCAGTCATTGAGTGGAATGATTTAAATCACCATGCATGTTCTTTTGGTAAAGATTTCTTAGACATCTATTATATGTTGACCATACTTATCTATGTCATGGCTGATATAACATTACACTAATGCTTACACACAAACACCACATACTGTGCATTCACAGTGGCCGTACAGCTGTGTATATAGAGGCAAAATAATGTTGCATTGAACACATAACAGGGTTCTGTATTCTAAACCCTGAGTTACTGAGTACCGGTAGCCTTGGTGCTTTTAGTTTAAAGGTCTGGCATTTTAGCTTGAACATAATAATAATAATAATAAAGCTTTATTGCCATATTCAACGTGTAAAAGTTACATGATAAATTGGAATGTAGTCTGGCGTTGACTTACATAGTGCCTAAATATACAGTAAAATAGAACACGGCAAACAAATATAAAATATAGATATAAAATATACATTGTACATGATGTGTTCTTTAAAATAAAATAAAAAAATATTTTAATAAAAAAAAAAAAAATATTTTAATATAGTAAATAACTAAAGACAACATTAAAATAATAGATTATCTATTTAACAATAATTGTGGTGTAAATTAGTTAATAAAATAAATAAATAAATAATTTAAAAAATATCCTTTAAAAATAGACATACACTATAAGAGGACTAAAATATCATTTTAAAATTATATTTACAATTACAATTGAATTACAATTGAATGCGTCCAATTTTGTTTAAAAATATATATTTATACAATTATTAAGTTAAGCTAACATTTCAGGAGAAGATAAGATTGTTGCTCAGCACCACCGATCCGCCACTGAGAATAGGTACACCCACACCCCACACGCGTACAGCTCAGCCACACCAACCAGCACCAGAAAAATAACAATTCCGCCAGAGAGGCGAAAACAGCCAAGTTTCCAGGGTCTTTACAGCTACGTTCTATATTTCACTCCTGATAAGGCTGCTACGGCACTCGGGTAAAAACTGTTTCTAAAGCGATTTGTTTTCGTACGGATGCACCTATAGCGTTTCCCTGAAGGTAATAATTCGAACAGATGATGGGCGGGGTGAGTTTGGTCTGAGATAATTTTGCCTGCTCTTTTTTTGGATCTGTCTTTATATATGGCTGTTAGAGAGGTGAGTTCACTACCGACAATTTTGGAAGCTGTTTTCACCACTCTGTCAAGCCTGCCCCTCTGGCGCTGGCTGATGCCGCCGAACCATACACATATTGAGAATGTAAGAATACTCTCAATAGCAGAACGATAAAACTGAACAAGAATTTCTCTCCTCAGCCCGAACTTCTTTAGTTGGCGCAGGAAGAACAGTCTTTGTTGGGCCTTTTTGACGACAGCATCTGTGTTGTTTTCCCAAGTTAAGTCATTTGATATTATGGTGCCTAGAAATTTAAAACATGCATTGGGGACTGGCCACATCTGAGTTTAGAACATAAAGAACCACTGTGTATGACAAGCATACTGGCAGTGACCACCCTCGGTGCTAGCGTAGAAAGACTGAATTGGTGATAGTGTTCTGAGAAAAGCTGATTAGTTGAAGGAGATTCTACATTGTAATGACAACATATTATTTCTAAAACATATAAAGCTGATTACAGTGTTATAAATATATCCAGAGCCAAGTTAACGCCAAGTTAACATATTAGACATATTTGTCCAGACTTTGTAAATTATACAATTATATATATACTGTATGTATATATATATATATATATATATATATATATATATATATATATATATATATTAAAAATTATGCTTGTCCATTACATTAGCCCATTAGTCCATGGGACAACTTAGCCGTATACACTGTATAGCCAGAACAACCAGAAAAATCAATGAGAAGAAAGAAAGGTAATGAAATAATGAAAATGTAGTTATTCATGGAACAATTGAATTGTTGCACAGACAAGTGAACTTTTTGTTGTATTTGCCTGCTGGATAGCAGATAAATAATTTTGAACCCTGATAAAAACACACACATATATATGCTAATATGTGTGTGTGTGTGTGTGTGTATATATATATATATAGTATGCCATTTTAAAAAGGTAAAATATTTAATAAATTAAATGTTAAAATAAAGATAGATTAAATCGAAAAATAAAATATGTAATAAATATATATATATATATATATATATATATATATATATAGTAAAATACATGAACATATTTACATATATGTATATATATATATATTATCGTAACAGTAGCATCATATATTCACAGAACAGAGCCTTTACAGAGGTCTGACATATTCTTCGGTGAAAATAATGTCTGGTAACCAAGTGTAAAATTTGCATCATGAAACAACCAGGAAATTATGAGGATCCTCCAAGCTCCAATTGAATGTGTTGTAACTTGCATTGCCTTGCCATGCTAGGCACGGAACACATGCGTGTCTGCGTTATCCAGTAAAGTCAAGACTGGAGATGATGCAAATGCAAATTATCCAGGGACTACATGTAGGTAGACATTGTTTTCTCAAAACACCTTCCCATATCCGTAATTTACTCTCAAGAGTTGCACTGCTTTCTCATCATGATTTCTCTTAACCTCGAGCACCTGACAGTCACAGCAGAGAAGATATGATGGTTCACATTTTGTAATGTTACATCTGCCAGGCACTGCCTGTGTGTGTTCGAACCAGGCACTTACCTATCAGAAATCACAGTTAATCATTATTAATGATTAATGGTAGCCTTGTTTACATTCTGTGCAATGTTACCTGGTGACCTTTAAACCAGGGCATGTAGACAATTGCACAAGTTTACTTTAACTCTACATTCTTTATCTGTCATGACAATCTGTGTAAGATAAGGAAGTCAAACAAGTCCTGTGGATATTATTTTGTTGTGTTCTTAATTACTTTTCTATTTACCAAGCACCCATTGACTTCAGCATAGAACCTATATCTGTTGAATATCTTTTCAGACTGGACCCGTCCTTGTGGGCATTTTTATTGGATAATGACCAAATATATGACACAACAGGGTGTCGAACAAGTATTCACAATTCTGAATGTCATGTGCTGTACATTGTACATATCAAATTATATAAAATATCGAAATTGTTGGTAACTTTCTTTTGTAATTCAGTATGATAATGTTTGCATTTTCTGAAATCACCTATGTTTTTTATTATGTTCACTTTTCATTTTTATGTGATGAAGTTTTGACGTTATTACGGTGTGGTTGTTGTCCATGTAATCACTATTCACATAGTAATGCGGGGCTGGTCCAAGCTAACATGTACAGTAGCGCCAATACAACCAAGACGACTGCTGCTCTGAAATAATAATAATAAAAGCATTTATGTGCATTGGCAAATTCAGGTTACCCTGTTTGAATGTTTTGTTATAAAACACAAACATAGCACTAGACAAATTCAAGATAAAAACAAATTGCCATCAACTGTCCAGTTAAATTATTATTAATACATAAGGTAAAAAAACTAGAAAAGCACTATAGATTTAAGATAATAAAAACAGCACAGAATAAAAAAGTTAATAATAAATCATTCTTAAAAACATTGAAAGTTAAATCGAGTGACAACATTAAATGAGAGTCAAAGTTAAATAGAATAAAAGGCTCGTTTTGAATAAATTAGTCTTCAGAAATCTGTTAAAGTGAAGAGTCACATTTGCACATATCATGTGTAAAATAGTTTCGTAGACAGTTGTTGGCAGTTTTGTTCAATCTGTTAGTTTACTGCCAGGTAGTTCAGTCATAGAGATAAGAACCTCTCAAAGGACTTAGGATATGTGCAATTCTATGGTCTTTTGCAGTACCTAATTGAAGCATGGCTGAATGCTTCCTAAATCAATCATGGTTGAGCTTGAATATATTCGTCTGAATGAAGAAGTATATATAAACCATTGTGTTGTTCGAGTTGAACTAGTTTTCTTTGTGTCTTTTGTTGTTGATAATTTGCAAACTTCTGTATGTATTATTTTCAGCTACCAATAATAATATAACTTCTGTTGCACTTAATTCCTTGGAAACCCAGCTCAGAGTTACATAGATACAAAAGGGTTGGTCAGTCACAGAGCCAGTAAACATTCTGGTTATCAACAGATGGGTTGATAAGCCAAGGAGCCATGGCTGGTGGATAGGCAAGGTTATTGAAGTATCTTTAAATTACAGTTGGCGATATGTTTCAGCAGATGAAACACTAGAAGAAAGAGTGGGTCATGACATAGGATTCACACCTGTCTGTTATAGACGACCAAAATTTGGCATGATGAGATGATTTCACGACTTAAAGAAGCAATCTTCAGCAGACATCTTGTGATTCAAACACTTGTTTTGCACTGATACTGATGTCAGTGTAGCGTATTAATAGATTTCGTTGAACAAGGGGCAGAAATCAATATTATACATCACAGATGCTGTGCACGTGAAAGAACCCCGTTATTTGTTGATGCTAATCTGTTTACAAGTCACACAGAACTGGGCTAATGTCACTGCACATAAAATGGGCCGGGCATTCCAGCTGTCACCTTGTGGAATTACCTGAGCCGCTCTGTGTGGAAATTGGATTATTTCAAAGGGGTGCTTTATCAGGTGTCCTCTGAATCAGGGCGTCAAGCTGCCGTGTTAAAGTTAAACATAGGGTGTAGGGTGGGCAGCTATAGTCGTCTGCACCTGGAGTTTTGTGTGAACCGCCTGTTGACATTCACTGGTTGTCAGTAAGTTTCCGTGGCTGACTGAAGTTAGTGATTGTATCATTGTCGGCTATCAACAATCTGGTGTTTAAAGTGTTCAACTCGCTGGACGTCGTGGCCTATTTGAAAGTATAATCAGTTAAATTGGCCGGTTATAATGGTATGTCAACAATATTGAGACGGTTTGTGTATGAACCTTTAATGCAAGGATGAGTGGGAGCGTTTGTGAATGGATGTACCTTGTAAGGGTAATGATATAAAGTAGACTTAAGATCACAGTTGATAAACAGGTTGGATATAGTCAAACTGTCTATATATGTGTGTGTTTGCGTGTGTGTGTCTGTGTGCGCGTGTGTGCACGTGTGCTTAGTTGCCTACACACGCACACTCACACACACACACTCACACATATATTGCATGCATGCATGCATGTATGAATGTCTATCACATAGTGTATATGTATGTTGATGTATGTTGTAGTAAGAATGCACTATATGTTTAGCGAACTATGTTTATACTCAGTTGTTTGGGTGAAATGCTTAGGTTTTATTTGAGTGATTTTAATGACAGATAAATAATTCATTAACATGCAGTTTTGTTTGGCATATGCTTGCTTCTTTATTGAAATCAAGTATATTAGTGAAATAGGTACATTTGGGTAGTCTTATGGTCAAATAAAATTACTGTTGAATAAAATGAATTTATTTCATTTGTGGGATTGAAGACAGGGTCAACCTTGTAATTAATCAGCAGTGTAATGGTAGTATAGGTACTAGGTAATAGGTAGAGACATGTCTAGTAGGGCTATTACAAGACAGCTACCACAAGGGTAAGTGGTAGGTCATGATCACCAGGCCCACCCCTGACAAAATAAATGATGATGATGATAAATAGTGGGTAAATTGTAGGCCCTTTGACACCAGGGAACAATACCCTATCACGTCTGTGATGAAATAGGTAGTTGTGATCAAAGGTTACAGGTAAACAGGTTGTTTTCACCAGTGGTAGTGTGGAAGAATAACTAAATGCAGGGAAACTATTCAGAAAATAACTTGCAGAACGATGCATAATGGAAGCAGTGCTATGGTTTATCAATCACATTTTAGCACTACACGTCACATGTTGTCGTTGCATGTTATGACAGTGTTATATCAGATAGTAGCAGTAACACCATCAGTACTTTGTTTATTTAATTAGATGTGTAGATTAAAAGCTGTGTGTAGTGATTAATGTTTTTAATCATTGCAGCATATTTTATTTCTTGCAGCAGTGTCATGGATAAGTGACTAGTTCCAAAACAATGGCCATTTACAAAAGTTAGCGTTATCATGAGAGGGCTTTTGGGGTGATCGATTTGTTTTATAAAAACTCATGCGTGAAGCTGCTGTGAGATCAATAAATAGGTTATAATACAAATCAAATTTATAAACATTGAATAATGTTATAATAATACTAGTAGCCATGTTGATTTGTTTTACAAAATCATAGTTTCATGCACAGTAATTATCGATTATTTTATTTGCTATTGTTAACATTGCATTGACTATCAATGTATTTGCATACTTACACCCCTAATAATATGCCACACATTTGCCAAGTCACCAAATCGTGCCTGCTACATCTGAAACTATTGGTGGCGAGCCAATCGTGTGACAGTTTTGACATGCAAGTTGTTTTTGCACTTACGGGGAGTTACGGCTCCAGATTGACGAGTTAGATATGTATTTGTGAAGCTTGTGTTCAGAGAATGACAGGTGTACACCTCCCAACACGCTGTCAAATGGGTTACTTGACACATTGCCTTCAGGACAAACCTTCAGGGACATAACCCAGACTCACGAAAAACCCTACAAATCAAAACCTAGTATTTGTTGGAATTTAGAAATCACATTACCACACAATAATCTGCCAGTTGTCCCATGTTCCACTGACAACTCTAACTGTACCCTTTAGTGGTTGCACATACTTACTCTGTATATTGTGCCTTTCAGCTAGGATTATTGAGTACAATCTGGAGAAGTTTTACTGTTGTTTATTAGCAGTAGTATAGTGGTACAGGTCATTAATCCATCCGCTTGTGAATTTATTATCAGAATGAATCCTGTACGATTTTAGTATTGCAATTACAGTGCATTCTCAGGTTTATCGCTATAGAACTTGTGATGTAAGATGCATCTAATTAAAGGGAACGGGGCTGAACTATACCCAGTCCTGTTGATGCTGCCGTATGTCATCTACAGTTATCACATTTCACTCAAATTTTGCAAAGCATATTTATGTGATTCAAACTATCAACTTTTGCTTTTCGTTTTGAATAAATTTCCTGTTCGTAGATTAAAGGCCATTGGCAAATGAGTGTTCAGAGAAAGAGGTGAGTGGCCCTCAGCACTTGGGAGACAATGCACTTACTGTGTCCAGTGGGCTGTTTCAGTACAACAAGGAGGTTTTAAAGGAAATTCATCATTAAACAAAATCCACTATTAAATTTAATGAGTTTCGTCAAAATGCAAATATCCATTGCTATATTAACCAAGGACATCATTTCCATGACACACCAGTGACAATGTCCCACTGGTGCGTCACAGTGTCGATAGTTTTCAGATATTCGAGATAACTGTTAAGGATCAAGTTTAAGATCTCTTAGTGAAATGGTGCCCAGAAATTAACATATTAATAGATCCTAGCATATTCCCTGATTTGTGTTTTTAGTTTGTGTGGTATGTTATATATATATATATATATATATATATATTTATATATATATGTGTGTACATACGTACATACGTACATACGTACATACGTACATACGTACATACGTACATACGTACATATGTTCATACGTACATACGTTCATACATACATACATACATAAATATTTATATTTATATATATATATATATATATATATATATATATATATATATATATATATTATATATATATATATATATATATTTCCAGTTGTATATCTCTGGATTGTTTTTACTGATTTCGAAAAACAAAACAATGTTACAATGATGATTTTGAGCTGAATCTAGGACCTGTTTCAACATGCTGAGCTGGTTAATCTATAGAGCCACCAGATGCAAGGGTCCCTACCAGGTACTCCATATAGGGTCTATTGTAACCACTAACAGAGACCTGCCTTGTTTGTAGTTATTAAGACTGTAGCCTGCTGTACACATACAGCCAGTGCCACCCATTGCTGTACTGGGAATGGTCTTTCAATTCTTACACTGCCCTTAGGCATAAGCCAGATTAATGACAGATAAAGGCCAATTAGATAACATTTGCAGGGGCCAATAAGACATTATCAATGACTGGATCGCTTGTATACCTAGTCTACTGGCTGACTGGGCGTTCTGTAATACGATTGTGTGTGACTTGTTAGTTATTATGCTGTTTATTGTAGAGGTAGTGGTCAAGGTAGCTGAACCAGTTGTGATGTGGCGCATGGATTATTGCCATTATTGAACTGGAAGGCAAAGTTAAGTCTTCGTTCTACAACCACAGTCAATGCAGATATTCAAATCCATATATCAGCCATTTTTTACAGCATACGTAAGTTATATGTAAATTTATCAATCAATTATTAATATTGGTATATTGTTTTGTATGATTGGTAATTGTCATATTTGTTAAAACTGTTTGTCTGTTGATTCATTTTATTATGAATTAATGTCATTGTTAATGTCAGCATGATTTGGTAACTAAGCTATAATTTGCCCTTAAGCAATATCTGGTTTATTGGGATTATTATATTGAGTGTTACTTCCCATTAAAGATAGAACCAGGCTTAAGTCTTGAATTTCTTTGTTGTAAACATCAGATATTTACCTGGATTGAATATCAGTATATCATGGATTAACCCTGTGTTAAAAGAGACAAGTAAACATTTATACAGGTGAGGAAATTACTTGTAGCAATACGAACTTAACAAAATTGTTTTAGGCTTCGTTCAAAACCATTATCCAGATTACCTGATGACCATGTTACTAGGGTACTGAGCTCATAAGACATACTTGGCATTAAACAACAAAATGTATTGCTAAATTAAAGGAGTTTTTCTGAATGCAAACCATGTTACTGAGGAAAATATTTCCATGACACACCAGTGACAGTTCCCCCTGCACATCATTGTTATGGAGCAATATTAGAAAGGAGCAAAATTTAGAGAGTTAAGGATGTTAGTGAATTGGGCCACAGTTCACTAGATGTTAGCTCTCAGGTTATGACTATGAAATGTGTCACTTAAGATGTGTGCTGGTATCATAAATACAACTCCTTATCTGACTTAAACCCTCTGGTTTATTCAACATGAACCACACCGCCAAGCATGCTTGGCCCATGGAGAGTTTTATGATGTCAGTTTATGATTTTATAGATTTGCACAGATAACATATCAAAGACAGATATCACCTTTATACAGTGTGTGGGGTATTTTATTTATGGCTTTCAATGGCTGTGTGGATTACAGTATTTCATTGCATTATGGCGGTTAAAATGGAAGACTGTTAGTCAAAGGAACCATAATTTAAATTGTGGTACCAATTACTTCCATTAAAAAACTATGTTTCCTTTTAACAGTAATACTATCTGAAATAATACCTGATGTTAGACTGGATATTGCGTTTCCTTAAACAATCAGTGCTGACTGGGATTAAAGCATTCTGTACTTGTTCGGAGAGGTTACTAACTGGGTTACTTGACTTTTGGTGCTTATGGTATTAGAGTATATGTATTGAGATTACCATGCACATTGTGTGGGCTGCTTCTAATGTTGCCATTAGGTTTGTAACATAATCTTGGAACTTGGTCGCTTGGATTAGAGGTGTTATGGCTTTTCAACACCCTACAGTTTGAAGGGTCAAAACTTTCTGGGCTCGCTTGTGTGGTTTTTACTAGTGAGTTAAATGTGGAGCATTAATTGTTAGACATGTGGTAGAGCGCCAAACTGTCAATCAAGGGAATGGAGGTTAGATTTTTTGGACGTCATGTTCATTTTTAACTGGCATACACACAAGCCAGTCAAAATATGCATAATGACCTGAGATAAGCTTTAAGCACTCTTGCGATACCCATTTTCAATCCACAATGTTTATGATTTTTTAAGACTTTGTTTTTGAAGCTATGAATGAAAGTAAAAGATCCCACACCAGGGGTAAGTGGGCTCCGATGGTGGGGGCAGTACCCTGTAGGTAGGGGTGTGCAGCTGAATCACATCTCCTACCATTCATATGGGCATCCAATATCAAATTTAAGAAATACACAGTTATGAAGTACATGTTTGACTTCTCATGGCCAAATTTCAATGGAAAATTGTCCCATGTAGTTGCTGATATTCCAAAATATATACAGGATAGATAACCATGAATGCAGCCTTGTTCTAGGGAGAACATGTTTAAAACAAGCCCTTGTTCTACGGAGCCATGATCACAAAATGACCCTTGAAGTTAGCCCATCCACAATATTGCCTGTACTAGCAATACTGTGGATGTGCTCAGACTTCAAGGATCGTTCTGTGATCGAGGCTCCATAGAACAAGGGCTTGTTTTAAACATGCTAGTATAGACAGTTCATTCCCTGGGAGTGCAAAGCCACTCACAGAATGGGGGTGCCTGTCTCACCCTAACCCACTAGATCTTGCTCCCAGCAGTCAAGAGTTGCTTCCCTACTGGCAGTGTGAGAAAAGTTGATCAGGCAGTGCATGTGCATTCCATGCAGGTGATTGGTCTGTATCTTCTCGCCCATGGCACCATCTTCCCTGTATAGTATGGTACACGTTGTCTCTTGGGGAACTTGACCAGAATGTAATCGCCATTGCTGATTGCTGACCAATGGCCTGTGTGGACAACTGGACATGCCCCAAGTATCCAAACACGTGACATTTTTGAGTTGTTCAAAAATTGCTGCTTATGAAAGTACTCGTTATTCCCTCAATGGCAAATCCAGTAAAACACAGTTTGGCATTACTTGAGAATATTCAAATGTATGCGTCACAGTTTATGTAATATACAAGAGAGCACATCAGTACAATTACATACACAAAATTACATTTCATAGTACTATACATCTGTAAAACAGTGTTTAATTTATTTTTAAATTGATTTATGTGATTTATATAATTTACATACAATACATACATACATCTTAAGCCAAAATTTGATTTGATTTATATTAATTAATATAATTTACATTTGTATTTATTAATACATTTATTAATGTGGCCATGCGGGAATTAGCGCTTTAGAAAAACAGTTTTATTACTATTATTATATTATCTTTTTAGGCAAATGTAATGAAATACCCTATGCAAGGTGTAGATTCTGTGGTGAGATGCAAGGTATAACATGATTTCAACAGCCAGATATTACACATTATGCTGTGTGGACATGCTCCTACTTCCCCAATGCCCTGTCTACAGGCAGTGGTGTTAGCATGTATGGGAGTGTAGTATGAGTGTTAACACATGTGGGAATGTAGTGTGAGTGTTAACACCTGTGGGAGTGTAGTATGAGTGTTAACACCTGTGGGAGTGTAGTATGAGTGTTAACACCTGTGGGAGTGTAGTATGAGTGTTAACACCTGTGGGAGTGTAGTATGAGTGTTAACACCTGTGGGAGTGTAGTATGAGTGTTAACACATGTGGGAATGTAGTGTGAGTGTTAACACCTGTGGGAGTGTAGTATGAATGTTAACACCTGTGGGAGTGTGGTATGAGTGTTAACACCTGTGGGAGTGTAGTCTGAGTGTTAACACCTATGGGAGTGTAGTATGAGTGTTAACACCTGTGGGAGTGTAATATGAGTGTTAACACCTATGGGAGTGTAGTATGAGTGTTAACACCTGTGGGGGTGTAGTATAAGTGTTAACACCTGTTGGAGTGTAATATGAGTGTTAACACCTGTGGGACTGTAGTATGAGTGTTAACACCTGTGGGAGTGTAGTATGAGTGTTAACACATGTGGGAGTGTAATGTGAGTGTTAACACCTGTGGGAGTGTAATATGAGTGTTAACACATGTGGGAGTGTAGTATGAGTGTTAACACCTGTGGGAGTGTAGTATGAGTGTTAACACCTGTGGGAGTGTAGTATGAAAAGTAAACAAAGTCTTATAATCACACGTCCACAAACATTCATTAATTCCACTGGTCATTCTCCCCTAGGTGTCTGTGGCTATCAGTGTAAATACTCATTTGACCACACAATCCCTGACCGTGTCACCACCGATACAAGTGCGGTATAAATAACGCAACCAGCATAGTTTGATATGACAAGAGGGTGCTAATGGCTTGTGATTATATGTAATTGTGTACACGGTCGGACGGGCAACAAATTGACGTAAACACCAAATACCTGAGCACAAGGACCAGGCTAATGACATCAGTGTAATGACATTAGTTCAATAACTCACTGCAGCGGTTCAAGTGCTGACGGTTCTCAGGGTTTTATGCAGGATCAAATTATTGCCAGTCACACATGTTTTGGTGGACATGTGGATGTTAACTTTTTAGCCAGTTCACCGACTTTAAATGTAATTTTTTGACCTGAAAAGGACTAAAACACACACGTGACACCATTTAAATAAATGGTGTCACTGCATTTCAAGGCATAACTAACAATATCTATGATTTTGGAAGACCTTTTTTGCTCCTTAATTTTTACCTGTCCACCCAAAATTCTAGCAGTCCATATTCGTTTTTTACCTGTCCAAATGACGGGTGGACAGGTCTCTGAATAAAGCTATGACGGTTCTACACATGAGTGTGTTCATAGATCTGTATTTGTGTTGTTAACTGGCAAAATGGCCTAAGGACACATCACGCCAGCGTGCATGGTGGGTCATCTGACTTAATTGCTAAAATGTTGTGTTACATTTTTTTGAAATGAGTTTAGTGATTTCCTTGAGACAGTGCTTCAGGGTATAGAATTGCATTTTTATTGTGGTTGGGAAGAAACTGTTTGCAAATATGTTTGCAGAGTGTATAATTTAAGAACTGACTGTCATGTTGACTAGAGGATCTAGTGTTGTATTTGGATATAGTGATCTAGTGAGATATCTATAAGGTTATGTTCCATCTTGTATATTATGCTAAGTCTTTAAATCTTTCTTCTTATTTGGAGGGTGTCCCACTGGAGGTCTTTAAGAAGTATACATTTGTGGGGGGGGGGGGGCAAGGGGGAATGCTTGTATCAGGGCTGTGATGTGTGTTTTAGTTGTTGTGGTTTGTGTTAGGAACCTTATCATATTTGTAGTCTACTCTCAGGTCTGATATATGTCGTTTTTGCTGGCCCAATACATCATATTGGTAGTTGTTTTCATCGGTACTATCATAATTTGTGAGTCACATTTGTGTGTTTCCTAAAATGTTTGGTTTACATTTGCATTACAATACAATACAATAACCTTTAATGGTTCACCACATGGCGAGAAGGACTTATTCCATTGTAGTTTCCATTTGTGGCTTATCTTTGTGGTTTTATTTGTTGTTGTAATTCTAAAATTGTGGTTTTCATTTGTACATCATATTTGTGGCATATATTATTGCTGGGTACAATATTCGCAGATCTGGGCTACCCCCCCCCTGCCCCCCCAAAGTGACATCAAATGATCTGTCGTGTTAACCTCCCCTGAAGTGACATGGTAGTAATTTCTGTGGATAGTTGAGTGATTTGCGGAATTATTGGAGATGTCCATTGTCTGGGGTATGGACAGTGGCCTACTGGACAGTTGTCCAGTGGACAGGCATGCAGTGGTCAAATGAAAATGTGAACAGTTGCCCAGGTACAAAAAAATCCTATAGAGGTAATACAATCGTTAAATGTAATAACTAAAGTTGGGTTACAGCTATGGTCAGGGTTGGGGCTGTAACCTTCCCCTAACCACAGAGGAGGTCTTCTTTCCTTCTTCCGTATGTCCAGGGGCCTACCTTACCATGTACTGAGTACCTGGTCACTGTACTCAGTTCACTGTACTGTAATCACCGTTGTCAGTATAAACAGTCAGTGTGTACTTACCTGTGACTATTACACATCAGGCAAGTGGTAGAGCTAATAACAGTCGTAAGCCACACTCGTATTGTGTATATAAACTGTGTATATTAAACCAGGTGATTAACTTAGAAGCCAGTCTTGAGCCAACTGATCCCGGTTGAGATACGATCAGATGTGGGCTGGCTTTGTTGGCTCAATGCCAGATTAAGATCATACAGATATCTAACTGTGGGTTTATACTTAGGCAAGTGTGGGCTTGTAATTGTCAGTTTTTGATGCCAGTAAGCTGGAGTTGTGGTCAGTGGTCAAAAAAAGAGGTCAGTTGAAGCTGAATTGTTATTCCATATTATTGAGTTTACCCTGGACCATTTCTTCACAAATCCCCAAGGTGATGATGACATACAGAAATATAAAATGACAATATTCGTTACCACAAAATAAGTTATGTCTTGAAATTAATCTAATGTGAAAGGAGATGTGGATTTACAGAAACATTTAACAAGTTCTGATACTATTCATAATGTTATATAAAAGTAACAAAATGTGCTTGGATGATTATTGACATTTTTGTGTTTTCTTACTGATATATAGAACTTTATCGACTTGTATTTATAGTAATTGTTGCTAATTTTGTATAGACAGTTAAATTAATCTGTCTTTGTCATTGTATAATTTGTGGTGCAATGACTGACACCGGACTCTGAATGGCTAGAGAAGCCACTGGTTTGAATATTCTGCTGTCTTGTCAAACATTGGACAACTTTTTTTACTCTGTATTACACCAGTTCATTCAGCTGTATGAATGAACACCGCGCTATAAACAGTGGTGGATATTTGTGTGTGAATAATTAATGAATTTCAAAATAAATGACTACCCCCGGTAATAATTAATTGTGGCATTGCTGAATTCTTCCCAGAAAAGTCGAGGTGGTGTCAGTGATTAAAGCATAAAGTGCTTCAAGCATGCTCCACTATAATATAAGAAATTACCAGTTATCATTTGGCTAATTAAATTGGTAAATGTTTAAGATGTTCAGATCAGTTTAAATCTGTGTGAACACACTCCGCTTAGTGGCTGTGTAATTCTCATTTCACTTAATTCCCAACCAAATAACAATGCCTCTTGCTTGTATAATCGCCAGGGGTGAATACACAGACCATGGTCAGCAATTAGCATGCTAATCCATTAACTAAACGCACTGAGTCTCAGTTCCTGTACCACAAGACATGTTGCGGCCTGACCCCACCTGACCATTGTGGTCAACCACCTGCAGTGTATTGTGGTCTACTCCCGACATGTTTCCATTACTACATACGGACATACATACATTTGCAACATACAGTGATAGAATTTTCTCAGTAGCTGGTCCACGACTGTGGAACTTTCTCTGCTGAGATGAAGAAAAAAAACAGTTGCCTCATGATTTTTAAAAGACTAATGAAAACCCACCTATTCCAGGCTGTGTATGAAGTGTAGACATCTGTCAGTTTATATAATTTGTATTTTTTTTACTTATTTAGTATCTTGTACATGTTTTACATTAATTTTACAAAATGTCATACTAATTATTTTATTATCAATATACCATTTATTTTAATAATTGTCTTTAGCTAACTTATTTATTTCATTATTATTACTATTACTTTTTTATACATATTTTATGTATTTTACTTACCTTAGCAAACTTAATATTATAATTCTACGACACATATATACTTACTCATGTACCGTGCCTGCGAATGGATATTTCGAGATTTATGGCGCTTTATAAATGTTCTTATTATTATTACTACAAGTGGATGGCAGACAATTCGTAATAGTATATCCCTGTTTGTTGTAGATGTCTACACCAGAAAATCCAACTGTGTCACCAAAATGTAAGATTTATTAACAACCCACCACGGACATGAACAGGAGTCAGTCATCAAAGCATGCAACATTTTCAACGGGCGACAACAAAACATTTACGTGACGCATCAACGAAAACTGACACATGGCCGAGATAACAGCAAGTGACACAGGGACTAGTGGCGCCACCATGGCCAGCTTGCTCGGCTTCGAGCTGCTTCCGGTGCTGAGCGAGAGCGAGGAACGCGTGTCCTTGGCGGAGGTGTTGATGACGCGAGATCGCGGCCTCTCCGACAGGGAATTGTGGGCCATGTGTCGAGAGGCGTGTCATGCCATCGTCGGAGTGTGTAACTCGGCCGAAGTGTTCCAGATGTTGTGTGTCACCCCCGACACGCTTGCCTTCGACAGCAGTGGTGCGGTGTGCTTCGTCAATCTCTCACCAGGTGGGGACATAATTTACGTTCGTCTTAGTGAAAATTTTTCTCGTAAAAATTAAACAATTGAATCCTTACATTTCTATGTAATATGTTGATGTATACAACTCCGATTCCAAGCAGAAGTTTCAATGTTATAACGATAGCATGTTTTTATATTTGCATCTTGTGTTAGATATGACTGAAATTACATGTAGAACCTCATCCATTATCGTTTTGGACAAGTTGACACTTCTCAAAAAGTAGGTAAACTATCACACCAAATTACAGCAGTTTTGTTCTGTATATGTTGACAATCGTACTTCCAAAATGTGTCAATGCAAGTTATGTTACTTATATTTTATAATTAATATGAGGACCACAAATTTTCACTAGGACAAATTTAAGTGCAAGGCTGGTCACTAGCTCGATCTTCAACTAAAGTATAAAACGCTGCCTGCATCACAACAAATTGCAAGCACTGCCCGTGTGGCTTTGCTTATATTGATATTATTTGCAGTTTCACCTGAAATCAGAAGCATCTAATCAAGTAACTACAATGAATACGTTGAGATACTGAGATGATAGACTAGCTCTCCAATATTGTGTAGACACAGGAAGTGAAGCTGTGTAACTAGTAATATTTATCTTTGTTAAAATTGGTCGGAACTGAATAGTTAAAGTTCTACGTAGTCAAGACATTGTGGTGGGGGAATAGATTACATTGTCATAAATCTACTGAGATAACCTCAGACAGACTGGAAATATATGTACAAATAATGATCAATGCCAATGAATGTACCTGGTAGATATAGTTGCTATGATTTATATAAACACAGTAGCCCAATTGGAATTAAGGTAGTCACCTCAGCAGAATCATGCACATTGAATTTTCAGTGTTCAGCTATTGGCTGATTAAAATGCAAAATCGTAGGTCTAAAGTCGATTGTGTTTGTTATTCAACTGCATAAATTATCAAATTAAGATAACGTTTTAGTTGTATGTTTCTTTTTTGTTTATAATTAAGTATGAATTCACTGCTATTTTAGCCGTAGATGTAAGAAAGTTATTGTTTGTTAAACATTGTGTGCAATATCAATGCGTGTTGATTAGCCAGTGGGGTTTGATGCCAATGATGTGTAAAACGTGAATTGTGCCAATCTACATGTTTATCAACACCATTTTATGTTCCCTGACACCAAGCTGACTTGACCCAGGGCTCCCAGTAACATATCTCAACATTTGAGATTATCCGGTATCAAAGTAACCAGAGAGATATGAACCAGTCGTAAAGTAACATTGTTTTATCTGCAGTACTACCTGGGTTGAGTTTGATTAGCCTCAGGAACTGATTTGTACTAAGCCAATGTTCGCATACAATATACGGCCATACAACATGGTCCAAAATGGTTTCTATCAGTTACGTCCATGATAATGTTTATCATAAATACATGTTACGTATAATATCGATGTATGGCTATTTAATACTATAATATTATATTAACCAAATATGTTATGTAACAGTTATTCTGTATATATGACATCAAAGGCAGTGAGGTCATTTGACAGGAACCATAACATATTTACTCATAACAATTTAATAAATTTATAAAGGTTTTGACAAACAGGAGAAGCCATTTAACAATTTATACTGAGGAACTGGCATTTTATTTCTAAAGCTCATTACCAAATAATTTTGGAACTCACATGAAATGTGCAATCACAACGCACTCTGTAATATAATACAACTTTCAGGGGTCAGTATTAACTCCCAGAAAACACTAGTTTGGCAGGACAAGTACTAATTCATGGTTAGTTGTTCAAACAGAAATTGATTTGTCCACCAAAAGATTGTCTTAAACATAAAATGAAACACTGTTACTGTTGCAGTTTGTGTATTCCTGCACTGTGTACGCATAATCTGTTAGTACTATGTGTATTACTAATACATTCTATGTTCACTTCACTACAGTATCCATGATCACAATTTTGTTTATGTGGACAAACTACATTTCAACATTCTTCATTCAGAGGTGACAAAAAATGTTCAGATTTTTTGTACAAAATGGCACGTATGTCAGATGAGCCAGTGGAAAAGTTTTCTTAATGAAAAATTTGAAAAAAGCAAGCTAATTTTTACTGCAAAGTCATTGTTCTGCCAAGTGTCATATGGGTGAAAAAAGTACTACTTGAGTGAAACTTAAAAGCAGTGGGCAGTGGTGTGTGCGTGTGTTCGTACGTGTGTGTGTTCGTGTGTACGTGCATGTCTGCATGCGTACATGCATGCGAGATCAAACTCCATGGTAGCTTCTGTTAAAATTTGATATTATGCCAACAAATTAAATATCTCAAACTTTCTTACTGCAATAAACAGTATGTGTTGTGACTCATCCCATCAGACAACATTAGTTCAGAGGTCATAATTTAATTCGGTTTTGATCTGTCAATAATTGCACAACATCACCTATCTTTACACAGAAGTTGCAGAAGTAGCTCATTTTATTTCAAAGCCAGACCTTTAATTTTCAAAAATAGCAAGTATGAATTAACAAAATACAGTTTGTTGTATATAAGACATGCCAAGTCGCCCATGAAGGGAGCATTCAGTAGTTCTTAATGAATGGTTTATTCATCATTCATTAATTGCTACACAGCTGTCACTGCACATCATAAAATGGCTTATTTTACTTCATAACCAAGTTGTGTATCTTATAAAATAGTACCAGATGAAAGATCTTGATCAGAAATCACTCTGTTACCTATTGACCCCTGTGGTCAAAGTTCAATAGGCCCTCCGGCCATGGACTACTGACCACTGGCTCGTTACTGCAGACAGGTTCATGGGAAATGATTTTAAGGGTACAAGACATTGGGTGATAAACATATGTTAGACATATCCGCCCCGGGCATGAACCGACTGTGGGAACATGAAGACTCACATATCAATCACCGACGATGACACGCCATGTGACAATGGGTGACACTGACGTGACGTCGATGTCAACTGGTGTGGACAGTGACAGGGACATGAGAATAAATTAGTTCAGACAGATGTCAACAAAATGTATGAGTAGAGTTCCCAAAGACAAAGTAAAGTTGTATAATGTAAAAAGATAAAATATGTTTACAATAAAAATTATAAGTAATCATAGTTTAAACAAATTCATTAAATGAATTAGTTAAATAAACAACTGCATTAATATGTGCAAGTAAGTCAATCATTAATTTGATTAAAATAAGTTAAAAGTAATAAAAATAAGTAAAATAAATGAAATGTCCACACCATTAAAATACAATGACTATAAATAGGAAGATTAAGAGTTTGTTCTAATGATTAATATATCAATAACATATTTTGTCTTAACCACAACAACAAGGCAGCTGCCATGATATCCTATTGGGCCCTAAATCAAAACTATCACACGGGTATGCAATTTGACAACATAAAACAATGCTTAAATGACTCGAGTTTGACATTGTAAATTGTAGTCACCACCTTTTTCTTGTCAAGACAAAACAGTTCTCATTGTGTTTTCTGATTTGTTATTAAACATTTATTACCATCAGATGTAGAACATTACAGACTGGCTGTGGTACAGTGAAGTGAGTCATGTTTCATCCTGAAAAAGTACAATGGCAGCGGCTGTATAATTCATACCACATGAAAGACATCATATAAATGCCCTGTGTGTTCATGTTGTGTTTGTTTGTCCTACAGAGCCAGACATGCTGTATGTACCACCAGAATACGAGGAGGTCGGAAACTCATACAAGGTAAGAAACAAAAGTAATACAAGTTTCACAGTTTTAGTTAACATATATCTGTTTTTTTGATAGGTTTTTTCTGCACTGTCTCGTTACTTATATTTTTTAAATAAACCATTGTAAAGAGATAAGTTTGTATTTTTGAAATAAACCATTGTAAAATGGTAAGTTTGTATTTTGAAATAAACCATTGTAATAAGGTAAGTTTGTATTTTTAATAAACCATTGTAAAAAGGTAAGTTTGTTTTTAATAAACCATTGTAAAAAAGACGTTTGTATTTTCTAAATAAACCAATGTAAAAATGTAATTTTTTTTAATAAACCATTTTAAAAAGGAAGTTTGTATTTTCTAAATAAATCAATGTAAAAAGGTAAGTTTATATTTTAAATAAACCATTGTAAAAATGTAGGTTTGTGTTTTTTAATAAACCATTCTATTAAGGTAAGTTCTGCCACAAAGTAGAGTAAGTCTTTTCAAGCAGTTCTACAGAGTGTGCTGTGTATAAATTATATGAAATTACTGTTTATTAACAAAATACAAACTTACCTTTTTACAATAGTTTATTTAAATAATACATTCTATTAAGGTAAGTTTGTATTATTTAAATAAACTATTGTAAAAAGGTAAGTTTGTATTTTGTTAATAAACAGTAATTTCATATAATTTATACCCAGCACAGTATCCACTCTGTAGAACTGCTCGAAAAGACTTACTCTACTTTGTGGCAGAACTGTCAAATCAAACACCATGCCAGCTTCACCAGGGAGTATACAGCCATGCTGCAGTTAATGTGCAAAGGTTGTCTGCATGCATATGTCCACCACTGTCTACAGCAAGCTACTCACACTGCAGCTGAGTGAATGTGTACAAAGTGGAGGGAACAAACTTAATTGTCCCATGGTTCACCAGAGCAACACTGGATTCAAAAGCAGGGGACCATTTCACTAATGTTGTTAAGAGCTCTTTAATCCAATTTTACTCTCTAAAATCAGTTTGGATCCCTGACAGTGATATTGAATGCATGAACACTATCAACACCATTACACGCCAGTGGGACAGTGTCACTGGTGTGTCATGGAAATAGTGTCCTCTGTAATATGCGGCAATGGATATTTGGGTTTAAAAAAAAAAAATTCATTAACAATAGATTTTATTTTAAAATGAGTTTTCCTTAAGAGCTCATTATCTTAGTGAAACGGTTCCCAGATTATTTCAATTGAGGGTCCTATATCTAGCCACAGTGCCACAGCAGTTGTTAGAACTGCGTGCTATTTAGTTTGTTCTATTCCTGTTCCCTTCTTACACATCCAAAGGAAGCATCAGAATGCACCATTTTGAAGCTAATATATAAACAAAATAGGAGAAGGCTGTGCACAAACCCAGCAGTGGTGTGGTTCTCACAGTATGTCCTCATCAGCAACAAACTACCATCTTGCATTTATTTTACTTTGGGGGAAACACTTAAATAGTTGTAGAAATTCCAGGACAAAAACGTTATACCAGTTACAATACGGGACTGACAATGACATTTTATTGCACTGTCTTACCAGCAAATGTCACTGACAGTGTGTAAACACACACGTACATACGTACATATATTATGAGGATTTTTAGTTCTGAAACCGAAGACCTGTGACTAATGGTAACTCAAGATGCTGGGACAGTCTTTCTTGCATCACAAACAATGGTGTTGCGTGACTTGTGTCTACAGTAAACAAACAAACAAACACTTTTTAACTAGTCTCACACAGTACGCTGTGAGACTGATTGTGTTCCCTGTGACCCACCCATGTGCATATCAGATGGGTAGGTGCCATTGTTAGGCAGGCCCTGATAATTTAATGACAACAGTGTTATTTTTACTTGAGTTCTTCACAAGTAAACAGAGTATTGCTTTCCAAGAACCTGTCCTGTTGTTCACTGAATAAAACTGCTTTGCAGAAGACCTTCGCTGGATACGTTTGTTCTCTATTGATGTCCCAGATGCTACAATTGTCTCATGCTCGTCCAGCCATAAGACACATCATTTCTAGTCCTAGTTGTTTCCAGCAGTTGGCAACATTCAATTGGCTGTCTTGTCGGTATACAATATGGTTACAATGGTCTTATGACATCTCATTCAACTGTTCAGCCTTTCTCCAGAATGTTATCACCAAACTAACTTTTCTAAGCTAACATTGAGGGGATCAATGCCAGGGTGTTTGTCATCCTCAGTGGTTATTTTATGTCCCAAATTGAGATGAGACTGCCATTAATACACATGATCTCTAAATCATGAGCGATACACATTTGCCATTGTTTAGAGCAAGATGTCTACACCAAATATCACGCCAGCCTCATCTTGAACATAGGCCCCGGCATATGCCAGGTGGATATGCCAGCCACTGCGCTATTCATGCTCTTGAGTTTCAAGACATAACATGTCTTCAATCACATAAACTGGTGTACATTGTATTCTCTTAATGCAGTTGCCATTCAAAACAACTATTTCCAGACAGCATGTGGACAATAGTCGGTACTTATTAAATGTTCCAACATCTGTTATTCTACATCGGCATTCTGTCAGTTCAGTTAAGTGTACTATCTAAAGTTGTAATAAATATTTCACTTGATTGTTCTCAGTGAACAGTATTATTTTTTTCATATTTGATTTGTTGTTACTGTCTTTCTAATACTGCTTTGTGTTGTTTTGTAGTATATAATACAATACATATTTTTTATTGGGCCTGTCCTTATTTGATTACTGTTCCTAACAGAAGTAGTAAGGAATAAGCTACTGCTGTCGTCAACTATAATCTGTCATATGTTTGTCTTTCACTGTTATTAAGTCTTATGAATATTTTACATTTATCTGAATTTAGTCAACATTTTCAAACCATTGGCAGATTCAACAAATTTCTGTTGCTTCTAAGGATACAGCCACACTGTAAAAAAAGGCAAAAAGGCAAGTTCTTATATAGCGCAGTATCCAGTCCTCAGGACCGTTCAAAACGCTTTACACTTTACTTCCCTGACAGACCTGTTCACTCAGACACCATCTCGGCTTCTCTGGGAAGCATCCAGCCATATGCTACAATTAATGCGCGAAGGCTGCTCGTACACATATCCATCACTGTCTATAGCCAGGTACTCATTTATTCAGCTGAGTGAACTGGAGCAATGTAGGGTGAAAAAACTTGCCCAAGGTTTTAACACCGCAGCCAGGATTCGAACCCGGGTTCTCGTAGTCGAGAGTCCGAAGCTCTACCCCTGAGCCACTGCGCTCTACTGCTGAACTTGTATTTCAAAAATAAATATGAAGGAATGCATGCATAGTATAACGGTTAGCTCATCTGCCTGGTATAGTTAACGTTAAAACCTGGCTCTCAACATTGTGGACTGTGTATCCCTTGTGAATCTGAGAATCAAGTTAGTATCGGTTCTGTCTCAATTTGGGATGTAAAAGAACCACTGAGGACGACAAGCACCCTGGCAGTGACCACCCTGGCAGTGACCACCCTGACAGTGACCACCCTGGCAGTGACCACCCTGACAGTGACCACCCTGGCAGTGACCACCCTGACAGTGACCACCCTCAGTGCCAGCACAGAAAAGTCAGCTTGATGTGTGTTTAATTATCCTTAAAATGATGTTGGTTAAATATATATGATCACCTGTAACCAGCAATTGACAGAGATAGAAAATTAATATTAATACAACTTCAGAATGTACAGAAATAGACTGACTAGTTCAATGAGACTTCATAAGATCATAACATTGTAACAACAATATATACAGACTAGTCAGTTAATGAAATCCTGCTGAATGTTCGAAACAACTAAAACTAGATAAAATAATTATTTACTTTTTGTAAATGCAACCAGCTTTGTGGATGACCATTGGGTAAGCACTAAGCACTGGTGGACCAGTGAAAGTACAGCAAGCTGACCAAGCACCCCAACTGAGAAAGTTGCTCAACTAACACCCTATTCCATTCAGCACTTGGACATCAATAGTCTTGTGGTCAGTCCTCTCAGGTGCCAATTATACAGTGTAATTGGTCAGTGACACCAGTCCCACCTGGTCTGACAAAGGTGACCGTTAAGCTCGCTGAACAATTGAGGCCCTCTAACCAAGCTGACAGATTGGCTGACCTAATGAGCCAGTGACTATAGGATTGCATTCATTAAAGCCACAGACTTCTAGGCTTCTGTGTCAAGTACAGTTGTATCCACCATGAATACAGCGAGCAGGAATCAAAGGATCAGTGTGGATTATTAAGTTTCCCCAAATTAGGTTTTCAGCAGGGCATGTGGTAATAGCAATTTCCAAGTCATTATGGAAGATTGCAATAATTCTGTGCTGCCTCACAGGCTAATGTCTCCCCAGACACGGGCTCAGTGGATGCAATCAACGACTTAGTCAGTATACAAATGGTTTAGCCTACAGACTCTATATGTGATAGGTCTCTGTACTGTAATTTACTGGTGTAGGGACCATGTGACAGTTTCTGGTTGTCTAGAGACCATGAGGCAACATTTATGGTTTACTAGAAATCATCTGGTGTACCATTTGGTTATCTAGAGATTTGGTGAAATACTTTCTGGTTATTTAAAGGCCCTGTGTCATTCTTCGGGACAGTTTGACAGACAACTTGATTAAAAAAATATATTTTGAAGAAAAACCCCTATATATTGTAGTGCTTTGGTTACAAATTTGTTTGACGAGCACCAGAAAATCTCTAATATGTGTACATGTTTGTTGTGATATACGTAAGTAAACAAGAACCTATTTGTCCACAAGCAACTAGACCCTGGGCAAGCAGGTAATTAGATATATGTGCAAGCTGGGAGATTGTATCAATTTCAAAGTTTAATGTAACATAATCTATGGTTTACTACTGGAGAAACAGTGATGTATGTGAGATAGAGCAAAGATTCACTGGCTGAAGTCAGTGTTGACTGAAAGGGACACAATGATAAGATGACCAAATATTCACGTCCCAGTGCAAACACACGTGGTGCAACATAACTACTTCTGCATCATGTCCCAATCTACACACTTTCACCTGATCAACTGATAAATAACCCACATCCACAGTGGTTTTGTGTGGAGATAACGACTGATATTCAATTGTAAAGTTAACCTTTTCAGGTGAAAAGGTTTAAAAAAATTCAAGATACTCATGTCTCAGTTTCTGCGATCAGTATTGAATTGTGATAGATCATCTCCCTCAGTATTAATGCTAGTTAGCCTACTCGACAGAGGTTTTGTGCTGACTTGTATTTCTAAATGAGGTCGTGTCTCTTTCAATGCTGATAGAGCAGTTCGGTTTCCACATTGATAGTATTGACCTTAAACTTCTGATAACAAAAATAATTTTGTGTGAAAGAAAGTGCTGTTGTTTTTGAAAGTTCTCAGGACCATTCAAAGCGCTTTACACTTTACTTCCCTGACAGACCTGTTCACTCAGACACCATTTCGGCTTCTCTGGGAAGCATCCAGCCATATTCTACAATTAATGCGAGAAGGCTGCTCATACACATATCCACCAATGTCTTTAGCCAGTTACTCATTCATACAGTTGAGTGAACTAGAGCAATGTAGAGGGAAAAAACTTGCCCAAGGTTTTAACATGGCAGCAGAGGATTCGAAAAGCGGGTTCTCGTAGTCGAGTGTCTGAAGCTCTACCCCTGAGCCATTGTGCGCTATTAATAACAGTTACATATATGATTGATCATAAACTATGGCGGCTTATTTTGCTTCCTGGATTCGTTTGCAATGACAGACCTTCTTGCAGGTCCTTTAATCTCCGTGGTATGAAAATAAACTTTGCTCCTGTACAGATGCTTCTTGGTGACTGTTATATTTGCAGGGATAGTCAATTAAATATTCGCCTTGCCTTCAAGACAGATGCTTCACAGTGACTCTCACTTACAGGGCCACATTTTCTCGCTGGGAATGACGATGCTGTATGCGGCCGGCTACAACACCGTCACTGACAACCACTCCCTTGACCTCAGTCCAGAGCTCGAGGACGTCATCACCGCGATGACCGTGGACGAGTACGATGACCGGTCCAGTCTTGACGACATCCTGGCGCTGTGTGACAGTCAACTCCACGGCGTCTGCTCAGAGGACATCTGTGGCCAGCTCGCAGATATCGAGAAACTGGACACATCACTGCAAGGTCAGTGGGTTGAAGTTGACCATAATTTGTTCTCCATTATGTTTTCCTCCCATCTCCCAACCCCCCACCCCACCCACCCCACCCCGCCCCACGCCACAAACCCCACCCCACCCCCACCCCACCCCACCCCCACCCCGCCTTCTTCCCAGGCTGTCTCCCAGGAAATTATAGATAGTACAGTGATTAACATGTAGACTCCAGCATCTAAACAGTTATTATTATTATTTATAATTTTTTCTTTCAATGGTACTTTTTAGTGTGGATTAACTTATCTTGTTTGACCAATTCGTGAAAAAAATTATCTACTGTTCAAGTTTAAAATTAAGTATTTTTACACCAGTTTATATTTACTGATTGTGAATCAGTCTGTCTCTGTTTCATCCCTCACAGTTACAGAATGCACATTACAATTAACACATCCAAATAAACATGCATTGGAATGATGAATAGTCGTATTGGCCCTCATCAATACTGAGAAATGATACATTCTAATGTTTTAAGATACCTACTAGAACATGTTACAGATGCAAACCAAACCAAAACAAAAAGCACAGTTTGAATGTTATATTGCTTTTAATTTCTGAACATTCTTGGTGTACTTTCCATTATAAAGTTGGCCCTTTACATATCTCGCTGATACTATTGCTGTGGTATAAACAATCAGTGGAGGTGGCTGCATTATAGACTGTGTTTTAAAAATAAATGTCTCAATAGATTCTTTTACAGATACATAATGCAGGGATACACACTTTCCCACGAACTGTTCCACATGAGTGCAGCTTATAATTAAGTTTACTTCAAGCTAGTCTACTAGGTGGCAGCACTGAGCATGTGTTGATTGTGACCACAGTGTCCAGTTACAAATCATTGTAATTTGATCCCTGACCAACTAGTCAAAGCACAATGTCAACTCTTGTAAACTAACCATGTCAAGGAATTCAGTGTCCCAAGTACCAGCCTAATTAATTGGTTAAACCTGCCTTAAAGCTGCATTCTGAGTGAAAAGCCGCCATTTCAACTTATTTTAAAATGTATACAGACATTTATAACAAAAACATTTACTTGTTTCATCATGCTTGCTAAAAGAGTTGTATACCGAATGGCTCCCTATGATACATAGTACTTCATACCATGTATTTTATATAGTTTCCAGTACAGTATATGTTTTATTTTCTTGGAATGCAACTTTAATATAAGAACATCACAAATGACTGCATATAACCATGATAACATAAACTCTACATGCGTGGAGTTTCTAGTTTGGCATATCCATATAAGGCTTGTTCGGTTCGCCAGATTTTGGTTTTACCCAACAAGTTCACTGTGTTTAAAGTCAACAGCCATTGGGCGGTTCACTACGTCTGCATGAGTGTTCACCGAATATTCATTATACACCTGTAATCAGGCTACATTATTAATCATCCACATGGCAACACTCTAAAAATTATTCTTGTAAACACAATTATTTATCAGCTTTTTGAGTGGAGAACACCTAAATTATGCATACATTTGCAAGACATTAGTAGCAGAGGAATAACTTATATAGGAAATCATCATGTTTTGATACAGTACATCTTGAATGTACAGGATATAGGTAAAATTAGGTATAAACAGAATCCCTTTAAAGATGTTTACATAACCAGCAACAGTCACAGTAAACAAACAGACATAATGGGAAAAAATCTTTTTATTTTGTACGGTATACATCTTGAATGTACTTATGCCTATAAAAAAGTTTACATAATCAGCAACAGTGAACACAGACATTCTGGGAAAGAAATATATTTCATTCCGTACCACGTTGCATGTCTGATACGATCTCAGTAACACAATTGCCTGTGAAACTTCACAACAGCGCGTGTGTGCACGCTTGCATGCATGTGCATGCGACCTCGCATCACTGCTCTAGTGTGACCCTAGACTGAGCCTTGACCTGTGGCCAGCCGATTGGATGTTTGTTGCACATTCCCATCATTTGTTCTGTGACACTCTCAGTGCCCGCAGCAGTTGTGTCTCTCTCTCGGCTGTCATCTGATATCTGGACGCATTAAAGCGCTACTGTCAGTGTGATCTTTATTTCATTCAGCACAAGCAGACAGTCGCGTTATCTGTCATCAGTATTTGACAATGGTTAGTGCAAGCCTGAGGCCAAGTCACAATCAGCAGTTTGCTTTTGCAGTATTGTTACTACACCAATAGCTAGGGCATGGATGTATGGACAGTCAAACGACATTTAGAGTTTGGTGGCAATGTTAGAAACATAAATAATTTATAGTTTTGGACAATTTGAGATGATGTCCATTAATTTAAGCAAAATGAAGGAATGAATTGTGCAGGGATTGTTAACTTTCCATTATTTAACATCGTGGGAGCGTAGGTAATATCTGGAGGCATGCACATCTATTGTTTTGTTGAATTGTATTGATGTAGACATGACCCATTGTGGACATGACCCCTTCTGGATATGACTGTGTGTGAATATGACCTGTTGTCGGTATGACTCATTGTAGACATGACCTGTTTGATCCAGAACATGTAAGAGTTTTTTGTGACAAACCTATCAGATGAACAATGAGTTATTGTTTCTTTATGCTGAGGGCAGTATGGTCTAATCTTCTAGCACCTTGGGCAGTTTCGTAGAATTGTTTGTGCGGACCTTCAACTATTATCTGCCGGTAGATAAGGGCAATTTTTGCGTTATTGTGAGTTAAGTAACGACCACCCTGTGGCATGGAATCAGTGGTTTCTCTCTGGGTTGACTGCAGCGTAAAGCTACAGTTTAAAGTAATACTCTCACTCAATTGTATCAGGGGTTGACCCCAGCCATCTGTCTCTAGACTCATGTCTCTCATTGCCACTTTCAACTCTACTGACTCCAACCATCTGTCTCTAGACTCCTCTGTCCCTTATTGCCACTTTCAACTCTACTGACTCCAACCATCTGTCTCCAGACTCCTCTGTCCCTCATTGCCACTTTCAACTCTACTGACTCCAACCATCTGTCTCTAGACTCCTCTGTCCCTTATTGCCACTTACAACTCTACTGACTCCAACCATCTGTCTCTAGACTCCTCTGTCCCTCATTGCCACTTTCAACTCTACTGACTCCAACCATCTGTCTCTAGACTCCTCTGTCCCTCATTGCCACTTACAACTCTACTGACTCCAACCATCTGTCTCTAGACTCCTCTGTCCCTCATTGCCACTTTCAACTCCATTGGGTTCAGTTCTACATCTTCCTTCAAACAATCAGTGCAGTTCATAGCTGGCTTGTTTGTCCAAGCACTGATACAAGGTATAATATTCCATGTTTTCCTTGTGTCCATAGCAAATGGTATTACTTGACCTTAATGTGACATTAGTTATGGGTATATTACTGGTGTGACCTTAATTGTGAGGTGGGTATATTACTGAGGTGACCTTAATTGTCAGGTGGGTGTATTACTTATGTGACCTTAATTGTGAGGTGGATATATTACTGATGTGACCTTAATTGTGAGGTGGTTGTTTTACTGATGTGACCTTAATTGTGGGGTGGTTGTTTTACTGATGTGATCTTAATTGTGAGGTGGTTGTATTACTGAGGTGACCATAGGCTGACGTTTCACTGTACACCATCCATCTTGCAGAAATGCGTGGGGATGAGAGCGATGTCACGTGCTCAGATGAAGATCTCTCTCCATGTGTCTCCCCATCCCCAGACTCCCCCAGCAGCCAGGGAGGGAGGGACTCTCCCACTGAGCCTCTCTCAGCCTCCACTCCATCCCCGGATGATGTCAGTCTGACACAGGTGACAAGTCGGGAAGGGGAGGACACCAGGGAAGAGCAAACCCTCACGGAAGACCAGACATTGCCATGGAGTGTCACGGATGACCAAACACTGCCCTGGAGCATCACGGATGATCGAACGTTGCCCATGAGCGCCACGGGTGACCGAACAATGTCACTTGAAAAGTTGGACATGTCTGATGATGCGGAGACTCGAGAAGGTGACCGAGATGATGGTTGTTCCACGGTGACATCGGTCACCTTGGGTACGGAGGCTGGAGACAGTCACAGAGGTGATGGAGAAGATGGGGAGGAGATGGGGACATTGAGTGGAGAAAGTGAAGATGTGCTATTGTCTGCAGTGATAAAGAACGAAATGGTAAGAGACAGTCCAAGAAGTCATGCTGAAGACACACCAGAAAACATTCCAGAAAACATTCCAGAAAACATTCCAAAAGACATTCCAAGAAGACATGTTCCAAAAGACATCTCACAAGAGACCGATGATAATCGAAGTCACAAGGACAACCAAGATAGCAACAGATACATGGACTGCAAGAAAGGTAGTGTTGTCAGTGACAGTGACAGTGACAGAGTCAAGGTGTCTTTGTCACCAGATTGTGACAGTCACCGTGACAGTCGCAGAGACCGGGTGTCAGTGTCACCAGATTGTGACAGTCACCAGGAGACAGGGAAGGGTGACAGGGATGGGACAGAAGACACTCTCTGGGAGAAGGTGGAGAGACCAAAGTCAGGGGAGAGAGTCATCTCAGAACTTGTCATCTCCCTAAAGAGCCCCACTCTCACTCCAGTCTGCAAGGTATTGTCATTGCATTATTTGTTGCGTAATTATATTATTATTTGTCATCTTATTTCTATTTATTCAACACTTCACTTATTCAATATACTGTCATCACTTTATTTTATTTCCCGTATTTATCTTCTTCCCATTTCAGCCATTTCTTGGGCTCTTCCTTGTTCTTGACCACAGTTTTCTACCTATTGTGTGGTTAATGTTGTTTCATCCAGTTATGACAGTTCTTTTAAGATCACTCTTTAAAAACCTTTTTTCATCTTAATTTCACTCTTCTCCATGCAATTATAATCTATTTTTAATTCCCTCTTTCTCCTGCTTTCCAAATACATTTGTCTAGTCCATGTCAATTTTCATTATCTACCATACAACAGAAGTGTTCAAAAATCAAATTAGTATACACGTAATTAATTATATATTAAACAAATTACTGGTTATTATTTATGTTAATATTTCATTACTTGCTCTTGACTTAAATACTTTTACAAACGTGTCTGTCTTGTGCTTGTCTACATATTGTTATTACATTTAGAGCAAAAATTTGTTTACTTGTATTTTTGTATCCATGTGATTAGTTTGTCTATACTTCTACATGTACTTCCTGTGTCATTGTGACAACAGACACTCCTGGTTTGTAATAAACAACTGTCATTATTACTTAAGGTACAACAGAACACATCCAGTCCCACGGAACCTTCCAGTGAGACAGCACGCGTGATTGGCTCAGCTCACAGCTCAACAGCCAATCAAACTGCAGCTCCCACGGTGGCCAGTGCCAGTCTGCTGAACACTGCAGGAGTTGGTCACGCGTGGCCGCACGCCAACAGAAGAGGCTGCAGGCAGCAATGCAACGGACCGTGTAATGTTGCCCCTGAAAGCAGTCGGGGCACCCGTTACAAATATGTGAAGAATGGTCAGCCGAGTAGCAGGGCTGGTAATAGCGGGGGAACTAAAACAACGGTGCCTTACCACATTGTGTTCGGGAAAAAGCGAGGGGTGTTGGAGAGGGGTGTGGATACCGGTGTCTACGCATCGGCGGACACCGGAACGCGGATCAGTGCTCCAGACGGTCATCACAGCGATGTTCGCGGCTCGGATTTAGCAGCAGACACGACATCAGCGAGACAGGAAATGGAGTTTGACGTACTCACGTTGAGGGACTTGAAACTACAGGCTGGCAGTGGAGGCAGGGTGGTGCCACTGAGTCAGACGCCGACAGACAATCACAAGGTAAGACATCATGTAGTTGTGGCTGATGGTTTCACTATTGTCTGTCCTGTCTGTGGTTGTCACTATTGCATTGTTCTTGTCCTGACAGTGGCTAGGGTTGGACCTGCTGTTGTCATGTACTGAGTACTGATGTCATCGTCCATGTAAGTGAATAATCCCACTCTGGAGTATTGTTGCATAGTTATAGTTATATATGTGCAATGTGAGCGAAGTCGTTGTGTACATCACACAGGTAAAATGGTTGAAACCAGGTTAAGATCTGGATCAAATCAGTCCACATTTACTCAATCTACTTTAAACCAAAACAGTCCATAGGGTATGTGTGATGGTTCATTGACTACAAAAAGAATTCTTTGGTTATTACTGTAGCAATAAACAGTAGCATGACAGTTGTTGCTCCATTTTTAAATAATATTTAAGACAGCTTTTTGATACCTAGCTAACTCTTCTACCGTGCTTTTTTTACAGACATGTTATTGTTGTGTTCTTTGTAGGATATGTTTAAGGTGTTTTATGTAGTTCATCTAGAAAGCTAGCAGTCTCCTCTGGTGCTGGTTGAAGACACACAGAAGTCTCAGTGCTGTTGTTGTCTATGGAGTGAAGGGGGACAGTCATTGTGTGACTGCTGTAATCACAGTTACCTCACCTGTCACTGTTATGTGTTGGTCTGTGAGCTGTCATGTCACTTGGTCCTTGGACTCTGGTGGTCCACCCATCTAGTGCTGGAGCTTTATTCCTGAAGCTGATGTAAGAATGCATCAGTTCTCTTTAGATGAACAATCCTGACAGGTGTCTAGAGCACACCTATCAGATCAGATAGTGTTTGCTGTGTGAAAGAGTTCTCTTTCCTGGTCACATGTCACAGAGGACTGGTAACATACCATTAGTTGATGACAGGTTTTGACATTTCTAGTTAAAGGAACAAATATTTGAGTTTTTAGCAAGACCTGTATGCTCCTGCATTTAGTATCCTGTTGAGGTACACCATATCCTCACTGACATATGCATTTTATATTATATTATATTATAGTTTTTCAATAAAAATAATCAGAATTTATCCTTTTTAAGGTAAGTCATTTGGGCTGGCTCACTGAATGGGTCCATCAAAAGCATAAATATTATTATTACTAGCATTTGTAGAGCGCTATGTCCCTGGAACCAACCCATTCATAAGCACATACACCTGTACACACATGAGACAATGTTATGAAGACAATATACATACCATTTATGGTCAGTTTTATACCCAACCCCATCTTACACAGTTGCAGTCATCATTTAGGCACATAACACTGGTGCCTGGGAAATTGGCAAAAACTCTCTGTCAATGATGCAAGCAATAGACAGGGTATTACACATTACCCCCTCCAGGCATGGGCAGGTAGTAGGGTATTAAGTAGACTTATATACAGACGAGTGGATTGGTGAAAGGAGATTACTCAGGCTGTGTTTGGTAGTAAAAGAATTCAAACTCCACCTTCTTCTGACTGGTAAATGAACTGTTCCAGTGTCTTGAACTGAAACTTTCTCGTACACACTTGGTGCTGTGTGGGTTCAGTACGAGTGAGTACTGATGCGTCCACATGTGGTCCCTGTCACTCTTGCCTCATTTCAGTCAGTTAGTCATGGTCTTCTGACTGTAGTGACAGTGTGACACTCACTTCCTCAAAGTGACGTTAATGTGCACATATCACAGTCCCAGTGCACAGTGTCTGAGTCATACAGAGTTTTTAAATTCAACGTTAAGTCATCTAAAATCAACGTACTTGAAGGTGATTGGTGGAAATTATCACAGATAATACTGGAAATAGCTTATTATTATTTTATATATTCATTATCGGTTGATGACAGAAAAATATGTTAAAAAGAACAAACAATTATGACTGTAAGTAAATGTATCATTTTATATTGATTTTGCTGTTATTACTAAATATATTGATTTTCTACTTCTGCCATCTATGTTGAAGTTCAACAACTTGTTGTTAAATAAACTTTCATTCATTCAACTATTCTGTATTTCATTGCAACTGGAGAATTTCTTTTTTATAATTCACAACGGATATTTGTGACACTTGACAGCTTGGACTGGGATGAATATGAGATATGGAAACAATGGAAGATTCACAACTGTTTATGGTAAGGGGTTTGGTGGGTTTGGTGGGTTTGGGAAGGCTGTGGGAATGAGAGTCAGGGATAAGTGGGAGTAGAGATGGTGGTATGGGATCAATATATGACGGAAGAAGGGAGCTGTTGACATCAACATCACCGTGGCAACTGAACAAAGACGAGGGCGGCGACGTTGATGTTGTTGTCACTTCTTGATGAGATGCTCACAACTTTAATCATGTTGCCAATTTTAGCAGCCGGCGTCGCTGGAATGTTGGAATGGTCAGCGTAGGTGGAGGACCGATTGACCACCACACGTAGCGGTCCTCGGTCCTGCTGTGATCGCTTGGTCCACTTGTCAAGGACCCGTAATGTCTTGTGACCACCCCTTCATATGCAATTTCATTGCTTCCATTCATGTTCACCCCATTCACTTTTGTCTCTACTTCACACACCCGGCCAGTGAGCCACCAACGCAATGCCACTGCCCTGTAGGGGGTAATGTTGCTATGGGGTTAATGTCTATACAGAGGGTGAATAACAGCTTTTATTACCCTATGTTGTTGTTGTTGTCTAGAAGGTTCCGCGTGGTGTTCACCGCCGGCGACTTGTTTTATTTCTCTTGCATCACTCGGCGGTATTTTATTATTCGGAGAATTGCGGGAAATTCATTGTCGCCAGCGTCAATTTGAGGTTTCCGGAGAAATAAAATAGACCTGTTTTATTTGTTTATTGTGTAACCTGTAGAGTGTATTCCACATAAAATGGAATGTCATTGTTTTATGAGTTTATTGCATCCTCTTTGACAGTTTGAAATTCAATCAAATACTACAACATTTTGACTGCCTATCCAGTTTAAGATAAAACCAAATGCATAAGTGTTTAGATTTCACTATAAAGATTTAAATGCTGTTATTATTAACGTAGATGCCTGAGAAACGTGGAGATAGTCCAGCACTGCACTCAGCAAATTTTATTTCTAAAACATTGGTGCGTGGGTAAATTAATTAATTACATCCGTTCCATTTACATATCAAACCCGATCACACAGGGCACCACAATGTTGACGAGTACACACAGGTAATATTCATGAGCGCACAAAGTAAGCAGTTGTTATTTACCCGGCCGTCTACCGGAAATTTTCCCAGGGCTCGCCAGTGTATACTGATCACGGAGATAATTCTGTCCGGGGTTGTCAGTCAGGCCATAGCGCCCCCCTGGTATTTCTGCTTATTCATTACATGATTATGTATCACGTTTACGGTGCCGGTTCTTCAATAGCCGACTGCGGTTCCATTTCTCAGCGTCTCATTCAGTTTTCAAAAGCGTTCTGCGGCACCGACGCTGAACGGGTGAATCGTCGGAATGCGGGAAAATAAATTTGCGTGTGAATCGTTGATATGTGTCGGAAAGTACACGTTATGGCCAATCACGACATCGTCTTGTGTCACCTTTGTTGTTTGTCGTGACACCGATATATTCGTCATTGTGTCGTGTCTGTCATCGTTACCTCGATGTGTTGATAACGGATGACTCAGCGAGGGGGGTTAAGAGGGGGAGGGGCGGGTGTTTTCGGTGCCATTACGACAAAGGGTCGTTTGTTAACAATCGGAGAGAAGAACGCATTCCGCAGTTCTGTTGATTCAAAGACGTTGGTAGTCGTTGACTCATTCGAGGAAGTAATCACTTAATCTACCGAGAACCTTCCTAAGTTGTTTTTGTATGCAAGTGCACTGTGTCTTTGGCATAAAATATTTATTCGAGTGGAACGAACGATTGTGTTTCCAGTAGTCAAAAATAACTGCTGAGTTAATTTCTGGGTTTGTCCTTATTGTACATGTCTTCCTGTTTTTTGTATGCTCTAAAAATATTTTAAAATGTCAGTGATTCTGATTAATTAATATTTGCAATTTTGCAGAAGATAGTGAAATGAAATGACAATGAAAATAATGAAAAACATAATAGCAAATAAATGTGGTATTTATAATTCATAAAAGCTGTACTGCAACCTACACATGTATGCACAGCATATTCCCAGAGGCTCTGTGTGTATGTAATATGTATGTATCATATTGGTCTGACATAGAAATTGTGTTATTACAGTTATTATTTGTCCAGTGATGCAGAACGCAAGGCATGTTGGCTGAGTAGAGCAAACACATAATTATGTCTTTCTTTCACTACCAGTTAATAACCAAACATGCCCAGGGCATCTAGAGGCTAGAGTTGATGGAATTCTAACAGTATCCAATGGATACCACTGACTGCACTTTCTTTATATGTACAGGGTAAATTCCATAACAAAGTGTACAGACGTGGGTCTTAATGATACCTCTAGATATACAGTTTATTCATCTAGTCAGTGTTGTTATCTGTAGGCTACGAAGTGTGGTGGTGAAATTAGAGGGTAAAGTTCTTGTTGATTCAAGTAAATGTTGCCATTAGGCAAATTCCACAATGGGACCCGATTTCTGCAGGTGTTTTTTGTATGACATAAAGCTTCTTTTTATTAAATTACAAACATGTTTCTTAGACATGTTATTAGTGAGATCAATATTTTCTTTCCTTACAATAATGAAACTGTTAATTATCATGATTATTATTGTTACTATTATAATCTTGATAACTAACAGCACCTACATGGTATTGAAATAGAAATAAAAAATACCAGTATGCAGACAAATTAATTAGAACATATTTATTAGGTTTGCAAATCAGATAAGTATAATGCACATAGTTATTATGTCAAACTAAGATTGTAATATTTTACCAGGCTATGGCCCAGATTAAGAACTCAGGTAGCTATGAAATACAAAACAACACTACTTTATCTTGCAGCATTATAATTAAAGAGTCAACAGGGATCAGCCCTCATATTAGATTGAGGGAGGGTAGGTTATTTCAGGAGCATCAGTAAGTATTTGTTTCATAATTAATGGTCTGCGCTTTACATATGATCAAAAGAATTATTGTTTTGAAACACAGCCTGTATTTGTAAAATATATCAGCACAAATCATCTACCAGATACAGCTGTTTCAATCACTCAAACCGGCAGTCAGTAAATAAATCCATATAATTATCACACATTTTCTTGTGTCAATATTCGACAGAAATCTTTGTAATTAATACGTAGAAAGAATGCCAAAGTACATTTATGCATTTCGGCATAATTCACTGATACGTTGCAAGTTTGAGGACGGAAATAAGACTATCTTTCGGGGTATATTGATTACATACTTGTGCAGTTCGGAGACGGAAGGCTGGGCCCCGACAATGGACGTGTAAGTATCAGAAAATGTGGAATTTAATCAGTTGTTTCGTTGGCATTGTATAATGTTACATTCGCTGAACCATGAAGATTGTCCTGAGTTCTAAGGGACGCGCAATTTCACAGGACAGTAGTTGGTTTCTTTGTGTCAATGTCCCCATGTTTTTAGCCCTGGGCGAAGGGTTTGATTTCTCAGAAGAAAAAGTTGCCGAAAACTACCTGTATGAAATATAATTGCCCTTTTGATTGTATCGCGCCTCAGTTGTGATCTTGTGTTAAATATATGTGTGTAATAGCTGTAAGCAGGAGCATGTCCTTATCGAGACACAGCCGCAGCAAATAATGGCCTTAATCACCATAAATTATTTAGGTTAATGGTAAATCGATGATGTTCATATGGCACCCTGACTCATAATAATGAAATGCATAAATACATATTTATGCAGTGGATATTCCAGAATTGTATACAATTCTTATGATGTGTTATTATTTAATTAGTTTCAATATTTTCATTGAACATTAACTGTGTATCGTTTTTCCCTCCATATGACCTTTGGGTCTGGGATGAGGGTGAGGCTGGCCTTGATATTGGAAAAAGAATTGTTTTTCTTTCATGTGGCAGACGAGATTCTGTACTTCAATCAATAGTTTACCGATTGCACAATGCTGAATGTGTAACATGTTCATGTGAAAACAAGATGTCACATTTCACTTGCTGCAGACTGCTTACAAATTACAAGTCATTAGTGTATATTTGAAAGCATTACTATAGATAGATAAACATTTATTGTTGCATGTTAATTACGAACATTCACCCCATGATCATATTGACTTCTTTATTACATATTTTCTATTTTACATTTCATCCCACGAACATTTGTGTAACCATCCCATATTAGTTATATAATTGTATTGCTAATTATATAATAAATTATACAATCCATGATTTGGTTAACACATTCACTTGAGTTTCATTAAAGTGTCATTTGGTATCACAACGTCTACATACTTGTTTGCCATAGGTAGCCTTGTTGATCCAGGATAAAATCAGGATAGCGTGTTTTTTCCCGATATGATCAATCGGATCGATTCCATCATTTCAATTAAGTATCCTTGAAGAACATTCCAGTCATTGGCTTGGCTAAGTGATGTGGTTAATGTGGTTGCTACACTATAATCATAACAATAACCATTGTATGTTTCACAGCCTAGGAATTATCAGTAATCGATTTAGCGCATTTGTGGCTTTAAGGGTTCACCAGTTTTCGAGCCCACGCATGATGTGGGTAGCACCCTCATGTCAGCAGAAACAGCTGAACCCTAGAACGCCCCGTGAAAGAAAACTCTAGGGTTCTCATGTCAGTATACTGGTTGCCTTTGTTAGGACAAAGATAACATACTGTAACACTTGCGGGTTAGGGTAATGATGTCTGATGGCATGAGTGATACATACATCATGTGTCAGTAAGTGTCAGTAATTGAAAGCACTGCGGATCAATGAAGTGTTTGATCTGTGGCTGCTGGTTGTACTACTAACACAGTTACTAGGCTATAACTCTGGGAATTTGTCAAAAACAAGCCATTAGCGTTATCGTAGTATTTCTTCATGAATGTGTTCTGTATCTTATTGACCCACCAATGGTGGCCAGTAATTATGTACACAGAATATGTATTTGTGTAGATGTTTTGATGTGTACAAAATAGCAACATTATACCCAGAGGCTAGAAGCAGGTTTTGATCAAGAGGACTTGGTTCCCAGTCGGCTGCCATTTTGAAATGGTGAACCTTCAAAACTTGGCTGATTTCATCCCTCCACTGTCTCTGTGTACCCCAGAAAAATATGGATTCTATATGTATGGAAATTGTGCCTTAGCCAGCTTAAACGAGGGGTAGGGGTAGCAGCAGTTCAGAGATTAATCTACAACCCCTTAGCCTGCTTTAAAAAAATCCAAAATTGGATATGCTTTTTATTTACCTGTTTAAATACAATGCAGCTGAATTTGGGTGGATGTAAATCAATCATTTGCAGCATCAGCGCATCTCTGGGGATGGGTAGTGTTACTAATACAGTCAATTGAAAATTAATCCTCAACTGCCAGGTGATAATAATTGCAACTGAGTATTTCACTCTTTCCCTGTGGACTGAAAGACTGCATGGTGCTGGTTTTGCCACAAAGGGATACATTTGATCTCCTGTTGAGAAGCACAGGTTGTTGCTTAGAAAGCAGCACATTCCAGCAAAGCTGTCACCCAAAGTTCTCACCTAGGCACATTCCATTGTGTGACACTAATGACCAGGTAATTACTGTGTTAATTGCAATCTCTTCCCCACTGTCCCAGTTCAAGGTCTGTCCCAGTGGGCTATTGTTGCTCTTCCAGCAGTACAGGTCTGGTGGGGTTGTCAAAATGGGGTTATTATTATCCCGTATATACTTACCTGTTGTAAATGGGTGTATTATTAGTAATGTGATACTGTGAGGTATTCATTCATATCTGGGGTTGTTAGTGCAGTGGTAGGGGTGTCGATGGTTTGGATAATTCCTGTGGAGATACGGACCATAATTTTGTGAGGCAAGTATAGAACTCACAGTGCTTTTGGTGTATGCCATAATCTTTTTGTGTTGAGCACTTTCAATTGAGAGAACACGGTTTTGAATCCTGTGCTAGTGTCAAGTTATTGGCAAGTGTGTTCACTCTACTTTACCCCAGCTCACTCAGATGTATGGATGAACACCTACCTGGCTGTAGACAGAGGTGGATATTTGTGTACTAATAGTGTATGTGAATTACTTTCGGCATGGCTGAATACGTAACAGAAAAGTCAGGATAATGTTTGATTGAGAATACCTTCGATTGAACAAGTCTTCCAGGGAGTAGTGTGAAATGGTTTGAGCAATC
This sequence comes from Oasisia sp. SBJ-2009, assembly GCA_964017155.1. Taxonomy (NCBI): domain Eukaryota; kingdom Metazoa; phylum Annelida; class Polychaeta; order Sabellida; family Siboglinidae; genus Oasisia; species Oasisia sp. SBJ-2009. Next base: position 16,933,583 of record OZ024864.1, on the reverse strand, counting down.
CCGAGGACTGTATACTATTCTGTATAAGAACTTACCTTTATTCTTTATTTTGGGTTTCCTACAACTTTCTCAGCCCCTTATAGAGTGTGAATGACTTGGTTTGTTCCACATTTTTGGTAGCTCTCACAACTTCAGCAGTTTTCTCCCAGTCTTGGCCACTCACCAGGGGCTTTTAAAGATCTCCCAACACTGGCTCTCCATCTGTATTTGACTCTTCCTCACACCAGTCTGCTCCCTGGGATTCCACCCTAAGTGATGTGCCCTTGCAACAGAATAACCTACAACCCATATCACCCACGAAGCAGCATTACCCACAAATGAACATGTGATTATGCTTAGCGACATTTCTTGGTTTGATGCATAGGTTCAAAAGGAAATTACATGTAGCTAACAAACTGGTGTGTCAGAAAAAGTATTTGATTTTGTACAAAACTTTAGCCAGTCAGATTTAGTTTCCAAAAGCTCACTTTACCGCTTTGTACAAGGATATGAATGAATAGTTGATTGATTAATTGATTAATCAATTAATAAATTGATTGATCAGCTGAACATTAAAAGTAGTCTACAGTGCAGTGCATTTTAACAAGTTAAAAAGTCACTATTTAGTATATTTAAATTTCTTCTCACGGTACTTACAAACTTCAGGTAATTTATTCACTGCACATACATGTGTCATTCACTGAGTTGACCGACCTGTCTGTGTTTGTCAGTGCTATTTGTGGCACAGGAAGTCAAGCAAAAGACAGGTCTGCAATTCATAAAACATTAGCCTTTAGCAGTACATGGCTTTAGTATGCATGAATCACGACAACGCTGGTCCTACTTGTGGGTGCCTAACTGCGTATGAGAAAGTAAGGGCATAAGATAGGCAATTCATTCTAATTGAAAGGTGCACTAAAGAATTTATGAGAATCTAGCCCATGATGTACAAAATTAACACTGCTAACACACAAATTAGGAAAATTTAATGTTTGATAACAAGCCACATTCACTAGTTTGTCTTTTTAGTACATATCTAGTGAGAAGTTATTTAGGGATCTGTAGAACATTCTGCTTAAATTATTGTTATTGATTGACCTGATACACACATATATATATATATATATATATATATATATATATATATATATATATATATATATAATATATATATATATATATATATATATATATATATATATATATATATATATATATATATATAAGACAAAGTCCATATATAAGCGTAACATTTATGTCTGTTTCGATCAAACTCAAAGTTGTATATTTAACTTTATCTGATAATTATCTTTACAAGTTGTTTTTCTCAACCCGATAACTAATTACACATGCAATTTGCAATATTTTCCTTGCGGTTTATGCACCAGCTTTGGCTGAGAACAACGTAGAATGTGGATGATGTAATGGGGATGACAAAAATACGAACCATGTTGCCAGATCGACGCGATATCGCATTCATATAATGCCAGAAATAAATCCGAGCTTCCACTTTGGCCAGTGAATTTTGGCAACAAAAATGAAACCTCGGGGCAACTTGTGTGTTGGGTCTTAAATTAATATGTGTACAAGTCAACAGGTGTGTTAGTTTCCCACAGATGTGTGTAGTAAGACGTGTTTTGATCCAACGCACATGTGGTTGTTACATAACGGAAACGCAGTGTAAATGTCGTGATTTATGGTAGTTTTCTCGACTCTTGTGAGGCATGTGACTGCCAAGTCAAGTGGCTAGTGAATGGACAGGCTTTGTATGAAAGGAAGATGGTAAACTAGGCTAGTCACAGTGTCTTCATTTGCTGTCAGTGTCATTTACTGTGTTTACTTTTTGACAGTAATTAAAAAGAAATAAGCAGGTTAAAAGAAACATATCATACTATGACAAGGTAAGCATAAAAGTTGATGGAAGGAACAAAACACATCATCAGTACTTTACTGTACTATAAATAAAAATAACATTAAGTTACTCCCTGTAGCACATATTCCTTTAGTGTTTGTGTATTTGCAGATTTTAAACATATTAATTAAGGATGCATCATTTTGTCTTGCAACTTTGGGTCTTTTCATCCAATATTGCGGCATCTTATAAATGCAATTTTCACATTCTGTGCAGACTTTCCCAGTCCTTGGCAGTTTTATGGTTTTCATTAGAGGGTTGATTAGTGTTTATTTGCACTAAATCTTCATTTGCAACGAATCTGTCAGCTAAAACTGGCAGAAAAATAATGTAAAATTAACACATTTTGAAGCCTTTGAAACTTGGTGTTTTTCCCTGTAAATAAAGTTGGAATTCGACTGTGATTTATTGCTTAGTGTCTTATAGTGTGTCGACTTCAATTAAGTACATCCCATATGTCATGGTCAGATGGGGTGGTCACTAATGTGTCCAGTGACAGAACCAATGTCCAGGACCAGCAGGTTACAGTTGTCACACATTTGGTAACAAACACCCTACAATTAACACACAGTGGCGCAGTGTGTAATTATAGACACAGTCAGCAATGTCTGTGTGTGTGGGATGTTTAAGTTGACACACGTGTCCCACAAATAAAAATAGTCAGTAGTTAAGTTGATGTTTTGATAAGTTCCGTTGAAATTGGAGTAGGCCTATATACTTAGTGTGGTTTCGTGAATTTGCAACTGCTGTAATGATACTGATGCCCTGTAGTGGGGTGATATGAAGGTCATTTAAGGTCATGTGAGATATGAAGCTTGAAAACAGTGGTTTTAAGGTGTAAAATATGTAACTGATGGAAAAGGGTCGTTGGTGGATGGACGGACGGACGGACGGACGGACGGACGGGCGGGCGGGCGGGCGGGCGGGCGGGCGGGCGGGCGGACGGACGGACGGACGGACGGACGGACGGACGGACGGACGGACGGACGGACGGACGGACGGACGGACGGACGGACGGACGGACGGACGGACGGACGGACGGACGGACGGACGGACGGACGGACGGACGGACGGACGGACGGACGGACGGACGGACGGACGGACGGACGGACGGACGGACGGACGGACGGACGGACGGACGGACGGACGGACGGACGGACGGACGGACGGACGGACGGACGGACGGACGGACGGACGGACGGACGGACGGACGGACGGACGGACGGACGGACGGACGGACGGACGGACGGACGGACGGACGGACGGACGGACGTGGATGAAAGGAGAACTTATTCTAATGCAGAGTAGATAGAGTTAAAGGGAAAGTCTTCCATAGCACTGCATCCATTCATGATTAGTTCTACTCAGAGAGTTCTATACACTGTTCTTACTGCCAGACATGTACCGTCGAACACTGTCTTGATTTCTCTGGGAAGCATTTAGCCATGCTGTAATAACTTGGTGAATATCTACCACTGTTTATGGTCTGGTGAATGAACTGGAACCAACATGCCATTGAAGGGCTTGAAACAGCAGCAAGTGTATCTGGGCACATAATCTCTCAAGACGAGTTCATTGATCTGACCACTACAGTACTTCCCTGCACTCAATGTGCTGACCAGTCGGGCGGGGGTGATGGCACAGTGGGGACATTTAGTTTAGGAACTGTAGTCTCAAGTACACACTCATTGACCACTCACTGGTGTGGTCAGTTTAGTCTGACCAGTCCGGTCAAGCCCTCATGAAAGAGGGTCATGTCTTGAGGGTGTAAGCCACAGTCCACCTAAGCCACCCCATGGCAGTACAGCATGGGGTACATAGACTTCATGTGCTGAGTCACTATAAGATCATTAGCTGTAGGGTACAATAAGCCCACTTGACCAATTGACCAATAACTCTGGTATTCAGAACCCAGTGGTCATCTGATGAAGTCAGTGGTGACAGCAGAAGAATTGGCTTGACCAGTGATGTAGATGACCAGCACTGATAGACTTGAGTGTTGGTCAAGTCCATTGTATGTGTTGACTTGGATTACCACCCCCATTGTCCAGATAGTTTTGATAGGGTCATTTAGTTCTGATATTTTAAAGTGGGTGGTTAGTACAATTGCATGACCCTGTCACATATACAGAAAGATTAAAACTACTAAAGGTACTCACTCTAGTCTACCGAAGAATTCAATTCAACACCAATTCAATTCAACACCAATAAAAATAACTTACATAAAATATTAAATCATCCTCTCCAAATAGTTTTCAGTCATTAAAAAGGATAACGATATGTTTGGGAGTAAAGTGTTCCCCACTTAGCAAAAGTCATTTACTTTCAAACGTTGCCTGTTTGTGAAAATGCTACATGTAAATAAATGTCAACTAAAGCATGTACAACAACCTTCATGGTTCAGTGACCAAGCCAATGGTAGACTGAGGGGAAATAATGTGACAAAGTCATTAGCTAGGAATTATTTGAAGTCACAACATTTACTGATTTGTCTCAATTGGATGACAACTACTGCAAAGGAACTGTCATATTTGTGCACATTTTCACTGATAACTGCTCACAAGTGAGATTGATGAGCTAACTATGTGTAAAACGAGAGTAACGTTCTTACATACCACATGGTACATGACCCTAGAGTTGCATGAAACACCTCACACGTCACCTCTGGCTGGTCTTGTCACTCTGTCATCATTACAGGAAGTATTCAGCCATCCCGTAATTACTGTGTATTTAACTTGT
>OZ024864.1:16911453-16926453 GCA_964017155.1 Oasisia sp. SBJ-2009 | reverse complement strand
GTTGGTATGAAACAGACATATCATGGAAACGAGTGTACACTGTACTGTATACAACAAGTAATTGGTTGAGTTGGTGCTGTACACACCTAAACATTCAGTCAAATATATACAACACATCAAGCTGTTAATACCGAACATCAAAGGTGAGGGGCTACCAGCCACAGACACTGATCATAATGAGGAGTGTCACCCCTGTTTTTGAATGAGACAGTGAAGTGTTGGACACTGGTCTATAAACTCTGTATGATACTTCGCCTTTGTCTTGCATCACTGAAGACAACACATCAGATTTGTCTCTTCTGGAATCAGGGACATGACGGATGACAGCCCCAGTGCTTTACGTTGACACCCAGTCATTACGTTGACAGGGCATGTGTCATAGCCATATACCTGCTACTTACTTAGTCGCCTGTGTAAGTGGGGGGGGTACAAGTCGTCCCATTGTGGGAGACTGAGAGGAGAGCCATGGGAAGATCTCACTTCCTGACCAACACATAAGGAAGCAACAAATGTATCAGATGTGGAGTTTAAAATTAGCCATCACCTGCGAGATTACCACCTAATCTAAGACTACATATCTCGGTTCCATCTGCCAATGCGGAGGTGGGTATTTTTTCCGTGTACAGATCAGAGTTGTGATTCATTTATCATTTTTTTCAAGACAGGGCTTTTGCAGAATCAAATTATTGCCATTCACACATGTTTTGGTGGACATGTGGATGTTAACTGTTAAGCCAGTTCACAAACTTTAAATGTCTTTTTTGACCTGAAAAGGACTACAAACACACGTGTGACAGAATTTACGCTCACTTTCAAGGCATAACTAACAATATTTATGGTTTTGGATGACCTTTTTTTCCCTCCATTTTTTACCCGTCCACCACCCGTCCACCCATATTTCTACCCGTCCATATTCGTTTTTACCCGTCCAAATGACAGGTGGACGGGTACAGAGCTGGTGCAGAAGAGACAAAGTGTATGTTTGTGCGTCGTACATAACTTTCTGGCATTAGTATCCCATGTGGAATTTGTTAAGCAAATCGCTGGCACTTGCTGTTGAAGTGTCTCGTGGTTGCCAGAGGAAAAATCAATGGTGCCGTGTTGTTAAATGCCTGTGCTGTGTAGAAGTGTTGAATTTATTGTAGCACGCCGGAGAACCATTTCACTCACATTGTTAAGATCTCCCAAACCCAATTTTGCATGTTAAAATCAATTTTGATCCTTAGCAATGATATTGAATACCTGAAAACTGACAGCACTATGATGCCCAATTGAGACATTGTCACTGGTGTGTCGTCTAAATAGTGTCCTCAGTAATATAGCTTTTGATATTGGCATGTTTTTAAAATAAAAATTATTGAATTTATCTGGTTGTGTTTAATGATGCACTGGTGTGCCATGGAAATATTGTCCTTGATAATATAATTTAATAATATTTTTTATTTATAAAGCGCACTATCCGAATATGTTCAAAGCGCTGTACAATAAAATATATAGCTATTTATTATGTGTTAAAACTAATATTAATAATAATAAATACAACTGTAAAATTAACTTTCAGATAAATAAATGTAGAAATGTTAAATTATTCATATTAAAACTGTTAATTAAATATTATATAGAATTAACGGCGATGAGTATAATAAATAAATAAAACTATACTCTATTTACAATATGGCAATGGTGACTTGCATTTTGAAAAAAGTCAACTAATCCTTAAGAGCTCTTTATCTTATTGAAACATCCCCTGGTTTCACCTGGTCTGGTATTCTTCTTTTTGTCCTAACACAAGTCTTTTATGACTCACATTACCCTGAATTCGGCAGCTGACTCATGGCTCAGAATGACAGTATCTCTGCCACCATCTTTTGTGTTTTGTCACCAGGTCCCTGTTGTTCTGTAGAAGACAAGTCTGGTCTGTAATTACAGACAGTACTAGCTCACGGCTGTTCACATTACTGTGAACTAATCTGCCATTTTGTTTCTGGTTTTTGTTGTTGTGTCTGTGGTTTTCATTGGACAGAATTTGGTCTCAAGGCCCAATGAGGGTTGGGGTAATGTAAATATTAGGATAACTGTAACCTTTGAATTGTTAGAAATTATGAAAGATGATTCAGTTGGGTGATTTGTAGTTGATTTATGTCATCAGTGGTTCTTGTATGGAAATATACTACACATGTTGTATTTGTTTAAAACAGATTAAAAATTCAGTAAATTGTAGTTATTAACATATTTACATATTTATTGTGCATTGGGGGCATGCTTGTTACTGCACAAACATATATTTACACCAATGCAGTGTTTCATTCAACTTCAAATGTCGGTTAGCTATAAAATAAATGATGCCACAATCTTTGGTTGTATCTTATCATCTCAATTGTCAGTGATGTTGACATATGGACATGAGATTAATGATTGATTGATTTTACAAGTTAATCACCCATGATAATCTCCAACCTCTGCCAAATTGCCCGGTGGGAACCAAAAAGAATCCATATAATCCACTACTGTACAGACCTAGCCACTCCTTACTCAGACAACATGAGGAAGTGTTTGTTCAACTTTAATGGAATCTAATCTAGTAATTTAATTGAAATTTGAACTATGCCACCACAAGCATTTGTATTGATACAGGTTCAATTGTTTGTGCGATTATTCCCATGGACATAGTTGGCAAACGTCCCAAACGTGACGGTCATTTCTGTGCTGACCACTTCGGACTATGTCCAATCACCCTTCTTGTGCCTGGGGCGATTTCGGTTTGACCACAGACATTTTCCGTTGAGTAGTTAGAGACGTGATCTCTTACTCAACGGTGTGGATAATGAGTTCTGACACAATGTGGGTACAACTATTTAGTGGGGTTATTGGTCCTAGTCAGGTCACACATTCACCCCCTCTGGATTGTTACGTATGTTCGCTTTCTCTGGTCTAAACAACCTGTATAATATGCTTAACAAATTTCATAGAGCATTTAGTAGTTATTTTTTGGTCAGTTGCATGGTTAGTGTAACTAGCAAAACACCCTTCTTTTGGTGGTAAGATAAAAGGTCGTTCTAGATAACTGTTGTCACGGCTATCTCAGGTAATAAGATATGAAGTCCACACTACAGGTGTATGATTAATGTTTTTATTAAACACCTGGGCGGCCACCTGCTGTAATTGTCATATTTGTGGTTCACCACAAACTGGTATTTACAGCAATTTTCGAATGGCATAGCAGAATGTTACAACTGATTGCTGTACCATGGTACTCTTGTTCACGTTAAACATTTGCCTAGGTGTTGTATTAGTAAAGTTAATAAAACAAAACGACATAAAATGTATTAAAACAATGGCAGATTGTCACCAGTGACATTAAAGTCGACATTGTAGAGCGCAGTGGCGCAGGGGTAGAGCTTCTCGACTACAAGAACTCGAATCCTGTGCTGTGGTGTTAAAACCTTGGACAAGTTTTTTCACTCTACATTTCTCCAGTTCACTCAGCTGTATAAATTAGTACCTGGCTATATACAGTGGTGGGTATGTGTATGAGCAGTCTTTGCGCATTAATTGTAGCATATGGCTGGATGCTTCCCAGAGAAACCGAAATGGTGTCTGAGTGAACAGGTCTGTCAGGGAAGTAAAGTGTAAAGCGCTTTGAACGGTCCTGAGGACTGGATACTGCGCTATATAAGAACTTGCCTTAACTTCTTTTTTATTAAACAATGTATTCACATGCAGTGCACACAGCTGTTAAGGTATTTCTCTGTCTCTTTGATCAGTTCCTGAGTGCTCAATAAGTATTCCCCGTGTGATTCTACTGCCAATGAGAACTTGCACTGCAGTGCAAATTGAAGTTATGGATTATTCATAAACTGTGTCAAAATAAATACAGATGTGATATTGTTTCTCCATCAGAAACACTGTCTGCATAAATATGTTTATTCAGCATTTGACATTGTTGTGGCAACGAGTGGTGAGAGATCTACATTTGACTGCTTTGCACAAACACTTCTAACACCAGAGTTGGTGGAACACTCACAAAAGCTTGCACATGACAGGTGCTGCCTCAGGAATGCCACGGTCTATATAAACACATGGTCCTAGTTGGTGTTAATGTGTGGAGGGCCACTCACTGTCCTGCTAGTGACCGGTGGGATTCATTCACTGAGTCCTTCTGTGGTTTGCACAGCAATTTGCAGGTGTTGCTTTTTGGTGGCACTGCAAATAGTCGTGGAATGTCCTAAGTTTAACTCGTAAACAGTTTGTCTTCGGTCCACATTGCATTGCGTAGAGTCGCTCTGTGTGTGTCTATAATCGTTTTATGGTTATATTGACTGACTCTTTATGGTAACCTTTATAATACAGCCACCTCAAAATACAGGTCACCCTAGGACAGACCCACTTTATTTTCGTAACAGTAACCTATAGGAAATTAGTCTCACAATTCACTAATACAGTCACCTTGAAATTCAGGTCACTGGCTGCATCTTGAGGGTGACATGAACAGTGAGGTTTACTGTACTGTGGCTGAGCACATAGAATCACCCATGCATGACTGTGTATGTTTCTGCCTAACCTGTGCTCCAAATCAGTTTTGAAACATGGCACGGTAGAATTAGGCAACAATGGCAGCACCCATAGTCAATAAAAGTTCACGTTTTAAAGTTAGTCTTAAGATGCACGACATTCATATAAAATTAAACCAAAAATATGTGTGCGACAATATACAGTAGACTATTTGGAATGGTATCTGGGATTTGGGAGGATTTTGAGAGATTTAGGTTGTTTGTTTTTTTAACAGTAAGATTTCACTGTACTTTGCCTGAGCACATAGAATCACTCATGCGTGACGTTGTGCAGGTGTCTATCTGTCAACTCATCTGTTCATTCACCCGTCTCATTGGTGAATTGTCTGCTTTCTATCGTCTGTTTTTTCTATCTCCTCTTTTGGGTGTTCTTTGACCCTCTCCTTCATGCCTGGATATGGCAAAGTGTTTTTCTATACTTGTCCCCCACCGAGTAGAGCAATGGAGATTCCCGCATCACGCATGTCAATGCAAGTTTATCAGACAGAAGGGAAAGTCTGATGAAAATCTTCCACCCCCACCTGGTTAGTGATGAGATCTTCATTATGTTTTTGCTACCAGTATTCTATTGAATTCAGTGTTTTCCTTGTGCACTAAACAGTTTTCACCATTTTTTTAGCATTCTGGATATCGCCAGGATTCAATGCAACTTTTTCTCCTGGATTTCAAGGTCCATTTTAATCAGATTGTCAAAATAATTGTCATGATGAAAAAACTTATTTCCACGAAAACAATTCAGGGACATGATGTACTAAGACATTTATTTTTTAAATGATATTTGGTGAAATCATTGCCCAGTCCAGTTGACTGACTTTAATATGGCCACATGGTACAGCATGCACTACACATGTGACAATGTCCTGTTTGACAAATGATGACAATGGCAAATATAACACTAAAAATAAACAATATTTTTCATATGGTAACCATGACAACTACTGATCAGGGTTGACACACAAAGACCAGCTGTCTAGTTCAAAACTAATTTCAGTTAATTGTTTGGTTTGTGGCGTCAACAGTATTTTTAAAAATTATTTTTATTAATTCCATGAGGATACCTTGGAATTAAACTGCCAGTATATCAAAGTGGCAATTAAATTAATTAACCTTTCACAAATACAATAGTAATAAATATGTTATATTTAATCAGATTTCCAGCCAGAATTTCCATGTACATTTGTAGCAGCCTGTATGATTTTGTGACAGTCAAGTGTTTGTGGCACAAATTACAAAAGGAAATGTAGGTGACCCAAAAATTAATCCAGGACTGTCATCCTAGTACTCAGGGCGTTAATTGCTTTGATGTGTGTGTTTGGGACATCAATGAGTCCCATCACAGGTGTGTTGAGTACCTGTCCACCCGATGTGTCTAGCCCTGTCATCTGTGTCAACAAGAGCTGTCACATATGTCAACACACGTTAGTTTTGACCATTCACCAGTTCGGCTGGCAATTGGAGCGTTTGAGAAATAATGAATGCTGTCACATCTGGTGTGGTATGAGATATGTGTCATGTGACCTGTATCATGTGACAGGTGTCTATTTTATATATATATTATATATATATATATATATATATATATATATATATATACATACATACACACACACACATGTTAAATTTACAAATAAACCCAATGTAGGTCTAAGAAACTGTTTAACTTGTCCGTCATGACAGATACTGTAAACATTGTCCAGTTATATTATATTAATTATAACTACATTTCCATTTTGCCTTACAAATGTTGAGATAAATTACACTATTTCATTCACAATTAAGTATACATTATGACAGATCAATATTAGAATGTTCGTCAACGTTTTGGAATGAATACAGTTCAGCTATGTATAGTATTTTTATTAAATATTTTATATATATTTTATATAGACACACTAATTGTCTGAAATATACACCTCATGATTACGTGCATGGTTATTCTTAAATTATATTAATTGTTAATTTAATACTCGATATATTTTGTGATTTATTATATCTTAAGATATAAACACAGATATATTACATATAAAAATTATATGTATATACAGATATTATAATTATATATGTACATATATAATTATATATGTACATGTATAATTATAATTATACATACATATACTTTTCACTGATGCAGCAGTTTTCCTGTAGTACTCAGGTTGTTGTCCTTAGGCCAGCGTAGTCCTAGAGCAAAGTCACTGATTCCCATCATGATAATCCTGTTGTGAAACAGGAAGAGCCTGTAGGTAGTATCGGGCACAATACTCGGTCACTATGAATGCAATCTGATTGGTCAAATACTAGGTCATCAAGAATGTTGATTGGTCAAATTGGATTTACGTAGTAGTTCATATCAATTAAATCATAGGAATTTTGTTGATATGGTGTCCGTATTTGTTAACATATGTATTGATTCATATCATGTTGGATTTAGGCCAGTACTTGGGCTTAGATGATGATGCTTGTTGAACATATATAATAATGATAATAATAAATGTTTATGACATATATATATATATATCACTGGGCAATTTCTTACCTCAGAAGTGCTACAAACAGGAATCATTAAGCTATTTGATGAAAATACAAACTGAGAGCAAGAAAATTGTATTTAAAGTGAGAGTATTCGACAGATTTATATTTGAAATTATAGTTTCAATAACTAATTTCCCTGGCATAAAAACTAAGTAGGAGCGAAATCTCCCCTTTGTGTGACTTCCAAAGGAACCTGACCCTTACAGTTGGGGTGACAAAAAGGGATATCCAACAGAAGTGTCCACAATGAGTTTCAAAACATCAACACAGATTTGCTTAAAGTAGATAAATCATGCTCAGTTACCCATTCTCTTGTGTTTTGTTTAGGTGAAACATTTCATGATAAACTATAGTTATAAAAGTATGATAGTATTGGGGATACAGATTTCTGTCTTGTAGCCTGATGGGCTGTACTATGCATTCAGAATAGGAACACTGTTGGTTGACCCCCCCCCCCACCCACACCCCAAAGTGCCACACATATATTTATATTTGAGTGACATTATAGTCACTGATAAGGCAGTCTGGCACCCCTTTTCCTGTCTAGACTGGGTTGTTGACAATGAGAACAAAGGGTGTTTTCCCTAGCGAGGATTCATTAGGTGTGGGGTTGTCTATTGCCCCCCTGTTAAGTAGAATAAGGGTGATTAGTGAGATTGTCAACACAGTCAGCCCCACTATCATTACTGTTTACCTTCATTCCACAGGCCAAGTGGCAGTTATTAATGAGGGGAGGGTAGATAACTAATTGGACAGGTACCCCCTTGTATGCTGAGCAGACACACAAATACATGGGTAGGGGGTAAATGTACAAATTCTGGTTTCGAATTTGGGGGTAATTACGGCTGCAAAACACCCTTAGATTTGTCGCTTAATTAACATTCTTCGTTCGGTTGTCAGAACAACAATATGCCTGATCAAATATGTAGTTAAAAATTGGGCATATTTTAATATGATTTAATCGCGAAGTGAATAATGACCTTGGTGATTAATCAAGCATTGTACATACACTGTACCTGGTATACACAATATATCTAGGGCAAAGCACAGATAATTACCAAATTACAGTAAGCCATTGTGGTCTGATTGGTCAAGATATTTCAATAGATTACAATGTATGTTACATAATGTAATATTACATAACGCAATTCAGTAATAAAAAACCAGGCTTTGCATCTTGCATGGTCTTGTAATTTTATATCGCTGGCAATGTTTTGATTTGGTTTTCTTTATTCGAAGTTGCTTTTCAAAAGTTGTGGCAAGACATCAATTTTCCATGTTATGGTGTGTTGTACAAGATGCTACATCCAAGTCTCAATTGACTATGCCAAATAGTTCATGTACTGAAAGAAAAGTTGAATATTGAGTTAATAGGGATACACCCAGTTTCAATAGTTACCTGCCAGAATGTATCCAGGTTTAGAAACAAGCAATACTGTTGGAATATACTATAATACGGTGTGCACAGTTTAACCAAATTGCAACTGGGGCAAAAAACACTATGTTAAATGAACAAGAACTGTTTGGTTTATTCGTAATCAGACCTTTGTTTATGTGTAGCTCTCCCTTCTGAAGTAAAGTAAAGTAAAGTAAGGGGAAGTTCTTATATAGCGCAGTATCCAATCCTCAGGGCTATGCAATGTTTATGTTGTTATAATTCAACGTATATCTATACTGGTTGGGGATGAAACGTATAGTATTGCAGTTCTGTTTATCCCCTTTCCACCTGTTCACCCCCTATCCACCTGTTCACCCCCTATCCACCTGTTCACCCCCTATCCACCTGTTCACCCCCTATCCACCTGTTCACCCCCTATCCACCTGTTCACCCCCTATCCACCTGTTCACCCCCTATCCACCTGTTCACCCCCTATCCACCTGTTCACCCCCTATCCACCTGTTCACCCCCTATCCACCTGTTCACCCCCTATCCACCTGTTCACCCCCTATCCACCTGTTCACCCCCTATCCACCTGTTCACCCCCTATCCACCTGTTCACCCCCTTTCCACCTGTTCACCCTCTTTCCTCCAACACTGCTGGTTACTAGATTGTATACTGAAAATGTTGTATTTATTAACTAAGGAACGTGTAATTCTGAATTGTTGTAGTTGGAAATAAACAAACGACGTACTTACTTACTAGGTGCCAAACATCTAAGGAGTAATGTAAAACAATTCAGAAGAAACTGTAACAGTATTTTAGATGGTCTTGCTCTATGTGTTGTTTTCACTAATGATGGTCAGTTGGGCAATTTTTCAAACAAGTCGTCATATCAGAGCTGCCCACTGAATGTTCTAGGTATCTGATCTTGTAGATGTTTAGAAAACATTGATGCATATCATGTGAAATAAAAGCTATGTCAGATGCATATGATATTGGCAAAAACGGACATGGATGGAATAGTATGATTTGGCAGGTCAACTGGACACGGTCACTGCCAAGGAAACTGGTGGTCAATGTCCAGATAGCAGTGACCAGTCAAGTCGCAATCAACTTTCACTAACGGCCGTGACTTAATGTCTGGTTGTACGTCTGAAGTAGATCAAGATGTGACTGTAACAAACAGTGGAATACACAAATCAATTATTGTTATGTTATCACGAGAAACGATCGAATCCATATCTATAATCGGCAGTGATAGGAATGTGGGTGGAGTCGATAATGAAAGATTCGAGTACAATCGGCACTGAACACGTACACCTGTGGGCATACATTCTTGTTTATGCAATGGAGTGTAAACGGAAACTGTGCTTTGTACTTGGTTACACACACAACCGGTCTTGTGCGGGTATAATTAATCTAGCTCATTGATCAACATCGCCATTTGATACAAACAAATCATGATGTTTCTGCAGAGGAATTGGCAAAAAATTGGCAAAAATAAGGTAGATGGGGGTATGCACCACAAGAGAGTCGGTTACTTAACCATTGTGGTTATTCCTTACCGCATGTGGTTTTCCATTAGTGCTGGCGTCTCTGGTGGTGCCGGTGTGTGGGCAGTCATGTGACAGTGCAGGTAGTGTATGGAGGAGGTAGACATGGAATAAAGGGTGTTTAGTCTGTGGTCGTCAGCAGGCATCACATGTGACAGCCGGGTTGACAGGTGGTCGGACAGGTGACAGAATATGGAAATGTGGTTATGTAATGTAGTGACATAATCTGTCATGACTTGATGTGTTGACACGGTGTGATGACGTGATGTAACATGTTATGGTGACATAGAGGGACAACAGGACAGATGATATTAGTGACATAAAATGGTAGGGAGAGTGGTGAGATTGGCACAGGACACAGAATGGGTGGCACTATGACAGGACAGGTGACAGGACGGATGACACAGTGGCAGGACGGGTGACACGGTGGCAGGACGGGTGACACGGTGGCAGGACGGGTGACACGGTGGCAGGACGGGTGACACGGTGGCAGGACGGGTGACACGGTGGCAGGACGGGTGACACAAAACCGTTATGTCCCACCTACGTTAATGCATAACCCATTAATTAATTACTAGTCATTACACTTAGTTTTGTCTGCTAATTTCCGGGCTGGTGGCAGGGATAGCATCAGTAGAGAACCAGATAAGACACATAATGCAGGTGAAGCCACAGTGTAGATTAGATAGGTCGCAATAAAAACTATTCATTCTCACAGAGATAAAGTACAAGAACAAATTATCTACAGATTGCGTAAACGCTAACAGCATGCCTGTGCTCTAAAAAGAACATTAACAGTTATCTGTCTGTGATAGTCACATATATAGATCTACACAGAAATATACTCACATAACATCAATGAAATCCTTATCTATTTATCATGTGTTTTTTATTGGCGAGTAGTGGTATTCGATGTAGTGACATATTCCTGGGTCTAAAGTTCCAGTTCTTCTGCTTTGTAAGAAGCAGCAGACAGGTGTCAGGATGTATAGTGAAGGGTGGGGAAGTGTTACTGGTGTCTTCAGAGCCTGCTGTGTGGCAATTGAAGACGTCCAGGGCTGGTTGACTGGGGTACGCCCGTAGTCATAGGTGTCCGTAACGACAAGGCCATGTTTTGTGTTCATGTTGCTGCACTGTCTCATGTGTTTGCAACTTGCCTAAGACGATTACAATGTTGAGTCATCGTTGTCCCTGTGTAAGATGACACAGGTGACAGAATCACAGTCTGAGACACGGCTATTAATAGCGCTTGTGCAAGCGTTGAAAATGTGTATGACCATTTCACTAAGGTAACAAGTTCATATAAGGAGAATTCATCATTAAGCAGAATTGTTAAATTATTTAGGGAGTGTTCCCAAAATGGAGTCATGAGGGCACTTTCACTGTGTCACCAGAAACACCAGTCCAGTGACACACTGGTTCTGTCACAATTACTTTTTTATTATTTATTTCAAGAATGGGATGGCAGGGGAGTATTAATTATTTCAGTTTGGATTGAGATATATTGATATCTGCATGGTGTTGGACACTTGCTGCAACTAGAGCGACACAATGAGAAACTAGACTGAAACTAATTGTGACTAAAATTAAATAAATCAAGACATATTTTATTGAAATTGAGAATAATCAAAAAAAATTGAAACCAGAAATATCAACAAACATTTTGTGATTGATAACTCAAACTTCAATGACTTTGATCACCACCACTTTATATACTGTGCAGATAATGTAGTTTTAATAAAAACTATTGTGCGTATGTGTTTCATGCTACATTAACGATTGTATTTTCCATTTCAAACAATTGATGATCCCTTTGTCCAAGTAAAAAAGTCATGTAATGGGACTAGTTTTAATGTGGTCAATCTTTGATGTTTACTTCATTGGTCCATTAACCTGTAGCGGTAACACTAAAAATGTGTAGCTGTAACGGGGGAAATGTGTAGCTGTAACGGGAAAATGTGTAGCTGTAACAGGAAATATGTGTAGCTGTCATGAGGGAAATGTGTAGCTGTAATGGGGGAAATGTGTAGTTGTAACAGGAAAAATATGTAGCTGTAACGGGGAAAATGTGTAGCTGTAACGGGAAAAATGTGTAACTGAGTGTAACAGGGAAAATGTGTAGCTGTAATGGGGAAAATATGTGTAGCTGTAACAGGAAAAATATGTAGCTGTTACGGGAAGTAGCTGTAACGGGAAGTAGCTATACAGGGCCTAGACCGTTGTCTGTGAGAGTATGTAGACTGTAATGACCGGATGTGTTCGCAGGCTCCATTGTAGTGCAGTGAAGGGGAACTTTGTTAACCAACGATAACACGTCTCCTTCCGGAGTCCTCCAGCCAAGTCATTACTTGGCTCATATCTCACTTGGTGACGTCAACCATTGTGTAACATTTGCAGATTTTCAGATGTACGTTTGTGTGTTTTCAGATAATATTTGTTTTGTTTATGTCATTACATATTTGTGGGTCGTATATACTACTTTATTTTTATAGATGACTTGTTTTGGTTATTCTGTAATATTTAAAAAACAAACTAGATATATTGAATGATTGATCTCTTGATAAAAAATCATATGTAACGTGGTCTGGAAATGAGTTAAATAAACATTTACTGTTGACTAGGTATATTATTATTAAGTAATTAATATTATTATTATTTTATAACAACCCCATTACATATTGCATTTTCATTTGTTCCAGAATCCACAAGTTGTACAAATCCCACCGCCCCAGAGAGTTGAGCAGATCAATGATCCACCTGTCCGACAGATCAATGATCCACCTGTCCGACAGGCCACGGATCAGCAGCAGGGTGGGGAGATCGTGGAGCAGCAGACAGTGAGACAGATCCTGGAGAAGCTCGGCTCCGGGCTCCATGAGACGGAGCTGTGGGCGCTGTGTGCGGAGTGTGTCCACGCTCTACTCCGCTGTGGCACACAGGCACTACGTGAGTAGCTCTCGGGTTGAGGTAGAATTAGAAGCATTTCCTGTGGTGAAGTTTACTAGTGCCCTGTCTTGGCAAGGTTTTGAGATCTTTACTTCTATTAATTGGATACTCCAGTCAGTGAGAGATTCACACCATTTACTTAGATCTGTATAGTATATTGGTTGTGGATAGTAATCATGCACAAAGGTCGTTAATAAGCAATTAATTATAGTATAATTGTATCAGAAACACTCCATGTTGGATTCAGGGCGCTGCCATCTTCAGACTTATGCGTCAGTGACGTAAACCGCTTACGTCACTGGCGCATGCACGTTCGAACATCCTATGTCTGTCCAATGGTATTTGATGTAACCAGTACGTCACGGATTGCTTATGTCATATCACAATTATTAGTGAAGATTCCGCCAATCCTGGCCTTTTTCAAAAATGCACCAGTGACGTAAACGATTTGGCTTACGTCACTGCCGCATAAGTTTCAAGATGGCAGCGCCCTAAATCCAAGATGGCATGTTTTTGATACCATTAAACTACAACTAATTGTTTATTAACAATCTTTGTGCACATTTACTAGGCACAGCTAATATAGTATGCATATGTAAGTTAATACTGTGAACCTCTCACTGACTGCAGTATCCCTTTAAAAGTGCAAAAGTTCTCAAAGATCATTGGCTTACCTACACCAATGCTCTCCGAAATAATCGACCATGCAATTTTGAAGAAAGCTCGTGCTGTCGCTACTGAGTCTGATCACCCGCTCTCTACGTTCTTCCATGTACTTCCGTCTCGAAGGAGATACCGTTGTATAAAATGTAAAACATCTCGCTATAGCAGGAGTTTTGTGCCTGTGGCCATTATAATGTTGAATGCTAAATGATTCATATTGCTGTCAACCGGTTGAATTGTTCTTATAGTGGCTACATCTGGAATTCACTTGCATTTTGTTGTGACCATCCCATATATTGTAGATCATGAGTTGTACAATGCATATCCTTTTTAAGGACAATAAAGTGATGGATTGATTGAAATACTCTTGTAGAGCCATCGTAAAAGAACGTCTCCTGCCATGAAAGATAACCAAGACTCTTGCATTCCTTGTTGCACAGAAATCCCCAGAGTCTTCCCCATTTCCTGCAGCCGTGCAGTTTCACTTTCACCACACTGGTGTCTTTGGTTGCCATGGTGATATTTATTAATTATAATAAGTTGAAGTCGGTTTGAAATAGGACACTTGTGATGTGTTTCGTTTGAGAAAGATCCATGGTCATCTACTTGTGTGTTCTAAGTTCTAATTTGCCACAGCTGTGTATCTACTTCATCTACAAAGGCCTGTAGTTGGCCAGTTTGATCACGGAACAGTAAACAAGTGCCACTTTGAAGCCACTGTGGAATTCTATTAATTTGCAATAAACAATTAAGTATTGTGCATAAGATAAACCTTTGAGCAACATGCCAATTGTCCGGTCATTAATTTGTCATTTTACAGGTATTTTGTAGGCAAAGTATAAGTGGTCCAGTAATCACTTTCCTTGATCCTAGGCCCCCCACCCCCTAGGGGTATTTGGAGGGACAGGGTTCCACCCTTTTTAAAGCGAAATGATTGGAGTGATTCCACCAATTTGCCTGTAATGGGGCGATGTACTTTGTCTGGGCTGGGCACGCCCTGGGGTGAAACAATTGTCTGGTGATTGCTGGAAGAAATTGGTCGGGCAATTGTGTCCGGATCAATGTCGGTGTGTCAATGTCTTTGTGTCAGTGACATTGTATCAGAGACAAAGAAACAGAGATGTCAACTGTCCGAGCGATTTAGGTGGATTAAGATAGAGGTCAGCACTGGTATTTAATCACTCCTCGAAGATGTGTTTCTGTATAGAGGGTTGTGGTAATGATGATCCTAGTTAGTTGGTTTGTGTAATTGTCTGTGGTGTTTTTGTGTTGGTTTAATTGATTTCTGCGGCGTCTTTTACTAAAAATACTGGCAGCATTCCTCAGTGAATTTGTCGATTGTTTCGTTTCAATGCT
>OZ024864.1:16751453-16908953 GCA_964017155.1 Oasisia sp. SBJ-2009 | reverse complement strand
ATGGTGTCTTAAGTTTTAATAATTCAGTAGTAAGCAGTAAGAGCAGTCGTTAGAATGACTAATGGCACAACAGGTTCGATGCCAGAATGTAGGAGTAGTGATTGAGTGAAGCACCTTTCTCCAGTACACGTCAATGTGTATATTTCTGACTTGGCTTCATGCCTCCGTAGTTATGTTGATGTTACATTGATCGCATTACTATTTGATCTAATGTGCAGCCATTTAAAAATGGGCAGCATCTGTGCTTAAAGGAAGTAAACGTTTATAGATCATATTGCTAAAAGTTCAGAAAAAACATTTTGTTTATACTTTACTTGTTTAATCTTCTGCAGACTTGCCTCTTTGGTGTTGCTGTGCTGCTGTGGCTGGCTGCAGATTACAAGATGCCGACCAATCAGGAGCCGGCTCTCAGCGAAGAGTTTGAGAACCTTCTCATATCCATGACCCAAGACAATGCTGACCTTCGACCCCTGACTTCTGCCGTTATGCAGGTAATTGCATGAAGTGTTTTACAAATGTATAATAATTTGGTAGTGAATATGAAAATCTTTTGCAACACACGTGTTTGTTACAACCCTGTTTTGCTCATCATGATAAAAGCAACATATTTTATTACATTTCACAGTTTTATACTATGACAAAAAGTAGAGTTACACGTGCATCACAAATCTGTTTGCACTGGGAAAGTAATAAAAAACAGACACAATGTTTAGCTTCATCTTTTGAATGTGGTGACTAACTGCACTGTCTGATCGTTGACCCGACCTTTGACCTATCAGGTGTGTCAGAACTACCAGCACAGTCAGGATGTCACCTCCACGGTTGTCTGTCAGATGTTGGCAAGCGACGCCCGGAAAGCCGAGGCATTCGGCAAGACCAATGTGAGCATGACTATGAATATGTAGATTTTATTACTAAATATAGAAGGTACACATTTTTTAAACCGATTTGATTAGCGACTTTTATCAGCAAACATTCAGCGAGATCTTAAATTGGCATTGGCAAAATTAAAATAAACATATATAATACCTTTGGTGTTGAATAAGCTTGAGAATATTATTGTTCAGAATTACCCAGTAGAGGGCTCCACATATATGAGTTCTTAATTCTTCTTCCATTTAAGTGCATAATCCCAATTAAGAGCATTGTTGCAATTAAAATGCAGCTTACCTGCAGGCAGTTTCACAGCTTCACAGTTTCATGACATGAGGTACAAGGGTTTGGGGTACTAAAGGGTTAATGGACAAGAAGGTCTTCGAAAACAAAAATATAAACACAACCTAACAGTGATTGTATTTTTGTGATATCGGTAGCTCCACCTATGGGATTCTTTAGTTATTACTATAGTGTAAGTCATAATGTAAGTCTTGAGTGCATATGTGATATACCCCCCGGTATAGTATATTTTATAAAAAATTGTATTTTTAGGCCAAATCTATTGCCAACCCTGGGTTATGGTGAAAACTTTTGTATGTCTCTATCCATTAATAAATATGACTTGCGCTAAATCAAATTGAAATTTTTATGTGGTACGTGTAAGGTACTTTATTTACTATAATTACTGTAAAATTACATTTTATAGTAATTAAACAGTACTGAAGTTTTTAACAGTACTGAAGGCTGGATGCTGTGCAGTGTAACAATTTACCCTGACTGTTATGTGTTATTTTTGTTTTGAGAAATTTATGCCACCCGCCTCAAACCCATGCCAAATGTGTCCAGCCTACACAAATTGATAAATTTTAACTGGTCACTCGCCTGTTTGTTAGGGCAATAATTTTCAGTCTAAATTGCAGTGGTTAGGTTTGACATATTTTGGGTGTGTTATTTTCTACCCCTCCAGGGTGTGGTTCCTAACCCCCTCGGGTCGGGGTAATCAGCGTGCCGCTTCACTTCACAGAACTAGCGGTTATTGTCTCTGGTCAGCCACAGAGATAACCACATGCCTACTGGAACAATGGCCAACCATGCCTTTGTCATGTAGTGGACAATCAATTAGTTCACCTGTGCGATCTAGGACTAAACGCGCAGTGTTAGCCGTGTGATGTCGTGAGAACAGGTTGTTTCTGATGTGGTGTTCCAGCCTCTTTGGGCTCACCCAGAGTGACATACAGGTTGGTTCATATGACGTGGATGTTTATTGGAACACAACATGTTGTTGTGTGTTTAGTGTACGGACATGTTTGTGATATGTATCTAGCCACAAAAGCAACTGAGATATTGATACCTGGTTAAATGTGAGACTTTGATGTTATTAGGTGTTGGACTTGTTTTCGTCAGTCGACCTGCATGGAATATATATATATATATATATATATATATATATATATATATATATATATATATATATACATACATACACACATATATATATATATATGTATATAGTATCTGTTTGAGATCATACTCTCAGTGACAGTGTCAGGGAACATGAGACATCTTACGTCTTTGTGTAAACTATGAAATAATTGCAGTGACTGGAATTATACAGGATGCTGTTCTTCTCCCAGAATTGTTGTGACCTGTGTCGAACTGTCATAGGCATTAAATTCAGTTGAGAGAGCCAGGTTTTGAATGTCGTGCTGCAGTGTTGAATCTTGGACAATTAAGTTCGATCATTCACTCGACATTCACAGTGCTGTGTGAATGACTTCCTTGCTGTTGACACTGGTAGAATAGCTGTCGGTGTCCTCTACTGTCCACTACTGAATGTACTAATAGCCTTCATGCAGCGATTCCAACATGGCTGAATGCTTTCCAGAGAAGTCGCGATGCTGTTCATTTGAACATGTTTGTCAGGCAGTGAAGTGTTGGTCTATTCATGGGTCATGATGACACCTTTCTTTGCAAACTCAGCATATTTTTTCCCTCCTTCCTTTTGTGGCCAACATCCGTATTTTGATGATTTAGCCATATGCTTTACACATTGGAGAGGCTTAGATAATGCAGACTTGAAAGATGTTTCAGTCTGATAGTTTGTTCACCATGTTCTTATCATATATTGTCATAGTGGGAGCAAGCCTAATACTGGGAAATAGTATACAATGGGCTGTGTTCCCCGGTTGGCAAACAAGATCACATATAAGGGATAAAACTGGGTAAAAGCAAGGCGGTATTTAGAGGGACAGGAACCTACCCTCAAGGAATGTTCTGGAGGCAGCTGGAGAGTCTGCAATGGAGAGCTTCAGATGAGATGGAGGTGCAGAGGTGGATGGTGGAGGCAGTGTGAACATGTCTACTCTTGTGTTGATGTCGTTAGTGTTGTTGCTAACAATGTGTTGTCGTTGACAGTGTGTTGTTGTTATTTTTGTTGACACTGTGTTGTTGTTGTTGACATTGTGTTGTTGTTGATAGTGTGTTGTTGTTGTTATTGACAGTGTGTTGTTGTTGCTGTTGACAGTGTGTTGTTGACAGTGTGTTGTTGTTGTTGTTGTTGTTGACAGTGTTTTGTTGTTGTTGACAGTGTCGACAGTGTTGACAGTGTGTTGTTGTTGTTGACAGTGTGTTGTTGTTGTTGACAGTGTGGTGTTGTTGTTGTTGTTGTTGATAGTATGTTGTTGTTGTTGTTGTTGTTGTTGTTGTTGTTGTTGTTGTTGTTGACAGTATGTTGGTGTTGTTGACAGTATGTTGGTGTTTTTGTTGTTGACAGTGTGTTGTTGTTGTTGACAGTATGTTGTTGGTGTTGTTGTTGTTGCTGACAGTGTGTTGTTGTTGTTGCTGACAGTGTGTTGTTGTTGTTGGCAGTGTGTTGTTGCTGACAGTGTGTTGTTGTTGTTGACAGTGTGTTGTTGTTGTTGACAGTGTGTTGTTGTTGTTGTTGACAGTGTGTTGTTGTTGTTGACAGTGTGTTGTTGTTGTTGACAGTGTGTTGTTGTTGTTGTTGTTGATAGTATGTTGTTGTTGTTGTTGTTGACAGTATGTTGGTGTTGTTGACAGTATGTTGGTGTTTTTGTTGTTGACAGTGTGTTGTTGTTGTTGACAGTATGTTGTTGGTGTTGTTGTTGTTGTTGCTGACAGTGTGTTGTTGTTGTTGCTGACAGTGTGTTGTTGTTGTTGCTGACAGTGTGTTGTTGTTGTTGACAGTGTGTTGTTGCTGACAGTGTGTTGTTGTTGTTGTTGACAGTGTGTTGTTGTTGTTGACAGTGTGTTGTTGTTGTTGACAGTGTGTTGTTGTTGTTGTTGACAGTGTGTTGTTGTTGTTGACAGTGTGTTGTTGTTGTTGTTGTTGTTGTTGTTGATAGTATGTTGTTGTTGTTGTTGTTGTTGACAGTATGTTGGTGTTGTTGACAGTATGTTGGTGTTTTTGTTGTTGACAGTGTGTTGTTGTTGTTGTTGACAGTATGTTGTTGGTGTTGTTGTTGTTGCTGACAGTGTGTTGTTGTTGTTGACAGTGTGTTGTTGTTGACAGTGTGTTGTTGTTGTTGCTGACAGTGTGTTGTTGTTGTTGTTGTGCAGGTGTTGGTGAGGAACATCCTGGAGGAGGCCCTGGAGCATGATGCGGTCAGTCAGAAGGCTCAACTGATGGACAGCATCAAGGCTGCCCAGCTCCAGCTCAAACCAGTCAGTGTCATCAATAGGGACAGTGGAAAAAATCATGTATTTTTTGTTGTCGACATTTACCATTTATTTGTCATTTTTAAATAGTTAGATGTAATATTTTTTATTTTTTTTATTTTTTATTTATAGAGACATACTTTTGCTTTATATGAAACTCAACAATTTGTATACCACTGTCCAGGTAGTTGTATAGTTTTATTTCAGCCAACTTTATTATTGAAATATTTTGTCTTAAAAGCAGTGATCACTGATTACATACATATTGTATGCAGGTTATCATGTTGACAATAATTGCATTGAAATTATGATACTAACTTCAACAGTGCAATTAATAACTTTAACAGTGCAGTTACTGGTAGATATATTTATTTGTGTAGATAATGTTTGTTAAAAAAATTAAATTTTGTTCAAACTTTGATGAATCTTTTGTGAGGGTTTCATCTGTTGTTTAGCCTGCGTCTACATGTGGTTGGTCTTGTATTAGTTTACATTCTTCTATTGTCTTCATGTGGTTGGTCTTACAATAGTGTACACACTTCTAGTTACAGTAGTGTACACACTTCTGTCTACTGTCTACACATGGTTGGTGTTATGTTAGTTTCCACTCTTGTACTGTCTACATGTGGTTGGTCTTATAATAGTCTCCACTCTTGTACTGTCTACATGTGGTTGGTCTTATAATAGTCTCCACTCTTGTACTGTCTACATGTGGTTGGTCTTATAATAGTCTCCACTCTTGTACTGTCTACATGTGGTTGGTCTTATAATAGTCTCCACTCTTGTACTGTCTACATGTGGTTGGTCTTATAATAGTCTCCACTCTTGTACTGTCTACATGTGGTTGGTCTTATAATAGTCTCCACTCTTGTACTGTCTACATGTGGTTGGTCTTATAATAGTCTCCACTCTTGTACTGTCTACATGTGGTTGGTCTTATAATAGTCTCCACTCTTGTACTGTCTACATGTGGTTGGTCTTATAATAGTGTCCACTCTTGTACTGTCTACATGTGGTTGATCTTATAATAGTCTCCACTCTTGTACTGTCTACATGTGGTTGGTCTTATAATAGTCTCCACTCTTGTACTGTCTACATGTGGTTGGTCTTATAATAGTGTCCACTCTTGTAATGTCTACATGTGGTTGGTCTTATAATAGTCTCCACTCTTGTACTGTCTACATGTGGTTGGTCTTATAATAGTCTCCACTCTTGTACTGTCTACATGTGGTTGGTCTTATAATAGTCTCCACTCTTGTACTGTCTACATGTGGTTGGTCTTATAATAGTGTCCACTCTTGTACTGTCTACATGTGGTTGGTCTTATAATAGTGTCCACTCTTGTACTGTCTACATGTGGTTGGTCTTATAATAGTCTCCACTCTTGTACTGTCTACATGTGGTTGGTCTTATAATAGTCTCCACTCTTGTACTGTCTACATGTGGTTGGTCTTATAATAGTCTCCACTCTTGTACTGTCTACATGTGGTTGGTCTTATAATAGTGTCCACTCTTGTACTGTCTACATGTGGTTGGTCTTATAATAGTGTCCACTCTTGTACTGTCTACATGTGGTTGGTCTTATAATAGTCTCCACTCTTGTACTGTCTACATGTGGTTGGTCTTATAATAGTCTCCACTCTTGTACTGTCTACATGTGGTTGGTCTTATAATAGTCTCCACTCTTGTACTGTCTACATGTGGTTGGTCTTATAATAGTGTCCACTCTTGTACTGTCTACATGTGGTTGGTCTTATAATAGTGTCCACTCTTGTACTGTCTACATGTGGTTGGTCTTATAATAGTCTCCACTCTTGTAATGTCTACATGTGGTTGGTCTTATAATAGTCTCCACTCTTGTACTGTCTACATGTGGTTGGTCTTATAATAGTCTCCACTCTTGTAATGTCTACATGTGGTTGGTCTTATAATAGTCTCCACTCTTGTACTGTCTACATGTGGTTGATCTTATAATAGTGTCCACTCTTGTAATGTCTACATGTGGTTGGTCTTATAATAGTCTCCACTCTTGTACTGTCTACATGTGGTTGGTCTTATAATAGTCTCCACTCTTGTACTGTCTACATGTGGTTGATCTTATAATAGTGTCCACTCTTGTAATGTCTACATGTGGTTGATCTTATAATAGTGTCCACTCTTGTACTGTCTACATGTGGTTGGTCTTATAATAGTTTCCACTCTTGTACTGTCTACATGTGGTTGGTCTTATAATAGTCTCCACTCTTGTACTGTCTACATGTGGTTGGTCTTATAATAGTGTCCACTCTTGTACTGTCTACATGTGGTTGATCTTATAATAGTGTCCACTCTTGTACTGTCTACATGTGGTTGATCTTATAATAGTGTCCACTCTTGTACTGTCTACATGTGGTTGGTCTTATAATAGTCTCCACTCTTGTAATGTCTACATGTGGTTGGTCTTATAATAGTCTCCACTCTTGTACTGTCTACATGTGGTTGGTCTTATAATAGTGTCCACTCTTGTAATGTCTACATGTGGTTGGTCTTATAATAGTGTCCACTCTTGTAGTGTCTACATGTGGTTGGTCTTATAATAGTGTCCACTCTTGTACTGTCTACATGTGGTTGATCTTATAATAGTGTCCACTCTTGTACTGTCTACATGTGATTGGTCTTATAATAGTGTCCACTCTTGTACTGTCTACATGTGGTTGGTCTTATAATAGTGTCCACTCTTGTACTGTCTACATGTGATTGGTCTTATAATAGTGTCCACTCTTGTACTGTCTACATGTGGTTGATCTTATAATAGTGTCCACTCTTGTACTGTCTACATGTGGTTGGTCTTATAATAGTCTCCACTCTTGTAATGTCTACATGTGGTTGGTCTTATAATAGTCTCCACTCTTGTACTGTCTACATGTGGTTGGTCTTATAATAGTGTCCACTCTTGTACTGTCTACATGTGGTTGATCTTATAATAGTGTCCACTCTTGTACTGTCTACATGTGGTTGGTCTTATAATAGTCTCCACTCTTGTAATGTCTACATGTGGTTGGTCTTATAATAGTCTCCACTCTTGTACTGTCTACATGTGGTTGGTCTTATAATAGTGTCCACTCTTGTACTGTCTACATGTGGTTGATCTTATAATAGTGTCCACTCTTGTACTGTCTACATGTGGTTGGTCTTATAATAGTCTCCACTCTTGTAATGTCTACATGTGGTTGGTCTTATAATAGTCTCCACTCTTGTACTGTCTACATGTGGTTGGTCTTATAATAGTCTCCACTCTTGTAATGTCTACATGTGGTTGGTCTTATAATAGTCTCCACTCTTGTACTGTCTACATGTGGTTGGTCTTATAATAGTGTCCACTCTTGTACTGTCTACATGTGGTTGATCTTATAATAGTCTCCACTCTTGTAATGTCTACATGTGGTTGGTCTTATAATAGTCTCCACTCTTGTACTGTCTACATGTGGTTGGTCTTATAATAGTCTCCACTCTTGTAATGTCTACATGTGGTTGGTCTTATAATAGTCTCCACTCTTGTACTGTCTACATGTGGTTGGTCTTATAATAGTGTCCACTCTTGTACTGTCTACATGTGGTTGATCTTATAATAGTCTCCACTCTTGTAATGTCTACATGTGGTTGGTCTTATAATAGTCTCCACTCTTGTACTGTCTACATGTGGTTGGTCTTATAATAGTCTCCACTCTTGTAATGTCTACATGTGGTTGGTCTTATAATAGTCTCCACTCTTGTAATGTCTACATGTGGTTGGTCTTATAATAGTCTCCACTCTTGTAATGTCTACATGTGGTTGGTCTTATAATAGTCTCCACTCTTGTAATGTCTACATGTGGTTGGTCTTATAATAGTGTCCACTCTTGTACTGTCTACATGTGGTTGATCTTATAATAGTCTCCACTCTTGTACTGTCTACATGTGGTTGGTCTTATAATAGTGTCCACTCTTGTACTGTCTACATGTGGTTGGTCTTATAATAGTCTCCACTCTTGTAATGTCTACATGTGGTTGGTCTTATAATAGTCTCCACTCTTGTACTGTCTACATGTGGTTGGTCTTATAATAGTTTCCACTCTTGTACTGTCTACATGTGGTTGGTCTTATAATAGTCTCCACTCTTGTACTGTCTACATGTGGTTGGTCTTATAATAGTCTCCACTCTTGTAATGTCTACATGTGGTTGGTCTTATAATAGTCTCCACTCTTGTACTGTCTACATGTGGTTGGTCTTATAATAGTGTCCACTCTTGTAATGTCTACATGTGGTTGGTCTTATAATAGTGTCCACTCTTGTACTGTCTACATGTGGTTGATCTTATAATAGTGTCCACTCTTGTAATGTCTACATGTGGTTGATCTTATAATAGTGTCCACTCTTGTACTGTCTACATGTGGTTGATCTTATAATAGTGTCCACTCTTGTACTGTCTACATGTGGTTGATCTTATAATAGTCTCCACTCTTGTACTGTCTACATGTGGTTGATCTTATAATAGTGTCCACTCTTGTACTGTCTACATGTGGTTGGTCTTATAATAGTCTCCACTCTTGTAATGTCTACATGTGGTTGGTCTTATAATAGTCTCCACTCTTGTACTGTCTACATGTGGTTGGTCTTATAATAGTCTCCACTCTTGTAATGTCTACATGTGGTTGGTCTTATAATAGTCTCCACTCTTGTACTGTCTACATGTGGTTGGTCTTATAATAGTCTCCACTCTTGTACTGTCTACATGTGGTTGATCTTATAATAGTGTCCACTCTTGTAATGTCTACATGTGGTTGGTCTTATAATAGTCTCCACTCTTGTACTGTCTACATGTGGTTGGTCTTATAATAGTCTCCACTCTTGTACTGTCTACATGTGGTTGATCTTATAATAGTGTCCACTCTTGTAATGTCTACATGTGGTTGGTCTTATAATAGTCTCCACTCTTGTACTGTCTACATGTGGTTGGTCTTATAATAGTCTCCACTCTTGTACTGTCTACATGTGGTTGATCTTATAATAGTCTCCACTCTTGTACTGTCTACATGTGGTTGATCTTATAATAGTCTCCACTCTTGTACTGTCTACATGTGGTTGATCTTATAATAGTCTCCACTCTTGTACTGTCTACATGTGGTTGGTCTTATAATAGTCTCCACTCTTGTACTGTCTACATGTGGTTGGTCTTATAATAGTCTCCACTCTTGTACTGTCTACATGTGGTTGATCTTATAATAGTCTCCACTCTTGTAATGTCTACATGTGGTTGGTCTTATAATAGTCTCCACTCTTGTAATGTCTACATGTGGTTGATCTTATAATAGTCTCCACTCTTGTACTGTCTACATGTGGTTGATCTTATAATAGTCTCCACTCTTGTACTGTCTACATGTGGTTGGTCTTATAATAGTCTCCACTCTTGTACTGTCTACATGTGGTTGATCTTATAATAGTCTCCACTCTTGTAGTGTCTACATGTGGTTGATCTTATAATAGTGTCCACTCTTGTAATGTCTACATGTGGTTGGTCTTATAATAGTCTCCACTCTTGTACTGTCTACATGTGGTTGATCTTATAATAGTCTCCACTCTTGTAGTGTCTACATGTGGTTGATCTTATAATAGTGTCCACTCTTGTAATGTCTACATGTGGTTGGTCTTATAATAGTCTCCACTCTTGTACTGTCTACATGTGGTTGATCTTATAATAGTCTCCACTCTTGTACTGTCTACATGTGGTTGATCTTATAATAGTCTCCACTCTTGTACTGTCTACATGTGGTTGATCTTATAATAGTCTCCACTCTTGTACTGTCTACATGTGGTTGGTCTTATAATAGTCTCCACTCTTGTACTGTCTACATGTGGTTGGTCTTATAATAGTCTCCACTCTTGTACTGTCTACATGTGGTTGATCTTATAATAGTCTCCACTCTTGTAATGTCTACATGTGGTTGGTCTTATAATAGTCTCCACTCTTGTAATGTCTACATGTGGTTGATCTTATAATAGTCTCCACTCTTGTACTGTCTACATGTGGTTGATCTTATAATAGTCTCCACTCTTGTACTGTCTACATGTGGTTGGTCTTATAATAGTCTCCACTCTTGTACTGTCTACATGTGGTTGATCTTATAATAGTGTCCACTCTTGTAATGTCTACATGTGGTTGGTCTTATAATAGTCTCCACTCTTGTAATGTCTACATGTGGTTGATCTTATAATAGTCTCCACTCTTGTACTGTCTACATGTGGTTGATCTTATAATAGTCTCCACTCTTGTACTGTCTACATGTGGTTGGTCTTATAATAGTCTCCACTCTTGTACTGTCTACATGTGGTTGATCTTATAATAGTGTCCACTCTTGTAATGTCTACATGTGGTTGGTCTTATAATAGTCTCCACTCTTGTAATGTCTACATGTGGTTGATCTTATAATAGTCTCCACTCTTGTAGTGTCTACATGTGGTTGGTCTTATAATAGTCTCCACTCTTGTAGTGTCTACATGTGGTTGGTCTTATAATAGTCTCCACTCTTGTACTGTCTACATGTGGTTGGTCTTATAATAGTCTCCACTCTTGTAATGTCTACATGTGGTTGGTCTTATAATAGTCTCCACTCTTGTACTGTCTACATGTGGTTGATCTTATAATAGTCTCCACTCTTGTACTGTCTACATGTGGTTGGTCTTATAATAGTCTCCACTCTTGTACTGTCTACATGTGGTTGATCTTATAATAGTCTCCACTCTTGTACTGTCTACATGTGGTTGGTCTTATAATAGTCTCCACTCTTGTACTGTCTACATGTGGTTGATCTTATAATAGTCTCCACTCTTGTACTGTCTACATGTGGTTGGTCTTATAATAGTCTCCACTCTTGTACTGTCTACATGTGGTTGGTCTTATAATAGTCTCCACTCTTGTACTGTCTACATGTGGTTGGTCTTATAATAGTCTCCACTCTTGTACTGTCTACATGTGGTTGGTCTTATAATAGTCTCCACTCTTGTACTGTCTACATGTGGTTGGTCTTATAATAGTCTCCACTCTTGTACTGTCTACATGTGGTTGGTCTTATAATAGTCTCCACTCTTGTACTGTCTACATGTGGTTGGTCTTATAATAGTCTCCACTCTTGTACTGTCTACATGTGGTTGGTCTTATAATAGTCTCCACTCTTGTACTGTCTACATGTGGTTGGTCTTATAATTGGATAGTATTTTTCCTGCCGACTTCTTTATTATGGAAAATGAGCATGCCAAAACAAGAGGGCACCCTTACAAAATTAGCAAATTACACTCTAGGCTTGATATACAAAAGTACTCTTTCACTCAAAGGATAGTAAACGATTGGAATAGACTTCCGGGAAGTGCTGTTATGTCCGCAAGCGTCAACCAGTTTAAGGGTCACATTGACAAGTATCTGCGAAATAGGGCGGAGGATTACACGAGTCAGCGATTGACTCACTTCCTCGTCAAGTCCTCGACTACGTAGTAGAAGAGGGTTCAAGGTAAATTCAACATAAACACCCTGTACATGTGTTGCAGGTGTCAGACCGTCAGTTGGCCGAGAAACACGTGGAGAAGAGTCTACATGAGCGACTGATGGAAGAAATCAGACAACCTCAGGTCAAACTCAGGAAGGTGGGTTTGTGGCCCAAGTTGCTTCTGTGTGCATTTAAAAAAATATATATATATATATATACCATATTAACTGCATTGACACAATATTTTATGATGTACACCCTAAAATATAGAGAAATAATTATTTTATGTGTTATACATTAATGGGTGTATTGTTTGTATGTTTAAATGTATACAATACATATTGAAAGTAATTTTTTGGACACAAGAAATAATAATTGTTGTGCATTGTGTAGTACACAGGTCACGCCTGACAATTGGTAGTGTGGCAAAACACATATCATTTATCAAATAACCTCAAATGTTTAGTATTTTATATTTAAAAAATAAACACTAGACTCGGAATGTAACTTTAAAAAGCACAAAACAAAATTGTTAACTGTCAGAAAATATTGAAGAATTACATGTCAATGGTAAGAGTGCCAGTTGTTTGCATCCTGTTTATTGTCTTCTTCTTTTGTTTACATTGTGTGTGGCGTGTTTTCTTCCTACGGTGCATTCTTAGAAGTATCACAAGAATATTATCTTGTAGTAGATCTTTGTTCAAGATTAACATACATCTGTATGGACTGCTGTAGTTGTCTACAGATAAAGACAATCTCATTTCATTTCTACTATAAGGTTGTGTGTAATTGTTTCTCCTGCAAACGTTTTGTATTGATAACAAAGAAAGTTAAGAGAGTTAATTATCTACATCACATGAGGCATGTTGACCCCGCAGCAGTGTTAGATAGATTAAGGTTCCACCTTCTCCCTCGGTGATGTCAACAGATTTACAGATTTACTTACGGAAATTAGCATGCTTGTAAGATTAGCTCCTTATCTTAGAGATTCCTGTGATAATATGTATCATGTGTAAAGTGCATATAATAATAATATAATAATAATATATATATTTTATTTAATATAGCGCCACATGCAATTTTAAATTGTTCGTGGCGCTTTACGTATATTAAAATCCTAAAATACAAATACACACCAGAAGAAAAACACATAAATATAATAGTGACATATGAACAATTAAAAATATATATATAAATATAATAACACAAATTATTTAAGCTGAATAAATGTATATATGTATGATAAATATATAAATAGATTAATGTACACAAACATTAAACTAAGCCCCAAGAACAGTCAGAAAGAAATGTGTGCGTTGAATGTGGCTAAAAAGGCAGACGTCGTAATGTTGTTAGGTAGAGCGTTCCATAAGGTCGCTGCTGCGACCACGAATGAGTTATCTCCAGCTTTCACGTGTGTCCGCACAACCGTTAATAAGTTGTGCTTATTGTTAATATAAATGTGTTTTATGTGCCTTTGACTTACCTTTTGTGTGACCACTTGCAGTGTCGACAGCCACGATTGCGGTCCGTGCGAGCGGTGTTTCAATCAGACAACCGATTGCTGCGTGGCCTTGCCAGGGTCACCAGTGGCGCCACAGATCACTCGAGGACCCAGAATTTCCAGCCAAGTTCGGGTTCTGCCTTCAGCCTTGTCAACTCCCAAAAGCAGGCCGTGGTTAACCGACAGAGGAAACCGAACGAGTACAGCGCTGTCCCGTCAGCTCTCAACTCGTCAGCGACGCATTTTCAGCCGATCGTGCTAACACCTACTGGGGATGTTAAGCGGAGGGAAATGCCGAAGGTCCCGGTAATGTCGGATGCAGAACGGGAGCAGAAGGTGGCAAGGAAACTCGAGGAGTTGAAGATGAATGTGAGGAGGAACCAGCTTCCGTCACATCTCGCTGCCGACCTAGAGCGGGAGACTCCGACGACGGAGGCAAAGTTTGTGTCTGAGCTGAAGATCGGGAAGGTCGGGGAAGCGAAGGAGGGAGGAAGTCCAAGGTCAAGGTCGGGGAGTGGGGGTCAGGTGGGAGAGGGATCGCCTAGGGCTCTTCCCCCCCCCGCCCACATGAGGCAGGGATACTACCAGGGACACGACGTGCCGATGTCACCGGTCAAGAATGGACAGTTCTTCTACGGAGGTGGAGGGTCAGAAGGTCACGTCATGTCACCGTGTCACCAGCGATGGGGAAGCGATGACGCCCAGTATCAGGGGGTCTTCACGAGTCCCGTGCACTCGAGTCCGGGTCAAGGTCAGCCGGATTCGATGTCACCCCTCGGACAATTCGGGCAAGGATATCTGCCCCAACAGATGGCGCCACAGCAGCCGTTTCCCATGGCAACGCCGTTTCCGTTCCAGGTTCAGCTCCAGCAGGATCCGCGTACCGGATTTTTCCAGATGATACCGGTTCCCATGCCGTCTATGCCCCATGGCGCCATGCCGGTCATGCAGCACACACTTGGTATGATGCCGGCGTACTCGATGCCGGTCATACCAACACCGTCACCACCACAACCGACACAGGAGCACCAGTATCAGACAAACAACCAATCAAAACAGTCGCGATACCGACCACAGGGTGACGCCACCGAGGGGAGGTCGCACGGGGTCAGAGGTCGCATAAGGTCGACAAAGGTTCACCGGTTACGCACAGCGAAAAGTGGCGAAACAGATGGTGAGTTTGACAAGGGGGATGACACAATGGATCGTGACTCCAAACAGTGTCTCCGCCTGGAGGAAGTCGACGAAGGCAAGAACAACTCGGAAGAATGGAGCGATCTCGAGATGGCGTCCGACCGTCGGAGACGAGACTGGAAATCGAACCTAAAACGTGCCAAGAGTGGATCACACATTGACTACCAATACAACGATGTCGACACTGATGACACGTCGCCACCGTCGGCGTTCTCGCGGACGACGTACCGCAGCTCGCTGCGACTCGAAAACGGGTTGTCGCGTTCGCAGCCAAACATCGGCGGCCACCAGATGGCAGTGTATGAAAATGGAGGGTCTAAAAAGAAGCTTGATTGTGTGTCGCCCGACGACCTTGGATCGTCGCCCCCTCCGTCGCCCTCGTGGTCCAAGGACAGCGGGGTGAGTGGGGTGAATATGAAGGGGTCGGCCGATCCGACCCTAATAGAGAGGTTGTTGAATGGAGACAACTCGATGAAGCAGCAGAAACTGATGCGGGTCATTCACCTGATACGGGACGAGTTCGCCTTCGATGGGTACATGGAGAACGGCATTGAAGATCTCGCAATGGGTGAGTACTTGGTGGTACTTGATGGCACTGTGTGGTACTTGATGTACTCATTCAGTGATACTTTGCTGTATGTTGGTGGTACTCTGCTGGCTGGATGCTTCCCAGAGAAGTAGAGATGGTGTCTGAGTGAAAAGGTCTGCCAGGGAATAAAGTGTAAAGCGCTGAGGCTTGGATACCGCGCTATATGAGAACTTACCTTTTATTACTATTTAGTACTCAGTGGTACTTGTCCTGTCCTGTGTTGTATTCAACAGTACTCCGTAGTACTGTACTCTGCAATATCTGGTAGTACCACGTACTACTTGGAATTATTCTGTAATATACATGGTACTCTGCCGTATCCATCAGCACTTGGCACTAGTGCTATCTAACACTCTAAATGATGCAGTTAGTATTGAATTGTCGACGCATTTGAATGCTAATATTTACTTTGGACACATCTCAAATGCTCTTTTCTCAGACTGCGTAGTGCGTACACATGTTTGGGATTCTCATTAATAAATGTTGTCAAAAAATATACATTGTCCAAGTATATCCAATCGTTAGAGTAGTACCTATTTAGTAACCATTAAAATGGTAGTTATTCAGTTATGATTGATCACCTAGAATTACAGTGAGTACGTCATGTCCTTGAGCGACATACAGATATGTTAGTGAATAAACCGTTTTATATATCAGACTTCCATTGGCAGTCATTACACAACTGTCTGCTGACCCCTGTGACTTGACCCCTGTGACCTTGACCCCTGTGACCTTGACCCCTGTGACCTTGACCCCTGTGACCTTCAGGCGAGTACATCCTGTCGTTGGGCAGCCTCAAGTGGGAGACGTTCCAGGGGGCGGTGACAGAGAAGTACTACGACCTCTACTGGCAGGACGAGTTGATGACCCGGCTCTACGAGGCCGTCAACGGTCACAAGCCGGTCACTGTCACTGACCAGAGGTGATGACACTCAACACTGACCATCTTGTGTAGAACAAAATGAAATAAGATAATGTGTTGCTTCATTATTAATTGTTAACTTATTAATCCATTTTTTATTCATTCATTCTGTTATTTTATCTACTAATTTATTGCTGAAAGTTTATGTTATACAGTATGATTTTAGATGTTTTATTTATTTATCTATTTATTTATTTATTTATTGTTATCATATAACATTTTATGTATACACATGTACATATATATATATATATATATATATATATATATATATATATATATATATATATATATATAATTACTGTAGACAATTTTATATAGTGCTACCATACGTGTGGAAATTCTAGGTTAATGAAATGCAGTAAGATAGTACAATTTTACTTTCAGTAAAAATATATATATTTATACGGTGTATATATATATAATGTTAAACCTGTATTTTGTTGATGATCTTGTCAGGGGCGTCATACGGAAAATGCGGACGAAGCAGCCAAAGACTCCGCCAGCAGGGGGCCTCGGTGAGCCTGACCCGATGAGTTTGTTGCGTGGCGGAGCGGGGGCACGTAGACAGCGTCCGATCTCTGACATTCACGACATCGTCAACCGACCGTCACCAATAACGACACCATTTACCCGGTCACCGCGGCGAGCCAGTGACGGTAAAGAATGTGACGACAACAGCCAATCAAACGCCTGCATGCCATCGAGCCGGAAACCTGGATCGTATCTACGCAGCTGTAACGTCGACTCGGCAGGAAGTGTCGATATCCACAGCGTCACCGGAAACAGGAATCACGACCGGAGCGTCTCCATGACGAATATTTACACGTGTGCCAAAGGGAGGAATGATCGGTTGCATTCCCAGAATGCAGTGCATCTTAGCCACGGGGCACTGAACGGACTGATCGAAAGTAGCACCGACGATGTTGATGATGCAGCGCAACCTGGTGGTGAAATGCAGATGCCAAACACGGCGTCCAACAGCACGTGTGACTTGCGTGATGTTGCGGCGTCGAATAACGCCCGAAGATTGGGACAGTATAAATCGCAAAGCACCTACTTTGTGTATCCCAGAGACAGCGAGTCGAGCTCAATCAACAGTGCAAGATCACGCCGACCTTGCAGCGACCTTGACATGAACGGACAAAGCAGTAACTCTTCGATGCGCAGCAGCAGCAGCAACAGCAGCAGTGGCAGCTGTCTGGCGAAGGGAAAGGCCCTGATCTCAGCCAGGAGTGAGAGCCACCTGGCGATGCTCTCTGGTACTAACCAGTCAGCGGAGGCGGCAATGGATGCTGGGAGCGTGCAACGGAGGCTGAATAAAGGCAGTGTTGTGTATTACCATGCCGAGATGACGGGAAGAGCGAGAGTCAGTGATCCTGCCTATGAGCCGGTTAGTAGTATATATATACTTTAATATATAGTATATGGATGTATTGTATATGGATGTATAGTAAACTAATACCATGTTGTGCCTTAGGAGTAGCTAGTTTTTTATTTTACCTATGGTCATTTTATTAAAATACTGTATATTGTACCAAGAATCAAGCATCAATCAATTTATTTCAAAACGCACAACATTGAATTTTTTTTATGAAACAAAGTACAGGCTGTAAATTATTTTTATTTTGCAAAACCCATTTCTATCAAATGTAACATAAGATAAGATAAGATAGCTTTATTGCCATGTGTTCACATTGTAGTTACAATAAAACATTAGATGTGTATTAAAACATAAATTTCTTTCCTATGCAGCAAGGCAAGCAGTGTGTTCCAGTTGTTCAACATTAATAGTTATTTCATGGATGTCACCTTTCATGTATAATCCAATAATTATATAGCCCAATAAATTGTATGGTTTGTCTGGATTATTTTTAGTTTCTCTTATCATTGTCCATGTTTTACTGCATTTACAGATAACATCCTTACAAATAATTTGTTGGATGTTACAGGTTATGTCTCTAATCAAGAAAAGTATACGTATTGTAACTCAAAAAACAACTGAATGTGTAAATTTATTTTAGTGCCAACACCGGAAATCTTTCGTTCTTGTCCAGGTAACATGATATGGGTATTCTGAGTGTTGTGCGTTCTGATTGGCTACTTTCCACCTCTGTTATTATGCATCAACTTGTATTATTTACCGTCTTTAGAAGTATTTAGAACCGTAGATAGTAAATAAAAGTAATGTCTACACTCTCATAGTTGTAGTCTTCCACTTTGTACATTTTAGTATATTACCTTACCCTGATGTGTGCAGAAACGTTAGCTAATTTAGAATGATGATCAAATGAACTATTTTGATTTCACTTCGCATCATCTCTGGTCCATTATTTCTGTTTTCTGAATTAACTAAGTAGGCACTTCTCACTCACTGTCAGTTGCTCTTTTGTCTTTCCAATGATCAAAGCATGATCTTATTTGCATGTGTTATTGTTTGGCATGACTTTCTTTTTACATGTTCTTCACATGTGAATCACTAACTGCTCCCTTGCGATATCGCCAATACGCCACCCAAACACTTTCTTCACTGTTATGTTGTTGCACTTTTTTGCAGCAGTGGTTTGTTTGATTTTCGTTGTACTAAATACCAATGTGTGGTGAGTGACATCTGCACCAAATTATGTGTTGCTTGAGCCAATGATGTGTATAGATTTTACATATCTGATGATGAAGTTTATAATTTTGAAAATTGATTTGAAATTTTGTAATTATTATGACAAAAAAATTGGAACGTCAGTACAAATGAAAGACACCCAGTAATTGTAAGTTGTAGGGTATAAAGTTATTTTGGAAACATCCAAGACTTGACAACAAATATATTAATGTGTTTAACTGTTGAACATATGTGGTATCTATGTTTTATTATTTTACGGGTTTTAATAAATCCAAGGGAGTATTCTGTCAAAATTTCTATACACTTTGTAATAAGATATTTTTATAAGCATATACTACCGATATTACTAATTGGTGTATAACATTTAGTACAACTGTATTAATGAGACATCTAGTGTCTTATTTAGTCTCTAGCTTTGAACATGTGGTCAGTGGTTGTCAATAATTTTTCAGGATTCAAAAACCAAGGCAGGGATAGAAGCAAAAATGGCTGAACTCAACCAACAGATGAGTATTGAACATCGCAATCGTCGCAAGACACAAGAATATTATCGCAAGTTGGTGGAAGCAACAAAAGCGAGCAGTAAAGGTGGGCACTTCCTGTTTGTCGTTGTTTTAATATTTTGTTTAATAGACAAACTATGGTTCAATTATTTATTTCAGGTGATATAATTTTTTTATCTTTTTTGTGAAGTTAATCTATTTAAATCTGTGCACAGTTATACGACATAACTCCACCATGAATTGGGTGTAGGTATAGCTGACATTCCATGTTTAAGGCAAAATCAGTTCTGTCAATAATTTTTTTTTTTTTAGTGGAAAACTACTTCAAAATAGCTGCAAAGATCCAACTCCAATAAACTGCATAGCCATTGTTTTGGTGGCAATTTTATGAAAAGTTGTTTTTATGTTGTACAGTTTCAAGTGAACATAAAGCATCAATGACTAAGGTGCTGAGAGAGATGAAGGAAACGACGCAGAAGTTGGACCACTTTGATTCATGCATGAAACATCTCGAGGTACTTCGCCACGTTGGATCTGCTTAGGGTAGCAAATATATGCAGTAGCATTTGCTTTCATGACAGTTATATTCAATAAATCGTATTTCCAGTTGGGTGTTGTCATGCATTGATAACGTACATGTTGGGTTCATATTTACCACATGACATCACAATTTCTGGTGATAGTGAAGAAAACAGAAGTTTGATAATGTACAACGCAACCACAATAGATTTCTTGTTTAGATCCCAACTGAGTTCAAAAGTGTATTGTACTATTAAGACCATAATACTATAACTAATGTGTACAGGCATACTTATAAAATATGCAAAATAGAGGTAATGCTGAAAATAAATATGTTAGGGAATTTTATTATTCTATGAACAGATAAATTTGATGGTTCTATTGCCGTACAAATTAGAGATATAGACGCAAATTAAAACAACAATTGCATACAGTATGCATAAGTCTGGGACTGTAATGACATATGTTTACAAGAAATCAAAACCTTCCATCTCCAAATCGAGATGTTTCTTTTACTTGTCGAGACTTTCATTGGACGTTGCACGTAGTCGACTTCCAAAGAAAGTCTACGGGTAAAACAAAATGTCAATTTGGATATATGAAAAATGAGAAAAAAATTGATTTGGAAAAGAACTATCCTGAGAAATGTTCAGTAATTCACTTGGAAATATTTGTTCACTAACACAGTCTTACTACATTACTAAAAAAAATTGTTATTTCAGTGTCACTGCAGTTATACTCGCGAGAGTGCATTGTTCGTATAACACATTGTCACCTGGCAATATTCTTCCAACAGATGCTGTACGCCGAGCAGTGGGGTTTGGGGCATGAGTTGCTGTACGCCCTAGCTAATTGCCCCGGGGACGAGCCAATGCTCCTAGCACCCTGCGACAATGTTTTGGTGCAGTACCAGACCCTCACCCTGAGCGGTATGGGGGGACAGGTACTACAGGCCGGCATGCCCCTCGGACTCATGGCATATCTGTTTGCCCAGTGAGTACTGTTGTCTTCCATCAATACTTCCTGTTATTGGCTCCTCTGGTGGGTGGGTGGGTGGGTGGGTGGGTGGAAGGGTGTGCATGTGAGTGGGTGGGAGCCTGAGAGGGTGTATGGGTGGGTGTGGGCATGCGAACACATCCATGTATGATAATGCATGTTTGTGCATGTGCATGTGTGTATGATTGTTTAGTATTTTATATCTATACGCATGCATGTGTACCTGCATGCTGCATGCAATATGTATGTATGTATACTCATATATGTGTGTGTTTGTGTGTATGTGTGTGTGCGTGCGTGCGTGCGAGCGTGCGTGCGTGCTTGCTTGCGTGCGTGCGTGCGTGC
Organism: Oasisia sp. SBJ-2009; assembly: GCA_964017155.1. Classification (NCBI taxonomy): domain Eukaryota; kingdom Metazoa; phylum Annelida; class Polychaeta; order Sabellida; family Siboglinidae; genus Oasisia; species Oasisia sp. SBJ-2009. The sequence continues at coordinate 16,887,713 of OZ024864.1, read as the reverse complement.
GTGTGTGTTATAGAGCCATATATGTATACTTATGAAGCCTGCTAGCACATTGGTTAAAGCAGTATCCACAGACAACTAACATCCTCATGCTACCATTTCACGCACTGGACACATTTATTCTCTCTGCATTGTTCCAGTTCGATCACTCTATCGTATCAAAGTGAAAACATCCCTGGCAATAGATAGTGGTGGACATTTTTATACAAATACCTTCACACAGTAGTTGAATAATGGCTGAATACTTCCCCAAGATATCCAGGTGGTCACTGATTGAACAATTCCGCCAGATAATAAAACACACCATTTTGTGCAGTACCAAGGACCGAATACTGTGCCATATGATACCTCACCTTTTTAGGTATATATTACGACATGTGATGGTGACCTTGACCTTGTTCCAGACACGCTCTGTCGGACGGCTACATCCACCAGTTCTTCTACTGTTATCGCTACTTCTCGTCGCCATGCCAACTGCTGCAATTCATCGTCGACAAGTTCTCCGCGGCCACCGAGAGTCTCTCCCCAGACTCTTGCATCCCAATGAAGGTCAAGGCCAGGGCACTTGACCTCCTGCAGGTGTGGCTCGAGGGTTACTACGGGGTCGACTTCAGGCACAGTCCAGAGCTCGCCTGTTCTCTGCGCTCGTTTGTCAAGACAAAGGTCAGTCTAGTGGCTCCATCTTCTTCCTGATTCCTGTTCAGCTGGAATAAATATTTTGACTAAATTTACATGATTGTTTTAAAATATTACGACAATTCTAGTTGTGGTGATTCACTTCTGTTTTATATGTTTATGTAACTTTTTTTTATTACAAGTAGCATTTTTTTATATTTAGGCCCTTTTGTGGAAATTTATCCGCAGCAAATATAATATTTCTAAAGATGCTTTATTTTTTGTAATTTTTCCGATATGCCTATTTATAATGGAAACCAGAATGTCTATGGAAAATAAGTATGCAGATAGGAAGTAAGCACGGAATCCATGAACGTTTCTTTCTGCAGAATATTTTCGAACCCATTTCATCTGAAAAAGGAAGTTTTACGTGTGCTATATATCTAGTTCTGTTTGTGGCCACCAGGTGGTACCGGTGGATTCGAGTGCGGAGTCTCTTCTGGAGCTGATGGAATTGTGCGAGGAAGGTCGTCAAGTTGACCTTGCGTACCCCGACTTCCACGCGACCCCCGGGACTGTGCCCTATGAAACACGCTCACTGGACGACAACCAGCCGGTCAAAAAGGTTATTATATTATTTGTGTTACTATTTTTTTGCTGACTTTTATTTTATCTAAATTGGAGCGGTGTTGCAAGTGAAAGTTGTATAATTTTTATAAGGTAAATGTAAAAATTTCTTTTCGGATTTTTTTGGGGGAAATTTGAAGTACCTAGACGACTAAGATGAGGTATATTATAATAGAAAGTCATTAAAAATTGATGTGGTAGTTATGTGTTTTGTGGTGGTATTTGAATGTTTTTGTTTGCGTAATTATGCAAATGTGTATTGAATGTGTACAGATATGTTATACATATTATACACATCAGTTGTATATAACAGTTTAGCACTAAACAACATTGTGCTTTAGCCATAGCTTATTGTAGTACTAAACAATAGTATACAGCATAACTGCATGATAAAATCTTACAACAGTCAGTGTAACATCTTGGCTAGATTTCTTGGTGTGACAGTGAATATTTGTCAGGAAGCAACAACATTTTTTCATTAAAAAAACACACACATATATATATATATATATATATATATATATGATTGTTTATATATTTCTAGCGGAAATGGTACAAAATTTACACTGCATGCCAAGGAGTCTAACTAGTTATTAGAAGCAGACATTAAATAGCTGACATGGCAGGCAATTGTAGCTAGTGCATTCCTTTGTGACAGACGTCCACCAAGTTTGAAAGTGAGGCTGGCACAGAGGTATGATGCTTGTCAATGTACTGCTGCACTCTGTGTCTCACCAGATATTGCACACTCACAGTGTCTCCGTTGTCTTGTCTTAACATTTGTTTGTATCACACGATCACATCTACGTAAAGGGATGATGCTGAATCACGGTATTTAAAACAACACATAACATCTGTAATATTGTGGCAATACGTAATTACTAAAACAATCAGGATTCTATCATCCATAGCAGCTACCATATTCTTAGTTATTAAACGGAAAGAGTTTAAATGTTAACCTATATTTACTCCCACTATAAAATTTTAAAAACTGCAATTTGTATTCATCTATCGCCTGATATCATATATCATATATCTATGCCAGAAAAGACTGGGTCCCGTTTTTTTCTTTCCTGTTATTTTGGTTTTATTGTTCAAGTTGGTTGTTTTCCCACTGTTGAGCACTGCAACTTTGTGTTGTGAAATGTTTTGTCCACGTGGCATGTTCTTTATGTGCACTGCAATCTAACCGAGGCTAAACTAACGTTTAATTACTAAACTGTTGTTGTGTTAAGTGTTAAAATGTCACATAACATATCTGTGTCTTAATTAAATGTGAAATTTGTAATTCTCCCTTAAAGAGTTTACAAATAACAAAGTAAATCTTGTTTAGTGTTTTATTATTCATAACCAGGACGCAGTTTTACATATTTATTTTAGCATGTAAAATAACAAAACAATTACAGCAAAACTTTGTTATACATTTATTAAAAAAAAAAAATTGTTGTATTATTAAAATGTCTGTCTATGCCACTCAGGTTTTTTACGTTTGTGAAAAAGATTGATTTCATACATTTAAGCCATGTTCTTGCAGTGGGAATCCTTCAAAGCTGCGATGCATTTCTCTGCAAAGCCGGCCAAACTTCAGCAGAGGTCGAAGTCAACTCGCAAATTGTCGATGAACAGCCGATGTGACGACACGTATCCAAAACATGTCATGTGTCACACCGAGTGCTTCAGTCTTACCGACCACACGGCCCAGATACTGGCCGAGCAGCTGACCTTGATGGAGCAGGTGGACACTTTCACTTTCAGTTTTAACGTCAGACCTTATATTTTAATTTTACTTTCAGTTTGATTTTGTTGTGTTAACTATCAGATTTGACTTTAAATAGTTTGTTTTCATCTTTCTGTTGTATTTTTCACTGATTGTTTCAGGTATAAGTATGATGGTTAAACCTACTACTTTTGTTTCTATCTATCTGTATGTGAAAGAGAAATGTCCTATTTGTTGAAACCTATAATTCGACTATTTGCCATTTTATAAATGCACCCATGGATTACTGTAGTAAGCAAATAACAAATGAGTAGAGTTTGATAGTAGATGGACGGTGTCAACATATCAGTGTGTGACATTGAAATTATGATGTTATTAGGCAATTTGTGAAGAAAATATTTTTGGGGAAAATCCTCAGAAAATTAGCAGAATATTTCTGTGATGTAAGTGGATTTGATTGGTCAATGATGTTACCCCCAGCATAGATGTTTGACCATGTCCATCCGCCCTTGTTGCAGGAGTTGTTTCAACTGTCTCATCCGGTCAGTTACCTCAACTCGAAGGCCCGAGGAGTGTCCGTAGACCTCGCTGACCCGGTCATTCAGAAGGCCCAGAGGTCAGTGTCAGCTGGACACACCAGTTGCCATGGTGACGGAGATAGGATTTATGTGACTTTAAATATGGTTGATGTGAAGTAGACATGGTTGATATGACATTTAGATGGTTGACATGACTTTTATTAGACACTGTTTAGACATGGTTGACATGACATTTAGATGGTTGACGTGACTTTTATTAGACACACTGTAGACATGGTTGATATGACATTTAGATGGTTGACATGACTTTGATTAGACACACTTTAGACATTGTTGACATGATATTTAGATGGTTGACATGACTTTTATTAGACACTTTAGACACGGTTGACATGACATTTAGATGGTTGACATGACTTTTATTAGACACACTTTAGACATGGTTGACATGATATTTAGATGGTTGATATGACTTTTATTAGACACACTTTAGACACGGTTGACATGACATTTAGATGGTTGACATGACTTTTATTAGACACACTTTAGACATGGTTGACATGACATTTAGATGGTTGACATGACTTTTATTAGACACACTTTAGACACGGTTGACATGACATTTAGATGGTTGACATGACTTTTATTAGACACACTTTAGACATGGTTGACATGACATTTAGATGGTTGACATGACTTTTATTAGACACACTTTAGACATGGTTGACATGACATTTAGATGATTGACATGACTTTTATTAGACACACTTTAGACATGGTTGATATGGCATTTCGATAGTTGACATGACTTTTACTAGACACACTTTAGACATGGTTGATATGGCATTTAGATGGTTGACATGACTTTTACTAGAAACACTTTAGACATGGTTGATATGAGATTTAGGCATAGTTGACATGAGTTTTATTAGATGCACTTGAGACCTGGTTGATGTGACATGGTTGGTTGATGTGACTTTAAGACACTTTATGCAATGTTTAAACATTTAGAGTCTAGATAAATTTCAGATACATTTCTAAGTTAAAAAAAATTTACATGTATACTGCTCAGATATCCAGCTGACATTATAACTATCAACTGAAAGCTGTCATTAAGTTGGCCCAGCATGAACTAATGCCTGCTCCCCACTGCAGGGTCAGCATGGCGTGGGAAGATGTCCAAGGGAGCAGTCTGTTTGTACACACAGACTGCAGCGATAACGTCATCCAGCAACTGATTGACCATGCCCAGAACATTGCATGCTGGGTAGCAGCTGAAATCGTCAGCTGCAACTCCATAAAGGTAGATTGTTAATTAATCTTAATCTCAAATTAGAGAATCTGGTTTCGAATCCTTGTGCTGTTATTTCAAAGTTTCAGCAGTTTTAAACATTCCACGTTGCTTCAGTGTTCTTAGTTTTGTACATGGCTACAGACCATGCTGAATATGCACAGTTGAACCCGATTTAGTGATCACTGATAATACAGCCACTCTGTAATTAAGACCACCACCACAGTCTTAAATGATGTGTGTGCATTATATATATATATATATATATATATATATATGTATATATATATATATATATATACAGAAAATATAGGAAATTAGTCCAGCTAATAAGGTTACCTCCCAATACAGGTCACTTCCATTTAGTCCCAAGGAGTCTCGTTTAACAGACTGTCACATGGCTGCGTAATTTCACTGAGAAGACAGTCTGGTCACTTATTCGGCTTCTGAATGTTATCCGTATGTGGGGATAAAAAGTGAGCCTGGGTAACTAAGTCTGGTCCTAAAGCTGATCCTAAAGCTGATCCTATTAGTGAAGTTCCATTGTAAATAAATAATCTTCATGCAGCAATTGTAGTGTGGCTCAATATTTCCCAAAGGAGTCAAGATGGTGTAAGAAGAAACAGTATTTTGAGCAATACATGCCGTTACTTTTGGAAAAAAACATAAATAAATATATATTTTCCCTGTGATTCGTCTGCATGTCTGTGCACTGAGACGTGTCATGTTGCTGTTGTAGGTTCAAGTGACAGTTCTGAGTCGGTTCATTGAGATGGCTCGCATGTGTCGAGATCTACGCAACTTTGCTGTCTGCGTGGCAATCTTGGATGGTCTGGAGAACATCTTGGTTCGGCAACTTCCGGTAAGACATTAAATATGGATGCGCTTTTTATCAGATAATACTATAATATTATTATAAAAACTTTTCAAAATTAAACTGAAACTGAAACATGTCACATGTAAAATAAACAGATATGAAAATGCTCATTGTTAGTTTTTACATGTCACGTGTCACGTGTCACGTGTCACGTGTCACGTGTCATGTCATGTATGAAATAAACAGATGAAAATGTTCATTGTTAATTTTTCATAAAAAATATTTTTTATTTTGCATGTAGATATTTTATTACTTAGTTTCATTATCGAAACGATACATACTTTATAAACATTAATTGTTATTACACACATACCCACAGAACAGTGATGCTGTCTGACGGCTTCGAGCAGTACTCCCAATTAAGGTTATATTAGCAAAGGATATTTGTCACCAGACTATCTTCTCGGCAAACTTACGCAGCAGAGTACTAGTCGGTTAACCGAGACTAGAATTTACCACAAACCAGTCGAGGTTGGTAATGACAAGAACTAAAGTGGTGGCATATTGTTTACATTAATTTTCTGTGTACAGCGTGACTGTTGAATTGAAGAGAATGCTGTAACGTGACATTACAAGTGAAGGTTTATGTTGTTCTCGTCTAGGCGTGGAGGAGTTTACCCTCCAAGTCCAGGAGTGCCATTGAAGAGCTGGCAGCTGTCAGGGTGAGTAACAAATTATGTTATTTAACACGTTTTTATGTCTCACCCCATCTCTTGTGGGTGTGACAGGGTGGGGTAGATCCAAGGTTGATTGACAGACTGTCAGTCACAAGAAACTATCTTCAGGTCTATATATGTCATTCAAACTTGGGTGCAATTTCATTCATCTCACATCAGAAAATAAAATAATGGGCAGTTTTGTTTACCTCCTGTCAGAAAAGAGAAAGTCCCATCTACGTAATGTCTCTGCATTGCAAAATTGAACGTCATACTCAATGGGTTAGATCTAACATGGTCATAATGTTTATAAGGGTCCCTGTTTTTCCGCCTTCTCCTTTTGTCTTCCATGTTGGCCCTTCGTGTGGTTTCAAAGGAAGTGGTGGATTGTTAGATTGTGCGTCGCCAGTTCATGTGATTGGTTGCTTATGTTGTCCACTGATAGTGATCGATGTCGAAGGACACTTTCAAAGTATCTTTTCCGAGGTGCCACTTTGTCACAATGGCCAGTAGACAGTTCTCCATATAGCACAACATTTTGTAGCCTACGAAAGATCGTTCGATGTATTAATCACATACAATCAATTCTCTTTACTTCCAGTATCTGGTGGGAACACTGCTCTAGAATAAAGTAGTAATCAAATACAGTAATATATCAAACTTGCGATCTAACGAGGACACAACGTTTGTGTTGATAGATCTTCCTCAAAACTGACGCCATGTGTCTCACAAGTAGCACGGAGGAGCGAAGCCGTCCCACAATTCCCTGCATCCTGCTCTTCCTGTTACACGTTCAACAGCTCGAGATCGGAGGATTCACGCTGGCGAACGGCATGTACAAATGGGCGAAACTGAAGTAAGGAGCATTGTTTATGTGGCACCGTTTTGCAAGTCTCATTCAAAATACTCCCTATTTCATAAATTGTATTTGTAACCAAGTTTAATTGTTAAGAAATTGCCATGATAGATTGGGTTTTTTAAATGTGTACCTGCTCTTTCACAGCACATATGTACATTTTTGGTTGAGAATTAACCATGGAAACTGTTATTTTTCAAAGATTAATTATTAAATATAACTAACTACATATTATTAAACACATTAAAATATGCAAAATAATTTCATTTGTTGCATGACATTAAAAATATCTAAAGTCAATTTGCTGCGAAACATAAATATGTAAAATCATTACAACATGTGCTGCGAGACATTAAAAATATCTAATGTCACTGTGAGACATATAAATATGTAAAATCATTACAACATATGCTGCGAGACATATTAAAATATGTAAAATCATTACAACACGTGCTGCGAGACATATTATATATAAAGCCATTACGCCATTTGCTGCGGGACTGACATGTGTGTTTGCGCCGACAGGAAGTTGTGTCAGGTAGTGGATCAGATCCGACACTTCAAGCAGATCCCCTACCACTTCACCCCCGACGCGGGTCTCCAGGGGTTGCTACGGCAACGCATCGAGGAGCTGAGTCACCAGGACATCCACGCTCTCGCCGCTCAGCACGACTCCAACGTACACAAGTTCTCCAACGGCGGAGGGATACAGGGCGCACTGCGGCGCATGAGAAACAAGTTCCAGTGACGCGTAGGAATACATCCTACGGGTAGATGTGGTGAGGGCGTCGAAACTGACGATTTGTCAGTGCCGCCCTCTCCTGGATTGATTTGACACTGTGGATGTTGGATGAATTTTGAGTGTTGACTTCTGGTGGTTTGACGAACGTGCTCTGGACAACCAGTGGTGCCACCTGGTGGATAATACCGACACTGTACACGAGTGCTGTCACCTGGTGGATAACACTGACACTGATGCACAAGTGTTGTCACCTGCCGGCCACATTGGTCATGATGCACTTGAAATGGCGCGTTATATGACTTGCACAGTATAACTGTTTAACGGCAAGACGCAAACAGCATATGAGTGGCTGTGTTCCTACATTCACGATTAATTAACATTTGTAACTCATTCATTCTGTAATATAATTCACGTTATCTCTCACCAACATACATCCTAGCCAATTTTCTCTCATATCATGTACATTTTAATCGCACTCCTAGTCGTACTCTACAAGCATTGTGCTGACAATCTGTAAGTCGTGGTGCACAGTTTTATGTGTTCAGCAATCATTCTTTTTATTATTTTAAATCGTACATTTTTAGCATCAGTTGCACGTGACTTTTATGCACTCCTCGGTAGTGAATGCATTTGAAACGAGAGAGGCCAAAACCAAGGCTTCCAGTGTCTATGCAATTTACATGTAGGTTTGGACATGTTTTTACATTCATGTGTGTGTACATACGTTTTACGCAGACTTGCAAGGATTGCTGACATAGGCATTGTGATAGAGGTTGTTGATTTTATACATACTAGATTGTACAATTTATATACAACATAATTTATATATTTGTATAAAGGATCAGAGCTGTCATCAACAGAAATTATTTCATCAATAAAAACTGTAAATACATGTTTGTTTGTTTGGTAGTCTACTGTCTGCTAACATTATAGCCATGCAATGTCATCAAAATGTTGACCCAGAGAGGGGGTATTTACGGGGCCCAAAAATCTGTGAAAATATTGTGGCGCTATAACTTCAGTGTCTTCTAACCTAAATGGGGGAACATTAAAAAGGGAACACCAAAGGTAAACGGGGTAGTCCCCCCCCCCCCCCCCCGGTACATGCTCCAAGGTCCCCTGGAATAATTTTAGGACAGTTCTTGGCAGTGTCATTTATCGCAGGTGTGTCCCATACAAGGATAACAATTTTATCCACTTTGAATGTGTTATTTATCCCCAGATCTTTAAATAGTATTTTGTGCATCCAACTTGCTTAAATATAAAATAAACTAACGCATATCAATTTCATAATTGACATATAATGCAATGTAATTATTGTACTTTTTCACGTGAAATTTTGAGTGGAAAATTGCTTCGTGCTAGTGCTAATCAAGGGTTACCTCGTTTTTTCTAAAATCATTGCATTAGCTCCCTGTGCACCATCGCATCATTTTCAAAATTTTTACAATATCCTATCAAACACTTCTCTACACAACCAGCACATCTAAGTTCAATGCTAACTCCAGCAAGAAATTCCAGGCAGCTACGCTCAACCAGTAGTTGTGTTAAATCAAAAGGTAATATAGTTTCATTCCGCTGACATCTAAAAAGCTATCTCTTTAATGCTGCCTATCCTCCTTAGCCACATAGCTTCTTCATACATCCATTGACGACTCACGCATTGTTTTACGATTACGAGTTTGCTTAATCCCTTGGTTTTGTCGAGCCACTGAGCTTGATCTTCGAGGATATTGGCGCAAAAGAAGTCATTATTATTATTAAGAGTATCCACATCACTGGCCAGATATCACGTCCACAATAGCGTCATGTAAATATGGTGTAATGTTTGACTTTGTAGGTGGCGCCACCTATCTATCACTCCCACTGGAGCACGAGGTATCGACAAATATCTTCCCGACAGAACGGTATTGGGCGATCCAGCTCACTTCTTTCTAGCCAGCTTCATTTCTTCTTGTACTTCTCAAGTTGGGCCATTGAAGATTTATTTTACCCACCAACAATCCACCCACTATTACCATAGGTTGGTACAAGACTTAGGAGGACATTGGGGTCATTTGCCTCCAAGACGTTTGGAATTTAGCTATTCCTTGCTTGTGATACAGTGGCATATATGTTCCTAGATATTCAGAAGTGCCCCCCACCAATATTTTGGGAATGTTAACATGAATATAATTACTCAACAGACCCCCCCCCCCCTATCTTCCGATGTTAACTTGGGACACCACAGTGTGAATGAGGTCAGAACATTACCAGAACATTAGTGAACACCATTTTTATGTTGTGCTAAAACTCTGGCTCAGTCCCCAAAACAGGAAACATCTGCCCCTAACCTTCCCCCAAACTAACCTGTCTGGGTCCTATCCCTCGACATATTTTTGGCCTTTGGACTCACAGCGACCAAACAGGCATAAGTAAGTAAACCTACGCATGTTCACGAGTTTGTAGCAGTGGCAATGTAACGTCCAACTGACTGCATTTACTAACAACAACTCGCAATCCACATAGTATAATTTATTTCCAAACAAGTTCTACAGTTATACAGTGACCATATCGAAGCATAAATATAATTTAATCAACTGTGATGTCCATCGACCTATCCCCTTCAGCACTTCAAAATGTGCTCCAAAACGAAATGCAAACAAACACAGTTTACGCTACACACACGCACACACACGTTTTCGCTGCATCTCCTTTAAAGCATTTACAGCAATAGATTGCCAGACATGGAAGTGCTGAAGGTCGAAGGTCAACCGACAGTTTTTTCCTCCAACATACACCTATATTTACACCAGACTTGTACAGTGCGTCAACATTTGCCTTGCCATAAAAAACTTGCCCCCCCCCCCCCCTACACCTGTACACCCTGCGGTAATGCTACACCTGCAAATCTTGCACAGGTTTGTCGCAAACCGTTAAAAGGTAATTAAAAATTTCTCAGGACAACATCGGACATTCGTGGAACGCCTACACAGAATCCAGATTCTCGGTTTGCGAACCGTCGTGACAACGGCCGTTGCTCCTCGACCTGATACAGAGTGATAATGTTAATGAATTATACAGCTATCTACAGTTGTCAGGATTATTTGTGGCCAGTTGTCGGCCGAAATGTACAATGATGATCGTTGCTAGTCGTTGTCGGCACATATCGATGCTACCACTGACAGAAAGAATGCAACACAGCAGCAATGTCAGCTACACTTGCTACAGATGCAGCTGCCAGTCAGCTACAACTACTCCCCGCTACACTTATGGGGCATATCATGTGTTCAACAATGTATCCATGCCGTTGTCACAGCCAGGAGTTCTTTATGTAGTTCCCTGCATTTTGCGGCTGCTCAAAAGGTGCAGAATGCCTAAAAACTTTAAATTGGGACATATTAATAACATCTAATATCCAGAAGAGCATTTCTTTTAACGTTATCGAGTCGTTTTCTACACATGCTCAGTAGCAAAATCAACATAAATTTTGTTTTATACTTTCTTACACGAAAATCAGCATCAACGCCGACATTACAATGACTGGTTCAGGTCCTACAGAATGGATCGGAGCATTTCAGGGCTCCATGTCAGTAACCACAGTCACGCGTGACTTGGTATCATGTTCGTTCAACCGTGACACTACGGTTCACTGATCAGGGTTCTGTAGCCATTTTATGACGGAAGCAAAGCCGAGTCTAGTCGTAAATGTATCCCACAATGCAGCGTCATCTTCTGCAGGTGGTGTCAACACATGACAGTGTCTTGCCACATGATGATGATGACACGGTTACTGAATGACGTCACTTGATGCGGCTGTCGCGTCAACTGAAACGGCTGAATCAGGTGGAGCCGTGTCTGTGTGTGCAGTCTATGTACGGTCTGTATGGTCTATCTGTGGTCTGTCTATGGTCTGTCTGAGGTCTGTTTTTGTTTTGTCCAGGATGATTCTGTTTATCATCTACACATCATCTGTCAATTATCTGTCCCCTCTTTGTCCCATATCTGTCCCCCATCTGTCCCTAACCTATAATTCTGTCCAAGATCGGTCCTTGATCTGTCAATGATTCGGTCCATGGTCCATCCGTGATCTCTACTATTTTGTTCATGATCTATCACAGATTTGTCCATGAAACCTCCATGATTTGTCTGTGGTCTGTCGCGGTCCCACGCACGGTCTGTCGAGGTCCTGTGGTCTGTCTGTGGTCTCCCAGTGGACGGTCCATGGTGTGGTTGTAGTCAGGTCGGTCCTCCGTCATAGGTCCATGGTCTGTCCGTCGTCAGCGCAGCAACGCGGGGTCCTGTCCACACGGCTCAAAGCACTCGCCATTTCTGCTGGCAACTTCCGTCTCCGCCACATCCGAGTACTAGCGGCCACCTGCAGGAGGAAAAAGATACTACGGTTAGACATCATGATAGATATCACTGTTTTAAAATTCTTTTCAAAAATAATATTAAATAATAATAATTAAAGACTCACACCATTGCCACATCAAATTTGTTATGCAAAATGCCACTGACATATAATTATCTTTTTTTTCATAATGAAAAACGTCTCTGAACCTGATTTTGTAATGCAAAATGCTGCTCCTATATTTTTCCAAAATGCAAAATACCACCGCCATATATATTTTTCTCCACAATTTAAAATGCTGCTGCTATAATTTGTTTCTCAAACTGCAAGCCATGGCTGCCAATTTTTTCTAAATTTAAAACATGGGTCCATATCTATATTTTCAAAATGCAAATTATCATATTACAGAGGACACTATTTCCCTGACACACCAGTGACCCTGTCCCAGCGACAGGTTATAACAATTCTTTGTTTGATTAGTTTACACAGTAACCTCCAGTGAGTCAATGCAATGACATGTCTATTAGTGTGAAGGAAAGGTGTAGCTATGTACGGAACAGCCTATGTACTTTGGACTAGAAAAAAGACAACAAATAAGAGTTTCTCATTCAAAATGTGAACTCACATGACAATAAAAATTTACTTCAGAATTTATTAACTGTTAAAAATAGCAAAAGATGCGTTTTTGAGAGCATCAATATTATATATAAATATGTCAATCATAGGCATATTTATCGGGAATGCCAAATATACAAACATCTCAGAACTTTCCTCTGCTGATAATTACAAATAGGTGAACTTTACACACACTGATATGTTGCACTAGTGATCAAACATTACGAATTGGTTACATAACAAATGACTGATCAGTTTAGCCAAACTGGTGATTCGTTACAATCAAACTGAATCAGATGAAGCCACTAACAACTGCAGATACCTACACGAGAGAGGGAGAGAGAAAGAGAAAGGAAAATGGAGAGATTTATATGGAAATTGGGAGGCTGGGAGAGAGAGGCAAGCACAGCTTTATGCAGAGACCCGTCCACCCGTCATTTGGACGGGTAAAAACAAATATGGCGGGTCGAAATATGGTTGGACGGGTGGTGGACGTGTAAAAAAATGAAAGAGCAAAAACCAAAAGTCTTCCAAAACCATAGATATTGCTAGTTATGCCTTGAAAGTGAGCGTAAATTGTGTCACATGTGTGTTTGTAGTCATTTTCAGATCAAACAAAATTATTTAAAGTTTGTGAACTGGCTTAACAGTTAACATCCACATGCCCACCAAAACATGTGTGACTGGCAATAATTTGATCCTGCATAAAGCCCTGGAGGCAAGAGAGAGCAGGAAAGAAAGAAAGAGATGGTAGATCTACTCAAAGACGTCACAAGACTGACTTCAGCTGCAGGCCACTACAAGCAAAGGATGGAAAAGTGAGAGGGAGTAGAAGGAAACGTCGCCGGAGCGCGACGGCGTGGTCTGTACCTGGCCTCTTACCTGGAGTGCCCAGGGCTTGAGAGCTGCCAGACGTCACCGTTGTCGCCGCCTTCTGTTTCAGGATCGTCCAATCAAACACGTAGTCATACTGGTGGTTGAGGGTGCGGAAGAGGATGCGGAAGAGTTGACGGAGGTACATGTAGTCGGGAGCTTCCTCGAAGCGCAGGCCTCGGCAGTAGTTGAGGTACATTGCAAACTCCGCCGGATAACCCTGTGTACACATACAATGTATTAGTCTAACTCAACATGAATTTTTATTTGTTTACTAAATTATTACTATTATCAATGTATTATTGTTATGGAATTATTATTATTTAAAAACATTAACATTTACTAAATTGTTTATTACTAATAACAACCATACGTATACCAGTATCAGTATTATTGTTATGGAATTATTATTATTTAAAAACATTAACATTTACAAAATTATTTATTACTAATAACAACCATACGTATACCAGTATCAGTATTGTTGTTACAGAATTATTTGCTCAATTGATAATTATGAATTTTTTATGACTAACCGCTGTTATATTTACTTATTTACTTCGTTATTTCTAGAAATGCTACACTATTTAATACCGTATTAATTTTAGTTATTTATACACCTTATTGTATACGAATATCCTTAAGTATTTTAAATAGTATTATGTTGTAATTGTAAAGCACCACAAACAATTATCGTGTGGGTACCTTTCATCGACAGGGTCCCTAATGAAATTAAATGATCGACCGTTTCATAAATGCAATAAATTCTGTGATTTGGTGTTGACTGTTACTGTACTAACGTAGGCCTAATTGTTTATGTGTAAACAAATACGCGAACTGATGTCATGGGCGAATAAAATCATTGTTGACACATCATTACTCAAGTTTATGTGCTGAACGCGAACGGTCGATCATTAGGGACCCCCTGTGACCTATTGGGTGAGAAGGTAATCACTGCCGGTATTTTGTCACCAAATTGTATCGAACTATTTTTTTGTGTTTGTAGAAGTCGTCAATGAATATGCTTTAATAGAATAATTTAAATTGCGTAACTTTACATCAACGGCGAATAAAACGCGGGAAAACTACGCAAAAACGGTCGATCATAGGTACCCCGACGCTATGGGCACGGACACACACCTTGCACAAGACCTCGACTGGAGTCGACATCTTCTTCTCACTGATCTTCTCATACTTCTGTTTCTTTGTTGCCGCCTACAAGGGACATACCAGAGTGAGTTGACACGTGACACAGGGGTCATAGTTCATACACCAGCAGGTGATGAGTTGACAGCAACAGGGGAGACAGCGGTCAAACCACAGCATAACAAGTTAACAGTCTGTGAGACACTCAACGCAGGAGTAACACCAGTCTAATTAACTGTTCACATTTAAAATAATGCAATGCCTTATCAATGTTTCCAAATAAACAATACAGGGGCCTTACACAACTGGACTTTTGAAATCCAAGGCTATTCCCGGCTTTTCAAAGCTATTTCAAAAAGAAATTCACGACTGTTTTAACGACATAATGTACTTTTAAGCGCAGTAAATTAAGTTAACATTAAAATAATTACTCGAATAAGAAAAAAATGGCGCTGACCACAACGAAATCCCCAATGTACACGAGTTATTTTTGTGCATAGGCTTTTCCTTTTTCGGCTGCCATTCATCACAACAATTGAGTCAAAACAATGTTTTACTGACCGTAATTACATCCAAGACTTTTCAAGACTACTTTGTAAAATTCAAGGATTTCAAGGCCTTGAATTTGGTCCAATCACATTCAAGGATT
Organism: Oasisia sp. SBJ-2009; assembly: GCA_964017155.1. Lineage (NCBI taxonomy): Eukaryota > Metazoa > Annelida > Polychaeta > Sabellida > Siboglinidae > Oasisia > Oasisia sp. SBJ-2009. The sequence goes on along the minus strand of OZ024864.1, from coordinate 16,872,180 downwards.
TCAAGACCTTGTACGGATCCTGATAATGAATAGCTACCTTGAGTCCCTGCCAGGGCAGACTGCCGCGGTTGAAGTACATGAGGACGTAGCCGAGAGACTCCATGTCGTCTCGCCGACTCTGCTCTATGCCCAGGTGGGCGTTGATGCTGGCGTAGCGGGCTGTCCCCGTCAGGTTCTTGTCCTCCCTGTACGGGATGTGTTGACGCGTCCGGTTGTCTCGGTACTTCTTCGCCAGCCCAAAGTCAATGAGGAACACCTGTAGACAGACAGAATGGTGACAGGTGTTGTGGATATAGGTAGAATACGAATATGATCAATGTTTGACAGGTGTTGTGAATACAGGTAGAATTCAGATATAATCAAAGTTTGACAGGTGTTGTGAATACAGATACAATACACTGTATAGATATAATCAAAAAATAAACATAAACAAAGTGTCGATAAACACTTATATCTGACAAGTTATCTAAATGCACATAATCATAACACATGTATACGTTTGCCCCAAACAGGTTGTACTGCGTGAAAAATGGCACTTTTCATTATTAGTCAAGATCGCCAAACAGAAGTACAAGCCGGCGATGTTATGGCAACCACCATAACAATTGATTAAAATTCATGATTTCTGTGAGCATTGTCACCGGCAAAGTGTTCCACTGCTTCTGCTTGTAATAATCCTTCATACAGTATAACTGAAATAGTTAGACTAGAACAGTTCGATTATTACAACCAAAAACAAAACAAAGTTCGATTATTACAACCAAAAACAAAACAAAGTCCTATGCGTTAACATGGAGAATATGGACTTCCTGCCCCCAACTGTCCCCAGCCTCGTTTTCGCTTTTCGTTTTTTTAAGTTAATAAATGATTGGTTATATATAAAATTATGTTTCACGTGTTGATTTTGTAATGAAGTAGAATCCTTAAAAGTACGTGTCCCACCATTTCACTAAAATAATAAACTGACAGAGAAATCACATCACTAAACATGATCTCTGCCCGGGTCTCGCAGTTAATAAGATAAAGTCTTGCGGTGATATAATTACTGCCTTGTAATGTGTTCCTATTACAAATACATTAAATTAAAGATGTGAGAACATTTAATTTTCCTGTGTTCCTAAGTCAGGCTGCATTGCTGACGGTATACAGTTCTGTTTCTTCCGAAAACAAACACATGTAGGCACACATGCACGGACGGACGGACGGACGGACGGACGGACGGACGGACGGACGGACGGACGGACGGACGGACGGACGGACGGACGGACGGACGGACGGACGGACGGACGGACATATTCACACAAACCCCAATGCATACATGACACCCTCACCTTGTTGCAGTGGCGTCCAATTCCCATGAGGAAGTTGTCGGGCTTGATATCCCGGTGAATGAAGTTCTTGTTGTGTACATACTCAATGCGTCCAATCATCTACAAAGTCAACCAGCTACAGTCAGTAACTATATATGTATATGTATATGTATATGTATATGTATATGTATATGTATATGTATATGTATATGTATATGTATATGTATATGTATATGTATATGTATATGTATATGTATATGTATATGTATATGTATATGTATATGTATATGTTTATATACATATTTTACATAAAGAAGTCTATTATATTTGATTTAAATCTGAGGACCAAGATATATATATATATATATATATATATAGACTTCTTTATTTCCGGTATCAATGAAAGTTGTACCCAAGTGACCTGTCAGTTGTGATATCCTGTCAATCAAAATAGTACTCCAGTAATAAAAATGATACCAGTCCTGATATGCCCTGCCAGTCAAACTACCAGCCAGAAACAATACGAGTTCTGAGTTTCCCTGTCCATCAAAGCAGTAAATACAATGCTCAGTAGTCTATTATTTACTGAGATGAATTGCTACTTTAGATTCATACTTCCATATTCAGTTTTGGCCAAGCATCAGAATACACATAAACTGAATACAGCACTTTTAAATTGCATGTTTTTCTATACATACACGCATGCATGTACATCTAGAACTTGAAAATATTTTAATCAGAATTTTTTTAACAATCTGATGTTTCATAAAATATTATTTATGCTCAATTTCCTGAATAAAACCAAAAGGGACTTCTTCACATTTCAGAAAAACCTTTAATCTATTTTGTGCTGAGAAATACTTAATATATATTATAAAGGTTTCTCAGAAAAGAAAAAACTTAAACTCATCTGGGTGTGGTCAAACGTAACACTACATTTTCTGAAGAAAAAACAAGTTTCATGCAATTCATTAAACAAATTGTAATTGATAACATTTTCATTAAAATAACCACACAATATGACTCATTGGGTCATACAACTAATTTTCAGCAATCCAATATGACATAAAACTAATCAATAACCAGCGAATTCAACTGTCACGGTTGCCATATATCAACCATCATTATAAATATCACTGCCTGGTCCTGAAATTAAACTTAGTTTTTGCACGCATGACATTTAACAATTAGAAGCAAATTATTTATATTATTATTATTGGAAAATATAATTATATTGCTGTACATATTAACAACATCTCCAGCATGCATCAATATTTATTCCACCTGACAGATGGCAGCACTGTGCTGATTTATTTTCCACGCAATATGTACGTGACCTGTACGCCGCCCATCTATGCGTAATGTGACACGTTTTTTTGGGCCTGGAAACTTGCTGGACCACCAGCAACCACCAAGACACCTGGCTTTGTCCATAATAGATGACAATAAAAATGAGAGTGCAGTTTTCACTCACACCCACAGCTCTGGTGTCAGATAACAGTCGAGTCATGACTGTTGGTGACATTAATAAGTGAGCCACAAGGAACATTGTGAATCACCCACCCCCAGGACTGTTGGTTTAGCTCAGTTCCGTTCCAGGTCACTCAGGTGTGGTCTGTGTTCAGTGTGACTGTTTGTGAGTGAACCAGCTGGCTTTGTTGTTGTTGCCTTCCAACTAATACCATTTAGTCACTCATTGCCAGTCATAACCTATAACCTAACTAAGAGGCTATCTGACAAGGACTGATATCAAGATTAGGCTTCTAGAAAGCATGCTGAGAACAGCACTACTTAGAGACCCAACCATACATAATTATGATAAACTGAGCTTGTTGTGGACGGAAGAAAGACCTTAGGTATTATTGACTCTTACGGATATATATATATATATATATATATATATATATATATATAATGTTCAATTTGCTTTAAAAATGTGTGCTACACTTGTGTAAGTATGACAGTGTATGTACGTCCCAAATGATCAGTGCTCATCAGGACATTAACAGAAAATACAGTCATGACCATTCCATTTGTGTCCACCTAATAGACTGTACCAGGCCTTAGTCAGTGGGTAAATTTCATAACAATGATGGCTTTACTTCTCTTCCATACAATAAACATTAGCTTGTAATATCTTACATCTGTATATATATATATATATATATATATATATATATATATATATATATATATATATATATATATATATATATATATATATATAAATAATATATATATATATATATGTGTGTGTGTGTGCGTGTGTTATGTGCATATATTATCTAAATAAACAAACACTGACCTGGTCAGCCAGCATGAGCACAGTCTTCATTGTGAAGCGGCGGCCACAGAAGTTGAAGAGATCTTCGAGACTCGGCCCGAGTAGATCCATCACGAGCACATTGTAGTCCTTCTCCTGGCCGTACCATCTGTAACAGTGACACGACACGTCAGGACAACTGACACAGTAACAACCCAATCTGTCTGTAACAGAACAATGCGTCATGACAACTGACACAGTAACAACCAATATTGTCTGTAACAGAACAACATGCACACCATGAAGGCTGGATGACTACATGGGGAATCACTTCGATCTTCATAATTGAACTTCTGAAAATATGGTCAACATCAACCTGTATGCAACATATTATGCAGCATGTATTATGGAGACAGCCCGTGGCTTTATGCGGGATTACATTTTTGCAAGTCAAACATTTATTTTATCTGTCCACCATATGTCCAGATATATTTCAACCTATCCTAAACGTCCAACTGATGGGTCTCTACATAAAGCTGTGGGAGACACCAGACACAAACAGTATACACCTGTTAGCCAATTAAAATTATTGTATTGATTTAAGCCAAAAAATTACTAAAACAACTTTAAAAAGTGGCATGTCAGCCTGGTATTAAATATTGCACTACCAAGGTGCAGCAATAATGTTGTAATCAGACGTGTGTGATTACACCTGAGCTAATAATTAAGTTCACATTACCTGTGGTCATCAGGTGTATGTGACCTTTCAAACACACCACATATGACCATTTAATTAACCTCCTAGCTCCCTTAATTTATGGTATCGCAATACCCAGACTAACCGACTGATGTGATGTACAGAACACAGTCCACTAGGCATGTGACTGTGTGAAATGCATAAATACATATTTCCATACTTGAGGTGTATGAAATTTAAAATTATGCATTTTTGTATGCGTGCGGCCAGGTAAGCATCCTGAATAACCTGAAAGGTATATGTTTGTTTCAGATACATTTATATTTGACATTCATTTCTACATACTGACAGACAAAATGAGTTTCCCCCAAGGTAGTATTACTGTAGTATAGTATCTGCCGCTAGACAACCATACTCATTGACTGGATTATACAAATAACTGGATATGAATTGGGATATGGTACGATTATTTATGTCACTCGTCTACTACATATGTGAGTTGAGGAGAATCAAACTGACATAATCATTATAATCTACAAAGGACTGGCTTTCTAGACTCATAGGCAGAATTAGGCACAGATCTGGCTAGAGCCTTGCTGGATCTAACTTGGAACAGCCTGCATTAGCTGTATCTAGGCAACATCAAAGTAAGGATGGGCTCTAGTGGTTCAATGTATCATTGGTAGAGACAGCCTGGTAGCACTATGCAGGTAGCACTGTGCAGATAGCATTATGCAGGTAGCACTGGTGTAGTGCTGCACTGGTCAGCAGACAGACAGAGAGGTTACAACTACAAGGACACAGGCAGTACTACTGACAACCTTGGATCAATGCATGTTTCAAGGCAAACACCAGGTAACCTGGGTGCAACACTTTTGAACATACACAAGTGTTTATCATCACAAAATCACACAGACTTTATTTAGGCCTCCAGTTTATTAATTATATCCAGTCTGTGTCAAACGGTGATCTCTCCTAGCCGTGTTTGTGGATGAACAAATGGACACTGACTACTGATGTAGTTCCCCACTTGGCCAGAAAGTCTACCCCAGCCAGTGGACAGCTGTACCCTCTCCCATGATGCACCTGGCACCCTCCAAGTCCCTCCAGGTAGTCCATGCACCAGGCACTATCCTTGTCCCTCATTAGCCAGGCTATTTATAGCCACCCAGTAGAGCAACTGGGTCTTTGAGGCCCCTGGAAGCTACAGATGGCTACACAAAAGGGTGAGGGGTAGGGGAGGAGTAGCCCCACCATCTGCCAGTGGCTAGGCTGGACAAGGAACACTGTGGTGGTGACACCAGGTCAACCTGTTTGTGCTGATATGGAGGTTGACAAAATAAAATTTATTTTGATGTTAGTAAATTGTTGGTGTCAAACTTCTTACGATATAAACAACTGTAATATTAATATTTAAAAACTAAAACAATGAGTTGGTCAACAGTATAATAATGTGGTGGGTAGATGTACAATTGATATCAGGGTGGGGTTTGTACAATAGAAGGAAGGGCAACTAATGCATGGAAGCACTGACAATACAGGATTGGGGGCGTACAGTAACAGAAAATGTAAGGAGGTACACTATGGGAATTTGGGAAAGAGTGCACGATATGAAGCAGTTTGTACTCACTACTCAGTGGGGATTTACTTGTTCACAATATGGGTGTACAATAATGAGAATGGTTCACGACTGGGGAGGTGGGCACAATTGAGCAAAGGGGACACAGGTGTAGCTGGGTTGACTGGAAGAAGCAGGCAAACTAGCACTGTCAGATAGGTAGGAACAGACCCAAGATAAACATGCACCAACCACTCTGGCTGCATGTCTAAATGAAGTAAGACACAAGCACAGACACACCTCCACTCCAGGCCTCACTCAACATGGGCCTGGTTTCAACAGTTCGGTCAGCCCAACCGCATAAAAACAAAAGTATATTGCAACTGCACTTGACTTATATAAAATGTTTACTTTAGGAAATTATAGCAACATTATAGACCATGACAGGGACCCATATAACAACAGGGTCCCAGTGCTGGGCGATATGCTAGACCATGACAGGGACCCATATCACAACATGGTCCCCGTCTTGGATGGTATCCCAGACCACGACAGGGTCTCAGACCCAGAAATAACCTTTGAAAAACAATACCAGACAGAAGCAACCATCAAACCTGTCATCACTGGACAGTTTACTGGCCACTGCTGAAGCAAAGGTCAACCCTCTCTGGCCAGTCATGGGGCCTGAGATTAATTACAGGTGAGTGGACTCAATCTCTGACCAGCAAGAACTGACCACTGTTGCCGGCCAGTGTCTTGTGGTTGTACTGGACACAACTGAGGAGCTCCTGCCAACCCACATTTAACTCTCAAGAAATGTATCATAAGTTTATCCACATCCCAAGGAGCTGTTATATGTCAGTGAAATCATCCTGACGCGCCAGGAGTCATTGTGGCTTTTACTGTAATTAAGTCTGTACCATCCTACAGCATCCTTGGTGCATATGTTTGCAAAACTCATCTTATAACCTCAGTCAATGAAATCACTCACAATGAGTGTGGTCGTGTGATATAATTTTAGGATGATTTCAGCCACCCACCAATGGTGTTACATGCCATGTTTAGGATGCGAATGGGTCATATAGGGATTCCCGCCAGTCGTGTATCCACCTTCAAACTTGTGTTGGTATCTGCACGGACGTGGTATTTGCGCTGTTCCCATAGCTACCAATAGCAACTGGCGAAATCAGCAGCTACAATTTTATAGTTCTACTCCACTCACTTCCAGTTTGCTGAAACAATTACCCACATATACTCATTTATACTGTAGCACAGTGAAATGACCCCTGCTTGTGAGGATGAGTGAAATGTCCACTGCCTGTTACTAAGGTAAACTAACAGTTGTGATTCGTCGGCATAACAACAAGAGGTGGGACACAACACTTGACCGATCTCCCAGAGAAACTGGACTCTCTTTGAGTCCCACTACTATTGACAAAATTAGAAAACCACTTCAATATTAAATACTGTCTTGGTTGCAAGATATTTAATATCGATCTCCATCAAGCTTCTCCTTAGCAATCAAACTTACATACACAGATACATTAGGGCAGCATACATGTGCAATAACTAGCATTCATGCTTACAAATGAAGCTGAAATAACTGCTCTTTGTTTTTCCTGCATCGACAAATGGCTATATCTTAAATAAAATGAGTCATGTTTAGATCAACTATCTAAACTTTGTGTAAATAGTGTTTGACTATCCAGTCGTGTAAAAGCAAGTACTGTACATGAGTGTGAACTGAAGCCAGTCTGTTACTGCACCAAGGGACACATCAGGGTCAACTGATTGACACATGTACTCAGTCAAAGACAGAACTATTATCTGCCTCAAGATACCAATCACCCAGCCTGGTGACAAAAGTGTAACAGTAATGTTATCACTACTCATTTGTGAGAGATCACAAATCATGCAACTGACTGTGTACCAGTGTGTAGCCTGTCTAAGGTAGACAAACAAAACACAGAAATAACACAGTGCAAACTGTGAAGAGGTGGACTCAACTACCCCCTTCTTCGTGAGCTAGTGGTGATACTTCATGGACCTAGAAAGGGCCAAAACGTAACTAAATCATCCATAAAAAAGGTGTAATTTTACAATTTCAACTCTATAAGATACATGTATCACAAAACCTGCAACAAATTTCTTTAACAATAAGTTTGTTGACTTATTTTGTTAAGAACTAAATACCGGATGCCATCTCACATATTATGTGACAGGAACCGCTGAGTATACATATCTCTGAGTACAATAAAGAAGTGGTAGCTCTGTTATACCTGGTACATTCACATGTCGAAGTGGTACATAGAGAAACACATAAATTGTTAATGTGTATGACAGACCAAACCGGTTGTTAGGTTGACAGTAACAGGCAACGGTTATACCTGTGTACACAAGGTATGTGGCAGCCTGTCAGGTAGAACATGCAACCAATCTCTGTCATCATCTCATCACACATCCTGTCTTTACATACGTAAATCAAATCACAATGGATAATTGGACAGTGACACCCAGCTAAGTGCATATACCTCTGAATGTGCAATACTGTGCATAAATCTTATCATAAAAAATATAGCACTGTTGCATTATAAATGTACCACACACAGTGCACACAAGGCATAAATATCTATAAATATAATAACCATTGTGTGACAACTGTCTTATTTATCTATGTCATGTACACCGATAGAAGTCCAGGTTTACCTGGACCCACAGAACGGGAATAAAACATTGCTCAGGAGAACATCTTTACTTCAAAGGTGTTCTCAAATGACACCTGAAATCACCTGTCATCTGCCTACTGACACCGTGAACACAGCTGACGGGCCAAGCCTCACAATGGCCATGACCATGACACAGAAAAAAACATCCTTACAAACATGCGACACTGGCGTGACCGTCACGACAAACACCAGTGAACACCATTGTCTCTCAGTCACAACAAACATCAGTAACATTGTAAACAACACTAACATGATACCTCAGTTTCTAGTTTATATCGGCCTTTCAACACAAGTTTAATGAGCAATGTCTACTTATGAGTCATGTGCTTGTGGCTGTGGTCACATGACAGCAGTCACATGTAAATCATACAGACAGGTCAATGGAGACCCACATCCTTGCCAAAGCATTGCATCACTGGACACTTAACTTTAATCTGGGTCACTGGCATGTGATGACAAACTTGTGACAACTGGGACAAGCCTACAATCACACTGATGGGATCTAGGGAAGACTTATGTGCACCATAAGGTTGACAAGAGTTCTTTGTACATGACATCATTGTCACACTAAGTATGTGCTCTGTTCTCCACTACTGGTATTATCCACTAATATCCTCCTTACTTCAGGCCTGTCAGATCATGTCCTTGATTTCTATTTACCTACCACTTCACTGCTTTAGTCTAAACAGATTATAATAATGACAGCTACCATGGACAAAGTTTAGCTTTAGAGGTATGGTACTTCACATTGGAATAATAAATGATAATCATTAATCAGGTCATCCATGCCCTCCCGAAACAATACTCATATTGATTAATTAAACTATTAAATTATAACCAATACTACAACCAGTGAAACGTGACAAAAACTGACAACTGTATCGTCATTACCCACCATAAGCTGTACATGAGCTACGCATAAAAGCAATTATGCACCATATATAAACCGTTAATGATAAACAGTATCTATGGCTATTAAAAATTGTGTTGACTGTAAAGCCAACACCAGCATTCCTCATTACCATGTCTCAATTCCAGACATCAATTCACAGTAAACAGACATTACAAGTTCATTACCAAGCATATGGCTCTTCGTCCATATCTAATCAATTAAATGGTTATATTTCCACGTTAATTAATTGATTCGATTGTGCTCTGTCATCACAGAGTGTATTTATACGTCAACAAAGAATTCCGAGCACTGATTGAAAGAGCAAGACTCCGTGCAGCCTGATCGTGTTCATGTGATCATATGCCAGTGATGCGCGGAATTAATTAATTAATAGGATAAGCAATGCAAGACCTAAGACAATAGAACCTGCCACATGGGCAGGATGGTTTGATTAGTGTCTGATGAGCATAGAACCTGTATCATCCAACAAACAGGTCAACATGCATGTGTAAGCACCACAGCTAGAAATAAGGTCTTCAATCCATAGCTTTATGTAGAGACCCGTCCACCTGTCATTTGGACGGGTAAAAACGAATATGGACGGGTAGAAATATGGGTGGATGGGTAAAAAAATGAAGGAGCAAAAAAACCCGTCTTCCAAAACCACAGATATTGTTAGTTATACCTTGAAAGTGAGTGTAAATGTGTGTGTTTGTAACCCATTTCAGGTCATCAGGCACATTTGAAAGTTTGTAAACTGGCTTTTAAAAACAAAACAGTTAACATCCATGTGTCCACCAAACCATGTGTGACTGGCAATAATTTTATCCTGCATAAAGCCCTGGCTACAACTAAGGTCCTAAATCTGATAATTTCCCTCACATAAGGTTGCAATCCCAGGAGTTGAACCGTAAAGGCGAGGGGATGCCCACCCAAAGGCAATTCCCGCCCGAGGGCATAGCAGGGATGTTTAAATAAGTCACATGACCAAGGTTTGCCGACCAAAGTAAGGAAGGGCTTAAATAGCAGCGGAGAGAGAAGAAAAAGGCTCTAGGCTTTGGCTGATAAGTCTCTGAATTGACCAGACATTTGGTTCAAGGAGAGATGCAGAGCTACATAGATCTTTGGTTATATTTTTATTTTGACTATACAGTTATTGTCATTTAACTGCACATCTGTCACGTTTTATTTGAATAGCATCGTTTCACTGGCTATACATTCTCAACCTGTTAATATGCCAGATGTATTGTATCCAGTTCGTGAACACATTTGTATTCAAATATCACCATATCTAGATCCTAGATTATTCCACAACACAACAGGGAGGCTAACTGTGCTTTGACCTCTACACACATTGTGTGTGAAACTCCAGGTGTTCGTGTAGGATAAATGGGAAGGGAAGGCAGCAGCTTCCCAACAGCAATGACATACTTATCTCACACACGGGAGATTCACCTGAACTAACGTGGCAATGAACTGGTGAGAACCAATGAGATGTGTTGAACTTTGACCTGCTTACAATACTGCACCAATCAATGGCGTGTATTGAACTTTGACCTGGCTGCAGCAGTAATCAATGAAATGCACCGCCAGGGGCTTTTATCGTTTGTCAAGCTGCACTTCAGCGCAATAACACGATTGCTGTTTACAACATTTCCCAAAGCATCTACACCTGTATATTACCTATCACTAAAGCTCATTTAGAGTTCCGATCAATCTGGTACACTGCGGTATTCATCAGGTTTCAACGGTTGTACCTAAAAAGGCAACAGCAGTGATAATATGACAGTGCTTTGTTGTAATGTTGATGAGATGTTTGATAATGGAACGTGTATAATCCAACTACTTGTGAGTGATAATAGCCCCGTGACACTGTGTGTGATGTAACAGCACCCACAGATCACAGTGATCTTGTGCTGGCATAAGTCATACTGCACCTAGTTAACCTTCTCCTTTTATAATGTAACCTTCACTCATAGGCTATATTATACTTCCCCTTGGGGTAATCACACAGTTGGACCCCCTCCCCCATACGTTGGTCAAGTTCAATAACAACTGTCAATTATATGACATTTTCATTTATAGTGTACCAAAAGCAATTACATGACTAAAAATGACAAAATGACATTTTGAAGAGTCACTAGGCGACAGATAAGTGCAAGTATGGTGGTTTATAATATAAAATTATTACACTAACCATTTATGTGTATCTATTCCTTTCTGCTAATAGGAGGGGTTTTATGTGAATGTGGACATTGTTTCTGATAGGATTAGGTTAAGTTAGCCTTGTAATGACTCACAGATAGTTTTAACAAAGTACATATACTCTGTCATTGAAATTAATTAAGTTTTAGATTTAATGCGCATCTGGGCATGATACCAGAAGGAAAACCACTGTTGGTGGTATGATTGGGTTCACTGTGACATGCAGCTGAACTCAATCATACAACACATTTGGGTTTTTCTTGTGGAATTGTTCCCAGAACGAGGGAGCATATAAGACCCTTTCACTGTGTCATGTTCCAATGAATGATGAGATTACATTTCTCTGAAATGTGATTTGATTGGCTTGCCATGATTACGTGGTACATCACTTCCTCCTTACAATTTGTGTTCCCAGAAATATATCCTGGTGTACTTGGCCTATATTCTCATGTAATCTCAAATGCCTAATGTGCCATTATACTGCACACACTATACACCTGAAGTGTTCCATAAATACATGGAACCATATTTGGTTCTAGTCAATAGTATTGTTAATTAAGTCTGGATATATCATCTGATGTAATACATTTCATCCCTAACAATTACAAATTACTTAACATTACAAATTATATATAAACACTAACATAATTTCCCTAACTGATGATAAAATTACAACAATTTCACAAAATGGATTTTGTAAATATGTACAACGACAAATTGTGCAATCATTTCCTAGTGTTACATTGTGTACATTTACACTTTAATTGTATTATGTAAACATTGTACCTGGGATTGTGTACATAAAATTATTGGAAAAAAACACTCCCTAGAGTCTTGTAGTGGGAGCAATCCCAAGCTGCACTGACTGAACCACAGTTGGGAAATCAACAGAGCTAGCTGTCTTCATCAATGCCTCAAGTGCAAGCCAGCCTCCTACTGCCCTGGAGTTGGCTCCACTGTGGCCAGGAGCAGCAATTACTCAGTCACAGCCCAGTAAAGGTCAACCCTGGTCCTTGGCCAAGCCACTGTCTCCTTTTTCTTGTTTCCCTCTTTGTGTCTTGGCTGTGATTATTAGGGCCAGTAACAAAAGGCATTATGTCACTAGATACCTGTGTTTCACTGAGTATGACTTGAATGTGAGTAAGAGGATGCACATAGGCCTACAAACTATGGCTACAATGCAGTTTTATAAGCAGCCAAGATTACAACCAGGATATAAACATCTCACAGGCGTGCGCAGTACAAGATGCTCTGTTTGGAATTATTATATCATATGTCATAACAAATTATTACGTCAAAAATACAAATTAGTCCTATACATAGTCACACCTATCATTTAAACACACCAGTGCTTATATTTTCAAGACAGACATGTGAGTAATAAAACCACTAATGATTAAATCAAAATGTTCTACCTCAGAATCAGGTCAACACATAAAATCTGCATGACCAATCCTATCATTGTACCATGTGACATGAATTAACCAGCTACAACTGGTCTGCCTTGTGCCACCTGGTTATCTCCCTTCCCACCTTGTAATCTGCTAACCTCACTGTCAGCCCACTTCTTGTAGTGTACAGCTAGGACTATGTATAGTGTATGGATCTGGACTCCTCTTAAAATCATTTAAAGTACTGAAATAATTAAAGTACTGAAATAACTAGTTTTGGTATCCATAAATATGCATTTATTTTAGGATATATACAATAGACCTCTAGTTATTATTATTTGAGGGGGTTTCCAGAAACATAAAGTATAGTATACACTACACTGTCACTTGGCAAGCCTACATGTTATGTACAACAAATAAAATGCTGACAAACAAGACGGTTTGACAACTACTAGATAAGTTTGCTGTAGCAGTCATCTGTCAGATAAACGGGTATCATGTCATGCTTCTTGGAAAAGAAATATCAACAGTCAACACTAGTCGGAAGGAGATAAAACATCATGACTTACACAGCGAAATACCCAGCGAATAACACGCTAATGCCATCAACCTGTCCAACACCCATTACTTATTAAAAAATAACTCAGAGTGTAGTACGAAGGTGGCTGGTCACACTGGTGCAATCAGACTTTATTTATTCATGACATTAGACAAGTCCACTGAGAACCCTCAAGTTTCACTGAACATGACTGATTCAACTCAGTAACTGCTTATTATGCTAATCACACCTGTACACAACTGGCCTTCCTGCAGGTTAATAGTCAGTAATTGTTAAGATCAGACAACATTTAACAATAATAATAAAAAATATATTTATAGTGTGTGTTGTTAGCTATTAGAAAAGCGATAAATTGAAAAACAAATATAAATATTGACCTGTCTCACATTATCAGGGTATAATATTTATTCTTCATTAGCATAGTTATAAAAGTTATTACATATATCTAAAGTCTAATCATTAATTAGTGTTATCAAAAAACTAATGTCATTGTTAATCCATTGTAATTGTAATACTCATAAATACACTAGAAAATAGTGAGATTTTGCTTTAAAAAAAGTGATTACATTTGGTGTCCATCTCTGCAAAGGCAAGATGTATTACTTATTCAAAACATCTGTGAAGGAAGACTCAGCCTTGAGCCAACAAAGTACACCGAAGTAACCCGGTCAGACAGGTGCAACCTGAGGCTCACTTACTTTACTTATTTATGAAAACAGAAATCATTGCTACATCATGTTGTATTATTATTATTACGGTATAGTACCAATACTACTATCATACATGTTCTAGTACTTTGTGCGGTTTGGCTACCAATATTTTTTCTGTCAAACCTGTATTCAATGTGGTACATTACTATTACACCCTACACTTAAATTACAAGTGTAAACACCACAGAACATAAATGTGAACGAACATAAAATACACTTTCTTGCATGAACAAAATGCAATTATGTATGTAGCCCGTCTGTCCCAAAGAACAAATCATATAAATTATGCCCAAGCCACACAAATGCGATTGTTATACGTGGTGCCTCTACGGACTCACACAGGAACTAGAATACATGTGGGAGCACATTGTTGGAAAATATCATGATTTTTTCAAATAAATCGGATTTTTTCGATTAAATCAGATTTTTTCAATTAAATCGATTTATTTGATTTTTTCAACATTCTTGACAATCATAAGAAATAATATGTAATTCGGAAAATAAATAAAAGTGGAATATCATAATATACCCTATAGGCTGAACATTTCATTCTTAGCATTTCTAAAGAATTAAAGCAAAGTTGTTATGTACAAATTTAAACTTTATTTTAAAATGCATACAGTTAAATCAACTGGTAGTAGCACGCAACGTAAGTATAAATTTAAGATAATCTGAAAAAAATCTAAAAAATCAATGTCTTGATTTTTTCAAGTTGATTAAATCAATGATTTAATCGATGATTTAATCAATTTGATTAAATCAATGCCAACCCTGTGGGAGCCTGATTTAAATTGTAAACCGTACAATATACTACATAGAGCCTAGTACTGACTGGACATGTATCGAAGCCCTATCTGCTACAAATACCCTTCCACCAAATTGTATTTTAGTTCCTTCTGTTATTGTTTATTGTTATTCAGGTATTTATGTACACTTACATATAAGTACATATGATTCAAGTTGAAAAGATCAACAATGGCATAAAGCAATTACAGAACTTGTTAGAAAGGGTCAATTGGCCCAAATAACCCCTAGGTCATATTAGGAGAAATGACTCATTCTGACACACCTTATAAAAGATAATGTGTGTCCTGTGAGATCTCACACCAGCACACAGCTGAATCTGCTTACACAAGTGACTAATGTGACATTATATGTGACACACCCAAAGTCATATTTATAGACACTCTCATTTTGATAAAAAAAAATACACAGAGATCAGAACATTTGAGGCATTACACAAACCTTTATAATATTTGAACAGTTAACATAGAACGTGTCAGTGGAGTAAAACGTAATGTGACTTTCTTTGGTAGAGTAGCTGAGGTCTATCAGGGACAAGAAGAAAACATTAATGTGTTCTGTTTATAGTTACTTTGTCTGGTAGCACCACCAGAACACACTACAAGGACCAGCACATGTCTAGTTATTCTGGGCCTGACAACACTAGATATGAGTGTCAGAGATATTTTATCTGGACGTACAGACTATTCCCAGCAAGGTTAACAGCCAAAAATGCACACAGGTTCTTAAAAATAACTAATAAACAGGCCAAACTAACACTGTTATGTAAGATTAGGATATAACCATAAACCTCATACATATCAATAAGGAAGTAATTGTAACAGATTTGTGTAATTCAAAGATCATAGTTATCCAGATGGGATTGCCTGACCAGATACATGGAACTCTACAAATTGACCTTGTAATTCACCAATACTTAAAATGTTCTTGACACTTGAAATAATAGCTGTATAGTTGAACGTACACAGTCCATAAATTTGAATTTGTAAACCTTAGAGGTTGTTTGTTAATATTGCACCCACAAACTGCTCAAAGAGTAACAAAACCTCAAACAATAAACACCTGTTATTAGCAACACATTGGCATTTCTAAGTAACCATAAGTTCACAAAAGTGCTCTTTTCACTTTACCAGATCTCAGATAAACTTGCAAACTTGGGACAAAGTACAACTAGTTGGGAAAACTTCCTCTTCCTGATACAATGCCCTTAGTGCTGTCTTGATTACAATGGCAACCAGTTGCTATTATAAATGTAATTGACTACAACCGTAATTGTTATCAACTTCAACAATGATCAGTTAATCATAAAATATAACTGCAACTAGTAATTATTATATTTATGATTTAGAACTATTAGTTCAAGTCAGTTACATAAGAAATTTCAGATAAAGATTGGTTGTAGTGAAACAGTCGCGGCTGTCATTTACACACACTGTATACAATTACACAATCTTGGACTTTTCTTCAACCAGAAATATTTTAAGCAACAATCCTAACAATCATACCTGAACTTTTTTTTTTTTTTATAGAAAACAATTATAATATTATAATATTATTAAGAAATGTTATTGGCCATATGATTAATGATATCGGTATATCACTAAGAAGTCAAAATAGTATAGCTTTTTCATATTCATACGCGGATATGATTTAGAAAGCGATCAGGAAAGCTACTTAATATGTATTAGTATAATTACCAAACCCTGCCAGCCTGTTGCCAAGGACAGGGCGGGGCATCACACCTGTCACTAGATTTCAATGACTCAGTGCAATTGGTGCAACTCATTTCAATTTGCATGGGGACCGTGCCAAAACCAACATTTCAATGTGGATGGGGGCCGTGCCAAAACCAACACAACTGCCACTACAAATGTAGTAGGATTGGCTGGCAGATGGCACAGGAATCTGCCACACTAGGGTGGAATTTGTTATCACAGATGCCTCTGTATCTACCTACAGGCCTGACTGACTTTGGATCGATCTGTTTTCTGGATCAAATACAAACCCCACAAATCAAGAATGCTACAAATGTGTCAGATTAAAAACTTGACTACACAAGGTTCAGTCAAATAGGGTATACAAACTTAACAACGTATATCTATAGTGTACACATTTCTGAGAATGTCAACATTAAATATTGTGAAGATGGTGGTAAAGGTCTGCCTGGTATTTTCAGATATTTCACGTGGTAAAACAGGCACATCATTTTTAAATACACAATTTTCAAATTGAAGCATTTGATGTTGTTAATTTTAAGTTGATCATGTAAAACAGCAATGGTATTGCAGAAACGGCTTTAATACACTTTATTTCTTAGCTCATCCTGTTTTACACTTACATTTATTCCCTGTTCAATCGAACATCATGACTTCTCTAGGAAACATTCAGCCTTGCTGAAATTTTGAAATGTTGTATAAAATATGGTTTGTATCTCATCCAGGTATGTATCCATATAGCTGATTTAACTGAAGCAACATAGATTAATTGCCCAATGTTCGACACAGGATTCAAATGCAGATTCTCTTAAGTTGAGATTGACTAGTCAAACCACAATGCCTTACATGCAGTGGCGAAAGGAATACCCAAATATCTACATTCATACATTAAAAACATATTCAACAGTAGTGAAAATATTGTTCATGGCTCCAAGAATGGTTTATTGTAGTATAATTTGAGGCAACACACGTGAACAAAGTCATACTCTTCGACATTAGCTCCAAAGTAAGTTAATTATACTACAACATTCACCAGTAGTCTCGTCTCATAACCGGCAACAGAACAAAGACTGTGATATTTCTAATGACATGCCACCGTGAAACAGTCCCTTAGTACCCAGACAGAAGGGCCAGTACATGTGCTGGTAACCAAGACCCTGAGTGAGCCTTCTCACCTGCCAGGTTCATGTGAGTATGTGCCATTGTTCTCTACAGGTCTGTGACTGCCATGCACCTGTCACATGCTGAGTCTCTGCCCTATAGTCACATGCCTGCACAGCACTAGGCAGGCCACACTAGACAACAGTGTCCCCGAAGTTGTGTGTTACACACAGTGTCACTGCTACTAGGCAGACATGGAGACAATTACATTCCAGGACTGAAACTCAATTCCTTTCGGGCATCAGCAGCACTGATCCTCAAGTCCAATTATGGAAGTGATTTAGGAAAGTTATTTGGAATTTATGTAACACGCCCTGCAATTGTGTTTCTTTGCAGCAGCAAACACTATCCAAATGAGTGTAACTTATTGGAGTTAGGCTGTACACTGAATTAATAATTATAAATGTTTAAAAACATCAGATTTATTATTTTGTTCACATGTTTTCGAGTACAAATAAAACGATATGAAACAATGTTTTTAGGGACTGGAAATTGATTTTTTGTTAGGGACTGAACATTTTATTGAACGGATTGCCACTAGGATGTCATATGTGCAGCTGGGATGACAGTATTTTATGGGTAAAAAGAATGAAAACCAAGGAATCCAAAACAGTGATTCATGCATTATTTGTTTAACCATGTCACAGGTTTGCAACATAATTTTTGTCTAGAATGTGTTCACATAATTATACACATATATATTTATTCATGTAATCATCTGATTAATAATTATTTGTAACCGAGATATTTTGAAATGTAAAATTTACACAAGTGTTGTTAGTTTCACCACTGGCATGCACATTTAGTCATCGTTTATCTATGATAACTCACGGTTTGTTCCCTCAAAGGTGTCAACAACACAACATGTTCAGTCCTAGTTGTTACTTCTCACTGTCTTACTCTAGTTATACACTTTTTTAAACCAAATTAGTCATTGTTATGATTAATTTCCCTAGACACGTGGAGGAAATAAAAAATCCTTTATAAATATATGATAATGTGTAACTGTGTATTGTGTAATGTTAGACAACCGTTTTGGTTACATGTCGAAACAGATACACTCCTTCCTGTGGTTATAACGGGCAACGTAAACATGTTGTGACACTGTGGTTGCTATGCACCTGTTTAACACTGCCATTTAGTGGTCCAATAAACATGTTTATAATTACATTCTCACATTTCCTTATTTATTTATCTTAACCATTAAAGAAAAAGCACCAGCCCTGAAGTACAGAATGTCAAATAGTAAGACAACTGTGTCTGGCATGTACGTCACACAGTAACTATAAACCAAAAGGCTGATATAACTGTAATCTAAAAGTAAACCACTTGCCTACGAACACTCCTTGGGCACAACGGCGTATAATATGTCCAACACACACACAAAAAACATATACACACAACCACCAGGTTCAGTTACCACAAAACATCAACAATTTGAAGCAGTTCAGTATAGAACTTGGGGACCATGTGAACATTTGTATCTACTAATTAGCCTAACTTTTCTCTGTAAAACTTATTTTTCTGCCTTCCGAAAACTGTCAATACCAGGATGTGCCATCAGACCACTTGCTATACCGTCACAGAAAAGTCACTATCTGAGATGTGTCAGCTACATTTTGCATTTTAAAACGTACCATAAATGCCAGGTTAATGAAAGTGAAACTGTCTCAAGGACTTCTTGAGAGCTGAACAGTGCTGATGTAGCTGAGAAAACAGGATCTATGATACTTGACTATGGGCCAATAGTGCACAATTACTCAACGTGGCGAGGTAAACACAGAATCTGGATATAGTGCTCAAAACTATAGTGCTCAAAACTATAGTGCTCAAAACTATAGTGCCCAAAACTGACACACCCAGTGGGGGCTGGTTGTAATGCATGGGTATTGAAATACATCCACATGTAAACACTGCGTTAAGATACTACTCTCATTCTCAGTTTGCCTTAATAGATCAGTTCTTTTATGGCACTTTTAACACAACAACTATGTCCAATAAGCATACAAAAATTGCCATAAAAAACTAGTTGAAGTTGACATAGTTTTTTCATGCCAAAAGTATTTTCTTTGCAAAATAATTACCAGAGTGCTTACTCGTGCCACTAATTATATTTCCCATGGAAACAGTTTTGCACTATCCAGGCCATGGGTATGACTAAACCACTGAGAACTAGTCACATCTAGTCATCTACTAGTTGCAATGGTAGTCTGAATCATCTTGACACACAAGAAACCAAACCATTGTGTTGCTGTGCGAGCGAGACTACATCACTACAATAACAGCGCTGTGGCTGACATTCACACACAACTGTCTCCTGCATGCAGTGAGGCACCTCGTAAAAAACAGTAGTGAAACGCTAGACTGTCAATTGATTAAAGATGAATAGATCCAGGGTCTCTAGGTCTGTACCTGGACCAGGCTGATAGCAGCATCAACAACACTGGCCCTGTTTGGAGCCACCCTGACCCATCTCACTTGTCTATGACATCACATTCAATGTCAGTTGTCAAGACAGTACAGCTAGCTTCCTCTCTGTCACATAAGCTGGTATGTGTCTTGCTTACATCACATAAGCTGGTACTTGCATTGCTTATGTCACATAAGCTGCTATTTGTGTTGCTTACAAAAACCTATCTAACATCGATCCTGTGACCAGCCACGCTTACAAGATGCACAAAATCTCTGCCTGTTAGAAGTTATCAATGTACGCAAAAAACTGAAGATCTGTACTTTCATCTAATTTACAGCAGAACCAGTCGTTAGGTGGATATGGTATGGGTATACAGTTTTTTTTATAACATTTGTTTATACTATACCAGTATATTAATTCTGATTACTGGCCTAACAATAAAAAAATCAATCTGAAACAATTTCACATTTTCAATAATAACTCTGATAACGCCATTTGGTAGGTTAAGGTTTATGTAGACTTTGCAAACTGTTTCAATCTCTGGCTGCTAGTTTTTGATGGAAACATTCTGCCACAGCCCCTCATACTGCAGGACTATATGTATATACACATATCCAACATTGCCTATTAGTATTGCCACATTGCTGAGAAAACCACACAAATGTAAGTTTATAATAGCACAATATAGTCCCAGGGTTTGCTCAAAGCGCTTCACAAACGTCAAGTGCAAGAACTTGTCCACAGTTCAAAATGGAAGACAAGAATAACTGAAAACACTGACTGATTATAACCATTACCGCATTTCAGGACGAACCAGACAGGGAGTCAAATAAAGACAACAGAGCAGGCACTGTAACAAAGATAACTGACCAAGAACTCTGTGTTATGGTGGGAAAATTGTAAGAAGGGGGACAAGGAGGGGAAAGATAGGACAAACAATAGGCATGGTGTCAGAAGTTGGGTCCATTTTCCATCAGCAATGAAACAGGAAGTGACACGAAAAATGGCAAACACTGAAGGCTGACAATGATAGCTATACCACTTCAGGAAGAGAGACAGACAAACAGGAAACATCTCTGTAGTATTAGCTGAGCAGGATACATTATAATAGCAGTGTAAGGAACATCAGACTCTCAACAAAGAAAAATAGGATGTGAATTAATGTGCAGCCATTTTGGTGATCCCTAGCAGAATAACTGACCTTGTTCAACTTGAAATCATCAAGTTTGCCACAGGAGAAAAGGTCAACCGAAGTACTATTATGATTATCTTTACAGACAGGTAATAAACGTACCATTCCCATGTTCAAACAGAAATTATTAAATATAACAATGAAACTGTTTTGCCAACATTTCTCTCAATAAACAGGGGTAATGCCCGATATGTCAAGCAGTAAACAAGTGGCTGGTAAGACGAAAACAGCACGACCTACTTGAACAATGAAGTGGTAGCCACGTGAATACCCACCAATACACTGTACCATTGATACTCGCATGTTAAACAGCAGATCACAAAAGCTGTGCTATACACGCCAAGTGCGTGTGATAACCAACAATTCATTACACTCAGGACATGCACCGATACATAGCAACTGACCACACCATAAAGTAATGTAATATAATCAATATGCCTGTGTGGTATGTTATGATCATGTGAGATGTAGTTCATATAATTATTCACACCAACTTGTCACCAATATACCACTAATCTATGTTCATATACATGTAATATATATATATATATATATATATAGTATATATATCATACAACCTAAGTAATATTTTTGAATGTAATAATCAAACATATAATACACCAATATACCACTAATCTATGTTCACACACACATATATGTAATGTACACACATATATATATATATATATATATATATATATATATATATATATATATATATATATATACACACACACACACACATATATCACACAACCTAAGTAATATTTTGAATGTAATATTCAAACATGTTTGCTATTCAGTCAAAACAAATTACCAATTAGAAATGACTAATGTAAAAACACTATATATATATTTTATTATACCTAAACTATACATGGTGTTTAGAGGGACAACACAAAGAACCTTAAATCACACATTTACATACATATCAAGTCACAACCCGCACAGATCCAACAAATTTAGGTCATCGCCTTGAAAATAAAGTAAAGTGACAATGTCACTGGAGCATGCCATGACGTGTCGCATGAACGCACAGACAAAGGTAGATGGTTTAAATAGGTCACTATGTGACACGGTGACAGGGTCATAAGGTGTCCAAGTGTAGACACATTGTAGCAACCTGCCCCCAACAGTCGGGTCAGAAAGCGATAAACAGGTTTGTGGCATTAACACTATTTGATAACTAGGAGGGTCAGTGACAAACAATGAAACGATTGTAACAAAATGACCACACCTAGTTAGTGTTTACTGTAACTAGGACAACTGTAGATATGGTCAGAACTGTTTAATAACACTGAAGAACACACCAAGGTTTAGGCACAGGTACACTATCTACTGAATAATAGTTATGGCCGATTAAATGAAAAATGTATATAGCCTCGTTTGAATAACACAGGTACAAGGTTTGATATTAAGCTATGACTGACTGAATAGTACACCTGGTACACCTCAAACGACTACGATACACCTGGCTGAATGACGACTGCTTTACTGCAATCCACTTGGCAGCCGTCGCAATGACATGGATACAGTCATGCATTTGACTGAATTACCACTGAAGATACTGATCAACCCGCAAACTACACTTGCATTTCCTGGGCTTTCAGTGAACTTGACACACAAAGGAAGCTCACAACAGGAAGCAGTTGCCAACAGGACAAAAAAAAACACTGAAAATACCAGATAAATTGTCCATACATAGGGTATTATGGACGGTGGACGTTGAATCATATATTCACACAAAATTCAATTTTCAGTGATTAAAACATTATCATGTGTACACAGTAAGATTATCATTAACGATTATTTGTCTTTAAAGGGATACTCCAGTCAGAGAGAGATTCACAGTATTTACTCACATATGTATAACATATTGGTTGTGCATAGTAATTCATGAACAAATGTTGTTAATAAATAATTAATTATGGTATCATTGTACCAAAAATCATGCTATCTTGCATTCAGGGCACTGCCATCTTGAGGCACTGAACCAGTGATGTAAACCCACTCATTTACGTCACTGGCGCATTGTTGGAAAGCCACGTTAGAACTGTGCCTAAAGATGACAGCGCTCTGAATCAAAAATAGCATTTTATGGTATAATTATACTGTGATCAATTGTGTATTAACGATCTTTGTGCACAATTACTATGCACAACAAATATATTATACTAGTCTATCTAGATGCTGTGAACCTCTCACTGACTGAAGTATCCCTTTAAATTAATATAATTATAACCACCATTACAAAGTAATAATTCGAAAGTTCAAAGAGAAATACATATTTAGTATCAGTATTATGCTATAATATGAATCGTTTAGCAATATAAGTATAGACATTTATGGGAAAACAATAAAAACTTACATTTCAGCTAATCTACCCGATTAACATTCAGGTCACCCTCTGCACTGACCACCGATAGCCTTAAAGTGGAAACTGATCAGTGTAAAATGGATATAATGTGTTGTTGAGATAAGTTAGCCACTAATAATAGATGATATGGTTAGTCACAAGTCTGACAGAATCTACCAACAGTTGATAGCTGTAATTAGAGGACATAAGGTTGGCAAATACACAAGTCTTGGAATAAACAAGTCAGCGAATACACAAGCCATGATATTGATAGACCAAGCAAATGTGAACATCTAGCTTTTGTGAGAAGCGTGGAGTTGCACTTAGAAACATCCAATCAAAGGTATCGTGTAGACGCGTATTATCTCTTTACCCAAAAACAGTTCTATAGAACTAGAAATGTACAAATTTTGAAGGACCTAGAATACCTTTAGAATGATCCAATCAAGTATAAATCTCTCATGCAGTGGCAGTGCCCTAAATGTCTATGCCAAATCACTAAAATAGATCCCAAACAGTTTCTGAGATATGGGAGCTAACAGCAGATCTTCTTCGTCCATTAGATCCACCAACTTCAACAAGCTGAAGATCATTGTTGGCATAGAGAATGGATGCACATCATAATTTGGTATACAATTTGAACTTAATTTATTCCGTTCACCACATACAAATAAATGCACAAGCATACACGTGAGAATAAAAATGTAACCGTGGAGATCCTCTAGAAACCCCTAAGAACCATCAGAACATAATAATTTAAAGATATTTTCATTATTATACAAACAGTAAACTAATAACAATACATAAAAACCGTAAAGCAAATCAGGTTTCGCAACTGCAATTAATTTATACAGTACAGTGTACTTACAATACATATGTTTGAATGTTAAAATGTACATTTTGAGTGTACTAGCACTAATTGTGGCTATGGTCGAAATTCATCACATATGCCAATATACTTAACCAATACTCCAATACAGAATCATATGTGAAGTAAGTGAACACAAAAAGTATTCTTAATAAAATATCACTAAGAGTAAATTTAATAACAATGTATAACATTACCTACCACTAGAACACTACTACTATGCAGGGGTCGAAATAGTGGGAGTCTGGATGTCCAAGGACTACCATAGTCCGACGGACTATGCACCATAAAATTTGGAAATATTTTTCAAATGTTGTGTTTGTCATGTTTTTTTTAGATACAAATAAAAATCATACTATGTAATAAAATGTTCAGTTGTTTATATCATTTAATACCTTATACCATTAAGTTCCTCTAAG
Source organism: Oasisia sp. SBJ-2009 (assembly GCA_964017155.1). NCBI lineage: Eukaryota > Metazoa > Annelida > Polychaeta > Sabellida > Siboglinidae > Oasisia > Oasisia sp. SBJ-2009. Next base: position 16,846,941 of record OZ024864.1, on the reverse strand, counting down.
CATAAGTTGAACTTTTAAAATATAGATATGTCAAAATAGTGTTCATGGAATGTTCAAAATATGTAACATAAGTCACATGAAAATGCCCGTAGTCTAGATGACTACCAGAAATGTTGGAGTTATTTCTACCCCTGCAAAAAATAATAATAAAACACTACTTGTAACTAAAATACACAATCCTTACAAATGCCAATAAAGTTTCATATCCTGTCATTAATAATTTCTTTAGTTTTATATTATAAGCTCTCTTAAATGTTGAGGTAGTGTATTCCAGAAGACCACTAGTCAAGAGTAATTTATTGTAAACTTTCTTTTTAAAGAGTTAAACCCAAATATGGCAAAACAGTTTGTAGTAGAGGAGTGGATTTGCTGTGAATGGTGTATGCAGAGTGATGCTGTCCCAGCATAACTCCATATAAGTGCAATGGATCTTCAGTCCTAAAGTGAACCGACAGCACCAACTCAACCATTTCATTTGGGCCTAAATTTGACATACGTTTTACACCAGTTGGTTAAATTGTTAAACGTTTTTTGGACAATCTGAGATGTCCAATATCAATCCAGATAATATACACAGAACTAAACAGCATTATTAAAAATTGGGTATTGTCTCCCTGGATACCATACGGGCTTGTTACCAAGTAGGCCAACAATACCTAAACACGATTCGGTCGATTGACTTCGTAATCTGTAGACCCGGGCAGTCTGCTGTAAATACCCAGAATGCTGTCTGGTTCAACATAGTGTATCGTTAGAGCACATATTTTACCACAGTGACTATTCGGATAAATATCTGGAGTTTAACTCACCGTGTGTGTGGAATTCCTACGCCGCCCTGAAGAATTTTGTACAGCTTACTTTCGTACAAAAGCTGTGGATGGCGAGCTTTGTGGGACTCTAATTTCACAGCTAGTTCCTACAAAGAAAACGTAAAATACACGTTGTTAAACCGCGGAATTACATCGATAAACATATGGAAACAACCAATTGATAAAATGTGAACTGAATACAGAAGAAAGGAAATGTCATACGTACCTCCCCGTTGGATATGTTGATTCCCAAGTAGATATCGCCGAACGATCCACTCCCTATTTTTCGGACTAATCGGTATTTTCCATTGACTAGAAACTCTGATTTTGAACTGCCGCTGCTAGCCATTTTTATTTGTTCATGTGTATCCGATATCAGAAAGCGGCCGTATTAAAAATTAAGTAAATAAGAGCAATTCTACGCTAAACTAAAGACTATAACCTTCTATATTTCTGCTCCATGTTGCTGGTGACGTGCGGTGGCAAACAAAGCGCGCATTGAACGATGGGTACTAAGTGCGCGAACTACCGTCCGCTGCACAAATCGATATAACATGAATAATCCCCATTCTGACTCGTGTGTCTTCAATAAACACACAACAAATCAGTGCATGCAAGCTAATTGAAGCAAACGGGGTCTTCCATTGTCGTACGCTACATGTTTGAAGACTTAATATGAAGAAAAACACATTAATAAAAAGGGCAAAGATAACATAATTAAAGGAAAACAACTTTGGAGGAGTTGAAAAATTCACATGCAAGTGAGCTCGCGTTCAACTCGCGTTTTCAACTCGCGTTCTTCAACTCGCGTTCTTCAACTGCAACTGTTGAATCTCAGTTGATTTTCAACTCTTGCTGAACTGTGGAATTTCTGTTGGTTTCCATACTAAAGCACGTAATAATAATAATAATAATTTTATTTAAACACCTCATTTCTTTACATAGTAAATTCAGGTGGGGGGTGTACAAGTAAAATAGCAGTTCAGCAAATTATAAGTACACATTTTGATAAAATAATGCACACAAAAAGTAAAAAAGTAAATGTACGCTCATTTAAAATATAAAGTGTTCATGTTCTTTCTAAAATGTCTAGAATAAATTACGAAGATGCCTGTTTAAAGAAAAACGTTTTTAGGTCTTTCTTAAAATGTCCGGAATCTTGTTTTTTGAGGCTGAGAAAAAATGGAAGCGAGTATCGTCTGTAGGAACATAGGCATGCATACAAGCCCTGGCATTCACAAAGCATGCCAACAATAAAGATTCCATTCTTTTATTTTTAATTTCTTAATTTTTGTATTTAAATGTCCAGACGCTTTAGAATTCTCCTGGCGTGCTATATCTTCTCATTCAATAAGCGGCTGAACTCACTGCTGGCCGATTCAGCCTGGTTGCCGGAAATACTGAAAATGTAACGAAACATTTAATACAAACATTCATGCAAAATTGTACAATATTAGCAGAAGTTGAAATATGCAAATTGGTAGTGATTTAAAAAAAAATTGCATGGGTGTCTGATTTTGTTTCTTAGAACAAAACAAAGTTCACAAAATGAGATGCCATGTTAGTTGGTGCATCTAGTAAATGGAAATGTTACTACCTAGTGTGAAGCAGAAACATTAAACATGTTCATGCAGTGTGTACATGGACGACCTAATTAGTGTAAATCTTAACACATTACAAATGGGTTGTCTAGGCAGGCACATTAATCACCCATTTGATGTATACTAGTGACTTCTATTTTTCCTCCCAGTGATACTGATTTGAAAAAAAACTTACAGATTGCTGTGCCATTACATTACATAAAATATCTATGTCAACAAATGCACATGTGTGTATGCATACATAAACATGCAAGCATGTTCACATATGTACATATACATATGCAAGCAAATGCACATGTGCAATGTACATGTACAGTAGTTAATCTAATTACTCTGGTGGTCAGTGAATATGTCTGTATTAATATTGTCTTGGATAAGATATTATGAATCATTCATCAAAGGTATTTATGTTTATTTATTTTATCAACTTGCTGAACAAGAACAAGAACAAGATGTTTATTTCTGACCCCAAAACAATTACATTAAATAATAGCAATAATACGCACATGTACAAATGTCACCATAAGTAATTAAGAATACATATGAAATTGAATATTGATCATACAATTTATATCTTAATTGTGTGTGTCTGTGTGTGTGTGTGTGTGCGTGCGTGCGTGCGTGCGTGCGTGCGTGCGTGCGTGCATGTGTGCATGTGGGGGTGGGTGGGTGTGTGTGTGCATGTGTGTGTGTGTGTGTGTGTGTGTGTGTGTGTGTGTGGTGTGTGTGTGTGTGTGTGTGTGTGTGTGTGTGTGTGCGTGCGTGCGTGCGTGCGTGCGTGCGTGCGTGCGTGCGTGCGTGCGTGTGCGTGTGTGTGAAATAATAGAGACATGAACCAGACAAGTACTGGAAGGGCATCAACTGGCAGAGGACAGTGCAAGACAGACAGATTTGGAAACAACATGCTGAGGTCTTTGCCTCCAAAAGAAAGGGACAGTATGGCTGCACAATAATGGTGATGATGGTGGACATTTGGTAAGACATAGTCCTGGTGCCAGAATGACATTAACGTTTGAAGAGCTGAGGCAGAGCTGTGGAACCACTCACATGCTGTTGTACTACTGATCTTAGGTTATGATATCAGAAGACAGTGCGGTTCATGGCAATGTTCTACTAATTTGTTTGAGGCTTTAAAAAACTTTAATTTGAATCACCTCTTTAGGCTCTCATAAAAAATATGTGCTCTCCTGGAACCCTCAAGGTGTACCCAGTAATATTGGGGACTGAAGTTAATCCTATATGTATGCCTCTAACAAACAAAATTACACCAGAAAATGCATCTGTTCCATCAAAATTGGGGGGCTAATACCTTAGACTAGGTCATGCAGTGCGACATTACATATATAGCGATGCTTAGTCAGTTCTCTCCCTCCCTCCCTCCCTCTCTCCTCATCTTCCTCCATTGCTCTCTCCCTCTGTAATCTTCCTCTCTCTTTCTGTCTCTCTCTCTTTACATGTCTCTGTCTCTCTCTGTCTCCCCCTCTCTCTGCAGCTGTAGGTGCATGGGGGCTGCCGCAAGAGCCCAGTTTGTGTCTCTAGCAAGTATTGCCTGGTTTAGATATGTACAATAATTTGCAAGTTTGTTTTACAGAATAAATGAAAACGTGACAATGTTCTGGTTTCTTGATTTTTTTTAATATTTTCACCGCATCATTGTCTTCACCCACAGAATGGTTTGTTTTGCATGCCTGTGTGCGTGCATGCGTGTGTGGGTGTTTATTTATGTATGCATGTGTGTGTGGTGTGTGTGTGTATGAAACACTATTAGATGACAATTCTTGTGGTAATTCACCATTATAAGAGGACAATTCATCCAAGATATTGACATATCACAACCATTTATTGCCAAATACAAAGAACTGAACATGCAACCAGGTACCAACAATCAAATACATACTCGCAGAACATTCTATAATCAGTAATTTCTTATACAGTATACATACAGAGAATCACATAATTAACAAATACATTCAATGCCATGTGTGTATTCAAGGCATCAAAATCAAGGGGGGACATGGGGTGGAAAGTCCACCAACATTTGGGTTGGGGTGCAGATATTCAGTTCACCCAATATTTCAGCAAACGGTGGAACCCTCAAACAGGGTACAGTTCAACTTTCTGGGAGTCTCAAACACGTATGTGCAGTTTGTGTTTTTATGAGCATTACCCCCCCCCCCCCACCTCCCATATTCATGCATATGATTAGCAGAAATTGACAATATAATCACATGACCAATTACAATTCTATTTATCCGTAATGTAACTTATAATATACTAGTTTTGTGACATAACCATTTAAAACCTGCCATATGTTGGCCTTTTTAAAAAACATTCTTACCACACCACACTATTTCATACATTCAAACATCCTGGTGTCTTTCCCTACGAGTGCCACTGTAGTAAATATTCTATAACTTCAAATTTAAAATTCAAACGGAAAACAGCTTCACCACCATTGCAAAGTACCGGGTAATTTCTTCACCACAACTGCAAAGTAATTTGAGGCAACAACCACCATGTTTTTGGCTTTAAATATATATCAACAACAGTGCCTCACCAACCACAAATTTTATTTACAATTTTGCATTTCAAGCAGTGTACACATATGAAAAGTCACGTACAAGTAGCGCTGATACTTGTTTGGAGGAGAGCCAACTTCCACATCAGTATTACTTAGGGAAAAAACTGTTAATAGGACACAATAATGTAACCTATGTTATGTCCACAGTGTAATTTCAAATATTTACGGGGCACAAATTATGTAGCCTTCTTATTACACTTGTTATTTTTTATCATGCTAAGTACTGTCTGGATTATTGTCGACCCAAGAATACCTCTCCTGAATGTTATCATTATTGACTAGTTTTTACTTTCCTGTACAACAGCAAAATTATGGCAATAAACAGTAAACAGGTTTGTCAACCAGTGAGACAAAAAACAACTGGTAAGTCTTATTTCTATATCGCAGTATTCCCATGTTTTTGATGGCACATCCGCCTGACCACTCCCACAAACAAGAAACAACAGGCTGAACACAGGACCTACATGTCCATCAGTGACACAGGAAAACTTATATTTACCTGTCAACAGTGTGTGTGTGTGTGTGTGTGTGTGTGTGTGTGTGTGTGTGTGTGTGTGTGTGTGTGTGTGTGTGTGTGTGTGGCGTGTGTGGTGTGTGTGTGTGGTTGTGTGTGTGTGTTGTGTACGTGTGTATGGTATGTGTGTTTGTGTTTGGTGTATGTGTGTGGTATGTACGTGTGTGTGGTGTGTGAGTGGTGTGGATGCATGCATGTTTGTGGTTATATGTGTCATTTCTCTCCATGTATTTCCTGCATTTTTCCATCTGTCACACGCACGCACGCACGCACGCACGCACACATGCACAAACACACACACACAAATGTGCTCACACACAATATTAGAGACCTTTCAAAACATACCTCTAGAACTATACCTGGTTTTGCACCTGTCATTGACAAACCAGCATTGCAGGCAATCATATACCTATACAAATTTATATCTTAGCATAAAATTGAAATGCTTTAATGGAACAAGAAAAACGTGACATTAATAGTAATGCATATCTTACCATGCTCCATGTAGAAACAATATCTACTTAATTTATTTAGGGATTTTTAAAAGTGACCTACAATTTATTTGCCACTTGAGGGAGCAGGCATATATCCCGTGTTCATCCTAAATCCTTACATTTGTTGTCCCTCATCACTTTCGTAGTCACCCCATATGACTAAACCCTCATTGAGCACCGTCGAAAACCCCGCTACACCCACTCACTGAAACTGACTATTTGTTGGGGGTTTTCACAAACCCACTCCGAGGGGGTGGACCCACATTCATAGGTCGAGGGGGGTGTGGTTGGGCCATCTTGGGGGGTGTACTATAACCGCTTACAGGGGCGCCTACTCCCGGCAGTGGAGTTGAATACGCCGTCGGGGGGTACATGGCAGGGTTCTGTGTGGGAGGGCGGTTCATCGGTGGGGGGGTGTTGAACTGCTGCCCTACAGGGTTGGTGGGGTTGACTTGGCCAGGTTTGATGGGTGAGATGCCCATGTAGCCGTAGACTTCCTTCAGGATGAGCAGCAACGTGTCCTCCGACTCCCTGAAACACACCAGGAGACTTGTCCAATAACATCGTCTAACACACCATGAGACTTATTCAACAACCTCATCGAATACACCATGAGACTTATTCAACAACCTCATCGAATACACCATGAGACTTATTCAACAACCTCATCGAATACACCAGGAGACTTATCCAATAACCTCATCTAACACACCACAAGGCTTATTCAACAACCTTATAAAAGACACCATGAGACTTCATCAACAACCTCACCTAACACACCAAGACACTCATTCAATAACATCATCTAACACACCAAGACACGTCTTCATTAACCACACTTAAAACACCACACATGTGCAAATGAAACCTGAGAGCCATAAAAATAACTATGATTACTTTTTAAAATTAGACAATTGAAACTTTCATCACAGACTGGGGGTTTCCAAGTTGACACCATATATTATTTCTATAATTTATGATTGCTGTTTTCCTAAGTCTGGCAGCCATGTTGAATTTAAAATAACACAACTTATCACATACAACTTATCATATAGTCAATGTTGAACTATTTCAGTTGACTAAACCATAAAATAAGCCAGTTTTTAAACACACACAAAACCACCATACATACATCTTACCAACCGTCAACATCCAACACACAACATTCTACGGCAGGCTTTTTAAGAATACAATATCAATGTCAATCAAAATAATGTAACGTAACGCAACGCAACGCAACGCAACGCAACGCAACGCAACGCAACGCAACGCAACGCAACGCAACGCAACGCAACGCAACGCAACGCAACGCAACGCAACGTAACATAAATAAAGATAACGTAAATAAAGGTAACGCAACGTAAGGTTAGGTAAGGTAACGTAACGTAACATAAGTTAACATAACATAAGTTAACGTAACATAAGTTAACGTAACATAAGTTAACGTAACGTGACGAGACGCGACGCGACGTGAGGTAACATAACGTGAGGTGAGGTGAGGTGAGGTGAGGTGAGGTGAGGTGAGGTGAGGTGAGGTGACGTGACGTGACGTGACGTGACGTGACGTGACGTGACGTGACGTGACGTGACGTGACGTAACGTAACGTAACGTAACGTAACGTAACGTAACGTAACGTAACGTAAGGTAAGGTAAGGTAAGGTAAGGTAAGGTAAGGTAAGGTAAGGTAAGGTAAGGTAACGTAAGGTAACGTAAGGTAACGTAAGGTAACGTAAGGTAACGTAAGGTAACGTAAGGTAACGTAAGGTAACGTAAGGTAACGTAACATAACGTAACATAATCAACCCTGGCCTGATGTGATGCGACGATACACCCGTACAGTGGCGCCACCTACCAGTAACACATGTGACTGCCGAGAGCAAACAAGTAGTCGTTGAAGCTCTCGATGGGTGCCTCCTGCAAGACGTAGTCGAGTCTCCGACCTCCCTGGTTCAGACTACCGATGGGGATCTCTTCCTCATCCATCACACTGGAGGCTGAGGCTGAAGGACATGACAAGGTCAAGTCATCATATGACTGTTAAATCTGGCTGGTGGAATATGATAGTTGGTGTTGGATCCCCACAACTGACGCCATTGTGGTCAAGTCTCTATTCGGTAAAGTTGACACATGAATGCCACCCTTGTCTGGCATCACACGACTGTCAAATGAATGCCACCCTTGTCTGGCATCACACGACTGTCAAATGAATGCCACCCTTGTCTGGCATCACACGACTGTCAAATGAATGCCACCCTTGTCTGGCATCACACGACTGTCAAATGAATGCCACCCTTGTCTGGCATCGCATCGCATTTGATTGTTTTACATGCTTTAGTTTTCAATTGTTCGTAGTTTGTTTGACAGGGTATGGGTATGTTATAATTGCTACTTGCTCCAGTTACGAAGAACAAAACCGTAAAAACTTCCTCCAAGAAGTAATATTATTCAATTACTTTAGGTAGTGTGTTTAGCAAATTAATCGATATCGTTATGTTAGACATAACATAAGGAAATAACACAAATACTTAATTTGCAACAATTTAAGAAAAGACTCATGCCGTTGTTACTTTCTTCGTACTTGTGAATAGTTATTGCAATGTTAACAAATAATTACTGTAACTTTGTACTCTATCTTATAAAGCTTATTACGGTTACTATATAGCCTACGTGTTAAATCTGGCCAGTGGTATACAAGAAGACATTGGATCCCTGCAGCTGATCCAACTCTAACCAAGCATCTATTCAGCACAGGTTATAGTACTGGGGTGGCCCATGAAAGCCACCCATGTGTTCTAGGGATGCCACTTTCCACACAGAAAAATAAGGGATAGTCCTCATTCCCATTGTAAAGGACACATTATTTATCAAAAAATTATAGAATATTCTGTATTTTACAGACAGGTGGCAAACCTAGCCTGATCTGAAGTACTCATCGTTGCTGGCATGTTGTACTTACGGCAGTAACAAGACATTTTATTTATACACCCTAATTTATTTATATTATTTCTTTATCTAAGCTTATTTAATTATTTATCGTAGGTTATTTATCTTATCTTAGCTTATTTATTTAATTCATTTACACTTTAGATTTAGTCAAGACATCATGCTAATGTGAAGCGGTTTGACTGGCATTTAATTACTTAAAAAGCGCTACACTAAGAAAAAAAATTACTACTATTATTATGAATACTTTGACTGGTATTTAAATACTTAAAAAGTGCTACACTAAGAAACATAATTGTTACTATTATCAGGGACAGAAATAGTGGTAGTCCGGTAGTCCGAGGACTACCAAAAACTTGGTTGGACTACTAAAGAAGATGACAGCAGTACTTAGTCCCATGGAATACCACAACATTTGGGAATATTTTTGTAATTTTGTGTTTGTCATGTTATTTTGCTTAAATCTGGGCCATATGACTACCACATATATCTGTGGACTACCAGATTTCCCAACTGAGTAGTCCTGCTGACTACCAGAAATTCAGGAGTTATTTCTACCCCTGAATTATTACGAGTACGTACATGCGCTCTCGTCCTGTCGCTCCTGTTCGGCGGCTGTCATCTGTCGCAGGACGTCGTTGACCTGTTTGTCCACCAGCTCCTGGGGGGTGGTCTTGTGTGCCAGGGCAAACTCGTTGATTGTCTTCCACGTGGACCGCACCGAGTCCATGATACGCTGCTTCAGGTCAGATCCCACTCGCGACAGACTCTCTCGCAACTCTGAGGCAGGACAGAGTGGAGATAGAGTCAGGACAGAGTCAGGATGGAATCAGGATAGAGTCAGGATAGAGTCAGGATAGAGTCAGGATAGAATCAGGACAGAGTCAGGATGGAATCAGGACAGAGTCAGGACAGAGTGAGAATAGAGTCAGGACAGAGTCAGGATAGAGTGAGGATAGAGTCAGGATAGAGTCAGGATAGAGTTAGGCCAGAGTGAGAATAGAGTCAAGACAGAGTGAGGATAGAGTGAGGATAGAGTCGGGACAGAGTGAGGATAGAGTCAGGATAGAGTCGGGACAGAGTCAGGATATAGTCAGGACAGAGTGAGAATAGAGTCAGGACAGAGTCAGGATATAGTTAGGACAGAATTAGGGTAGTCAGGACAGAGTGAGGATACTCAGGACAGAGTGAGAATAGAGTCAGGATAGAGTCAGGACAGAGTCAGTATAGAGTCAGGACAGAGTGAAAATAGAGTCAGGACAGAGTCAGTACGGAGTGAAGATCATATGAAAGTTTAAGGATAAAAACCTCTTGTAAGATGGATACTATCTTGAAAATTATTGATTTGATTTTTATTATTGTATGTAACAACAGTTGGTTCACATAATAAGACCCTTGGGGTTCTAGAGTATATTCTTTGTTACCTGTTGCATTGCATGTTATTAATTATTTGAGTATTTATAAATGAAACATGAAATAAGATATGAAGATTACAAGAAGAATGAACTATGTCAACAAGCCAGGCACCACTAGCTCTCAGTCTCTGACTGTGTGACAGTAAGACGGGCCAAACTGACTGTATGTGCTACTTAGATAATGTTAACTTGGGAATAATACCTTACACTACAGGAGAATGATCTATATGCAAGGTAAAACTGAATTGTTTTGAACTGATGCTAAATTTTAACTTTTTTTACTTATGTTATTATCACACACTCAATCAATCACTTTATTGTCCTTAAAAAGGATATGCATTGTACAACTCATGATCTACAATATGTGGGATGGTCACAACAAAATGCAAGTGAATTCCACACTGCACTGACTTCAGGCTGTTTCCAACCAGACTGCTTCCCTACAGACTGTTTCCACAGAGACTGTATCCCTGTTACCACCGAGACTGTTTCTTCCTTAGAGACAGTTTCCATGGAGACTGTTTCCAAAGGGACAGTTTCCATGGAGACAGTCCTGTGTGATATAAAGGCACAGGTACTCACCGAGATGAAGTCGCTTGCGGCCCTTGTGGTGAGGGATGAGCACAGGCTTGGGAGGGAAGTTGTTAGTGACCAGTGGCTCTATCCTGTAGGCCTGCCGGTCAACACAACCAGATGACCAATGTGTCAGCAGCGGCAACATTGATTATGCAACCATTTCTGGCCAAACCGAGACAATGCTGTTTACAAAAAAGCTCACATCTATACTTCATCTTCAGACTGTAAATTGAAAATGTGCCAAGTTATGCATCCAAATGTTCAAAGTAACCAGAGGAAGCATCAATAATGAACACTTTCTTGTTCAGAAATTTCACCTGTCAATCATTTTTTCCTGGAAAATTACACACTCCTACACTGCAACAATTCTTGTCATAATTAAATTCACATGAACTGCATTTTGGCAAATCACATCTGACTCAGAATATGAAAGCTTCAGGTTAAAACTTTTCTGATCGAAGCATACATTTGTGCCTTAGTAAACGTGTAATGTTGAAAGACAGTTCCTGCAAGCACCAAAAGTGTGCTGTGATTGTGATATCCATGGCAGACTTGTTACTTACCACAGGATCAAACTGAAAAATGAAGAAAAAACACATCAAATTATTATGTCCACAAAATAATTATATCTATAAAAAATCTATGTGCAAACGACTAGTGAATTATCCTGATACGTGGATTGTGAACCATTTTGGTTTGTATGCAAAATTCTCAAATTAACTTTTCCGCATTACGATGTACTTTGTAAAAGTTAATTGAGGACATTGCGAAATTGTGAAATTTAGAAAACATTAATTTAAAGGAACTACTTACATTCACAGATCAACAACCACAATTGACAAATGTCACAGTTATACACAAACAACAAGCTGGACTCTTGACAAGTTAAAGGCTGCAAGGGCAAAAACCCAACACGACAGTCCTGTTAATCTGATTAAATACGATTGGTTCAAAAATAAGTAAAATCGCCACATACCGGGTGGAATATGTTGAAGATGCCAGGGCAGGAGGGAAGGGAGAAGTTCTCCCCAAGTGTCTCCACCCCCCGCACCGTCAGGAACATGCTGATGGGAGAACCGAGGGCGAATAGGTGGAGGGGGCAGAAGTCAAGCTGGTGGTACCGCACCAGTGGCCCCCCGGTGCCAGCCGCACCAATGATGTAGTCCACTGACGTACTGGAGGCCGACTGGAGCAGGGGGTCTCTGAAGGCATCACAATTCACAGGAAATGACAAAAGTTAAGATAAGTTCTTCTTTGTAGTAGTGCAGTGGTGCAGTGGTGCAGTGGTGCAGTGGTGCAGTGGTTCAGTGATACAGTGGTGCAGTGGTACAGTGGTGCAGTGGTTCAGTGGTGCAGTGGTTCAGTGGTGCAGTGGTTCAGTGGTTCAGTGGTGCAGTGATGCAGTGTTGCAGTGGTTCAGTGATACAGTGGTGCAGTGGTGCAGTGGTTCAGTGGTACAGTGGTTCAGTGGTGCAGTGATGCAGTGGTGCAGTGGTGCAGTGGTTCAGTGGTGCAGTGGTGCAGTGGTGCAGTGGTTCAGTGGTGCAATGGTTCAGTGGTGCAGTGGTTCAGTGATGCAGTGATACAGTGGTACAGTGGTTCAGTAGTGCAGTGATACAGTGGTGCAGTGGTGCAGTGTTGCAGTGGTACAGTGATGCAGTGATGCAGTGATGCAGTGATGCAGTGATACAGTGGTTCAGTGGTGCAGTGGTTCAGTGGTGCAGTGGTACAGTGGTGCAGTGGTGCAGTGGTGCAGTGGTGCAGTGGTGCAGTGGTTCAGTGATACAGTGGTTCAGTTGTGCAGTGGTGTAGTGGTTCAGTGGTGCAGTGGTTCGGTGGTGCAGTGATACAGTGGTGCAGTGATACAGTGGTGCAGTAGTTCAGTGGTGCAGTGGTTCAGTGGTGCAGTGGTTCAGTGGTGCAGTGATACAGTGGTGCAGTGGTTCAGTGGTGCAGTGGTTCAGTGGTACAGTGGTGCTGTGATACAGTGGTGCAGTGTTGCAGTGGTGCAGTGATACATTGGTGCAGTGGTGCAGTTTTGCAGTGGCTCGAGCTTCAGATTCTCAACTAAAAGAACCCACGTTCGAATGCTGTGCTGCCGTGTAAAACCATGGGCAAGTTTTTTTGTCACTACGTTGCTCCAGTTCACTCACCTGCATGAATGAGTACCTGGCTATAGATAGTGTTGGATGTTTGCATACGAACAATCTTCGTACATTAATGCAGCATAGCTGGATGCTTCCCAGAGAAGCCGAGATATAATATTTTAAGAAATATCAATATTAAAAATTTAATAAAATAGCAAGTAGTCATTCAACTTTAATGAAGGCATTAAAATGCATAGTTTTGTGCTGAACAGAGGAATCTCTTTAAGTTTAACTCAGGCACTGATAATCCAAAAATGTTGCAATTGTGACACTATTTCACGGGAATGGAATTTCCACACACCAGTACACAGTGAAGCCTGCCTTATCTGCCATCAGTTCACAGCAGAAACCTGTGTAAAATACCTTTGATGGTGACAAATGACCAAGTTGCATACAGATAGCCTGGTCTGGACGTACAGACCTCACACTATCAAAATGAATGACAACACATTTGGAATTCACCGAGGTCTAAAGAGTTCATTCATCTGGCCGACTGAACCCACCGTGTCATGACCTGTCTCGCTGCGGAGGCTGCTTGCTTGCTCTGCTCCTCCGCATCCCTCCTCCGCTCCTCCACCATCCTCCGCTCCTGCTCCATCATTGTCTCCAGCTCCACCCGCTCGCTCCGGAGCTAATGAAAACAAAATCACATAAGATCGTTGAACATTTCTCACAATCGCTCTTTTTCAGATCACAAATTTTTATTTTGCATATCCACGTCAAGATGTTTATCTACCTGTTGACTTTCGTTGAATATGACATGTTGACGTCACCAGTACTAATGACAAATGACGTCATCATATATGTGGGTGGTGTAGCAGGGCTTTATGCAGGACCAAGTTATTGCCAGTCACACATGTTTTGGTGGACATTTTTTGGTGGACATTTTTTGACCTCAAAAAAGACTATAAACACATGTGACACCATTTACACTCACTTTCAAGGCATAACTAACAATATCTATGGTTTTGGAAGACCTTTTTTTGCTCCTTCTTTTTTTGCCCGTCCACCCATATTTCTACCCGCCCATATTCGTTTTTAACCATCCAAATGATGGGTGGACGGGTCTCTGCGTAAAGCTATGTGGTGTAGCTCATAACTGCCCTCATCTTGGCTTATTGGCGTTTCTGTCTTCCTAACCCTTTGGCTTTACTCTTTGGCTTTACTATTTATAATCAACAATCTCTCACAGGGAGCGAAACTCATGGACAAAGAACCAAACAGAAGAACACGACAGACACAGGAATTATTTATAATTTATTGTTATGTAACACAACAAAAACTTACTGAGCAATAACAAATATAATTATTGGAAGTATCTACATCCACGTACAACAGAATCAACAAGACCGGGCCACCATAACTCAGTACACAACGCATCAACATCATCTTCACATTTGAATGTTGCACCAAGTAATCGCCCACTTCAAATCATTAAGAACCTCTTTTGTAAAAAAAATAGGAAATACATTGAGGTGCATACAAAATTATGAAATAAATTGTGTTTTACGAAACATATGAAAAAATTGTGTTGTACGATAAATACGAAATAAACTGTGTTGTTTGACAAATATGAAAAAATTGTGTTGTACGGGAAAAAATGTTTACCTGTTTTTCTTTGAGTTCGCGCAGGAAGCCTAGGAGTTTCTTGCGTGGTCCCATCGGGATACCCATCTCCCTCAAGTCTGCCTCCTCACACATGGCCTGTGGGAAGATGGACAAGTGAGGGGGTCATCTCATTATATCAAGGATAACTGGGGGTATTCTCAAAATTGTTGGGATAACAAGAGTACATGTCAACATTTTGTAGATAACTGGAGTCATTTCAACATTGTAAGGATAACGGGGGAAGACTTCCAAACATTTTAGGGCTAAATGGAAGTCTTCTTAACTTTTATATATATAACTGGAGGTTAATTCAAGATTTAAGGATAACTGGAGGTAATCTCAGCATTTTAAGAATAAATGCATGTCATTTCAAGGAGTTTGGTATAACTGAAAATCATACTAATATCTTAGCTTGCGATAAGTGGAAGTCATTTCAACAACTCTACAGGTCATATCAACATTTTAGGGATAACTGGAAGGTTTCTCAACATTTTAGAGATAAGTAGAAGTCATCACAACATGTTAGGGATAACTGAAAGGTCATCTCAATACTATGGATAACTGGACTTCATCTAAATGTTTTAGGTATAACTGGATGTCATCTAATTATTATAGATAACTGGAAGACATTTCAATGTTTTAGGCATAACTGGGGGTCATCAACATTTTAGAGATAACTGCAAGTTATCTCAAACATTTTGGAGCTAACTAGTAGTCATCACAACATCTTAGGACTAACTGGAAGTCATTTCAACATATCAGGGATAACTGGGGGGTCACTTCACCATTTTAGGAACAAATGCTGATCATCTCAACATGTTAAAACCAATAACTTGGTGATCAGATCAATAAAAACTGGGGTTCATTATAAAACATCAACAATAACCTGCAGTCTAGTGGGGACCATCACAACATGTCAATATACGATGGGGCTCATCTCAGTATTTAACTATACCTGGGGACCATATCAACACAAATATGGACCGAAGATTAACATTTATGTATCAAACTGTTATGCGGTCTATCCCAGCCCCCCACTGAAACATTCTTCAGGCCCAAAGAAACAAACAAGAGACACTTCCAACGTAAACACTTCCTGGATCAAGCATCCTCAAACTTCATACAACAGCTAACAACCATTGAACCAATGACACCAGTACACAGCTTCATAGTACATTGAACAATTTTGTTGTTGTTGTAAAAACAATAGTTAATTGGAACCAATTTAACGAGTTGCCAGTCCAGACTGAAACCATAACTGGATTTCAGTCGCCCAATATGCAGCTCACACACTCAATAACATGCACCCGTGCCCCCCCCCCCGTCATATACAATAGCCAATACTGGCTTCGTACAACGTACTTCATTCTAACTGAGCCGTGTGACAGTGTGTACCCACCAGTGCCTCGGCATCAATCTGTTCCTTTTGGAAGGTCTCCTCCCAATCCGTCAGTCCGAGTCGGCCCAGGATCACAGACAAAGTCTCCTCCTCCGTGACTGACTTGGTCGACACATCCTGACAACAGTCAACAACATAATAATAATGATAATACTGACTTCTTTTGCACCAATATCCTCGAATATCAAGCTCAGTGGCGCGACAAAACCAAGGGATTAACCAAACTCGTAATCGAAAACAATGCGTGAATCGTCAATGGAAGGATGAAGAAGCTAGGAGGCTAAGGAGGATAGGCAGCATTAAAGAGATAGGTTTTTAGACGTCAGCGGAATGAAACTATATTACTTTCTGTTTTAACACTGGCAGGAAGCAAATTCCACACCGTTGGTGCGGCAATCGAGAAAGCTCGGGTCCCGGCTTTAGTTTTCACCCGAGGGATGTAAAGAGGGTTACTACTGGTTGAGCGTAGCTGTCTGGAATTTCTTCCTGGAGTTAGCATCGAATTTAGATATGCTGGTTGTGTAGATGAGAGTGCTTGATAGGCTATTGTAAAAAAATTGTAAATGATGGGATAGTGCACAGGTAGCCAATGCAATGATTTTAGAAGCGGCACTGAGCGAGAAAAACGAGAACGCATGACTACCCTTGCTAAACAATTTTGGACACACTGGACACTCTTTCAGGTCCTGGTACATTATGAAAGTAGTAAAAAAAGGCAAATGCAAGTTCTTATATAGCACAGTATCCTGCTTGCGGTTTTGCCTGATATTCATGAATGTAATGTTCTACTTCTTTAAGTACGTAATTTCTCTTCTCGCAAAATTCACAAAGTCAAATGGATAACAATAATGCACAAAAATGCTTGCAAAAAACATATGCATGTATCACTGTGTCACTTGACATACCCCTTTGCGATTAAAACTGTTTATCATAATATAGCGGGTAATTTCAATAGCATATTATATGTGGATTATAGGAATTCTGTCTACCTTCCAAAAGGTGGGATGTGTATTATCTGTGGGGGGTGTATTATCTGTGGGGGTGTATTATCTGTGGGGGGTGTATTATCTGTGGGGGGTGTATTATCTGTGGGATGTGTATTATCTGTGGGGGTGTATTATCTGTGGAGGTGTATTATCTGTGGGGGGTGTATTATCTGTGGGGGCATATTATCTGTGGGGGCATATTATCTGTGGGGGTGTATTAACTGTGGGTGTGTATTATTTGCGGGGGTGTATTATCTGCGGGGATGTATTATCTATGGGGGTATATTATCTGTGGGGGGTATTATCTGTGGGGGTGTATTGTCTGGGGGGTATTATCTGTGGGACATATTATCTGTGGGGGTATTATCTGTGGGGGTATATTATCTGTGGGGGTGTATTATCTGTGGGGGTGTATTTTATGTGGAGGTGTATTATCTGTGGGGTTTATTATCTGTGGGGATGTATTATCTGTGGGGGTGTATTATATGTGGGGTGTATTATCTGTGGGGTGTATTATCTATGGGGTGTATTATCTGTGGGGTGTATTATCTTTGGGGGTGTATTATTTGTGGGGGTGTATTATTTGTGGGGTGTATTACCTGTGGGGTGTATTATCTGTGGGGGTGTATTATCTGTGGGGGTGTATTATCTGTGGGGTGTATTATCTGTGGGGTGTATTATCTGTGGGGTGTATTGTACACAGAAACTCACAGTGCCACTACAGTCAGGTCACATATGTTGTCCCTCTCTCAGCCCAACTCTATATTCCCCACCACCTGGGGAAGGATGTATCCCCTGGGAAGACCCACCTCCACATGGTCTATGGCTCCCCCGGAAGACTGCAGCACCAGGGCTGAGTCACTCACTGTTGCCGTGGCAACGCTGCTATGGCAACTGTCGGCGGTAGCGATGCTCGTGTCATTGGTCGCGTCGTCGGCCTTTGACCCCGGATCCCTCTGGTGGACAAGTAGGTCAAAGAGAATGAGCGAACCTGGAACAAAACAGATACACAGAAGATGAAAGACGTGATTTAGTCAATTATTTACCTCTCAAGATATTTCTTTCCGTATATTTGGGCTGCATCTCACAGCCTTTTTCAGCAGACTGATTTCCATGAAATTTGTGGGGAAAAAACGTCTTCTTGAGAGGTAAATAATTTACTAAATAACAGGAACCAAGAAATCATATCACTACATTCGAAGATGCAAGATGTGGTTATGATGTGTGCATTTAAGCTGAAATGTTTGAAACTAATAAAATACTAATGTATGTAAAATACTAATGTACACCCAACTGACAACATAAATTTTCCCAAAACATTGCTTTTTATGTTTTTTTTCATTTTAAAAGATAAATCAAACACTATGGAAGATATTTAAACAAGTTAGGTATAATTTGAAGGGTTGTTACCTGCCGATTCCAAAATGGTACAAAGCTGTCTTTTACAACTGTTTAACCTAATACCAACTCTGGACTTACACGCACACCTATCTGTAGTCAGCTACAAGAAGACACCTGTAGATAACATGGCTTAATTTAACCAATCAACTATTTATTTCAGAACTCACCGAGACTGTGTCCAA
Organism: Oasisia sp. SBJ-2009; assembly: GCA_964017155.1. NCBI lineage: Eukaryota > Metazoa > Annelida > Polychaeta > Sabellida > Siboglinidae > Oasisia > Oasisia sp. SBJ-2009. The sequence continues at coordinate 16,828,284 of OZ024864.1, read as the reverse complement.
CGACAGAGACGTTGCCATGGTAACCAGGATTCCTCGCCATGAAGAGTGCGTACAGTCGATTCATTTCATCCACAACAGTATCAGCAATTTGCTGCGTCACAGAAGTAAGTACAAGATAAGGCATCAACATAAAACTAGTACAACGCAAACACAGTCAACACGTGATGTACTTTTAAATATAAAAATAGATTACTAATGGTTTCAACTGAATTGTTATTGCTTATTGGTGCACATTTTAAAACTTGGTTGCCAACAATGCTGTATTGCTGCATCTTAATAATGAGTGCTGGCTTATTAGTAAGATTTCTGGTAATTTTGTGAGCAATAAATTGACATGAGTCTAACGACTGGAGCTGAACTCCAATGACTGACGTGGGGTTCAGGATTCAATGTATTCAAAGTGTTTTGATCATAAATACAGTTCTTAGCTCAGTGATTTCAAAGGATGTATACTTTCTGTCTCACTAGAAATTTTCAATGTTTTCCCTACTATATGATAACCTTACTGTTTTTTCTAAGCCACCTCACCCAAAACATGTTGATATTGGCATTTCATAGCTAGATAAACCACAATAAATCTAATATGCCTGTTCACATGTAATTTCTCATGACCTTGTTCCATTAAACAAATGGGTTCACCACAAGTATTTGTTCTTGATTACTTTGGAAAAGTCCTGTACTGTAATGAAAAATATCTATGCTTGTACTTAAGTACTTCTTCAACAAAAAGTACCTGTACTGGTAAGTATGTTGGCAATGAAAAGCACCTGTACTTGTACTTAATTACTTTATTAACAAAAAGTACCCATGTACTTAATTACTTTATTAACAAAAAGTACCCATACACACTGTACTTGTACTTAAGTACTTTGTCAATGTAAAGTACCTGTACTTGTATGTAAGTATTTTGTCAACAAAAGGACCTGTACTTATACTTAAATACATTTCAAAATATTTTCGCACAGCCTTGGTAGTAGTGACTAAGCTGTGCACCATTTGCCTCTATAATACGCTGTATGTTTTTCCACATGCTACATGGAGGAAACGTTTAGTAACATAACAGTGGCGCCACACAGTGGCATGGTGGGACAACACCACTGATCGATTAGTACTATCTACTCTTCTGGCTGAATGTCATGTTCTTGTTAAATTTTTATGACGTTGACATGATTATGGACGATTCAGAACACTTCTTAATATTGTCCATTGGCAATGTAACACACAGTACGGAAAACCGGTTTTCAAAACTGGTTTCAAAACAATATAAAAACACCGATTTAACGGAATACCGGTATACAATACACAGCTCAATCAAGTTGCTACCCTACTGAACATTGTTTAGATCTTCGTACCTCAAGATCTTACCTCAAGACCGGTCAATAGTTGTCCAAAACTGAGCATTGGGATCGTCTCAAGATTTATTTTCTGAAGTTGCAGTTTCTCTATTGATGCTTATTTTTCATATGTTTTTATCCGGTTTGCATAGTCAAAGCTGATTAATTTGAATTTTTTAATTATATAGGTCTGGGCGACCTCTCCAATCTCTTCGGAGGGGTGACTTAAGTTTGTTTATTGTCCTCGCCTGAACTGTGTCATCTGACAGAGAGTTCCACATTGTTTGAATTGAATTTAACTTTATTTCGGTCACAACATACAAACAATGAGGTACCACAACTAGGGTCTGTGTGCCGTCTTTTACGTATTCTTGACGTGTGTAAAATGCGGCACTGTTTTCCAAACATTTTGTGGAACGCTTGTTTAAATCATCCTACAATCAGCTGTTGAACTCGCATGACTCCGAAGCCTCACACATAACTAAATATGGATACAGTCTGACATGTCCATCAATGTAAAGGTATAATATGTACATTAATGAACATTTACAACCGATGGAACGTCGACTGGTGGCCCGACGACAGGTTTGCTGGCTCGATACCGGAAAGGATGTTTAAAATCATCTTTAGCTCTGCCTCACCGTATGCATCAGACGTGAGTACTACGTCTTCAGACATAGTTAAATATTGATATCGTATAACATGTCCGCCAATATGAAAGCATAATATCTACATTAATGTACATTTACAGTCGATGAAACGTCGCGGGACGTTCGATTGAATTCAGTGCTAAGATGGCGTTGTTTTGGTTGTTCTGTCTATTGACCAAACATACGGCATGCTGTTCTGTCTATTGACCACGCATACGGCATGCCAACATACAAACTCTCGCTCGCTACGCGCCTGCACGGTAAATAGCTAATTGAGGATGATTTAAACAAGCGTTCAGCAAAACATGCAAATAAATCCACGTTAGTCGCTGAGACGCAACTACGGTCTCAGCGTATAAGCGCCTCTAGCGACTAACGTGGATTTGTGGAAGCCCATTGCATAAGCACACACATGAGTATAAAATGTAACCGTGGAGATCCTCTAGAAACCCCTGGGGGCTTATACCAAGGACCAACAAGAACATAATACTTTATGGACATATTCGTTATTATAAAAGTAAACTAAATATATAAAAATAAATAAATATCATCATCAGTATCATGAATGATGATATTAGAATACTACTAATACTAATATTACTACTATCACATCATCAGTATCATGAATGATGCTAAATACTTAAATAAGTCTAAAAAATAAATAAAAATACTGATAAATAATAAAAGAATACTATAACTACGGTACATAATCCTTATAAATGCCTAAATTAACTACGATACAAAATCCTTATAAATGCCGAAGTTAACTATGGTACAAACATTCTTATAAATGCCTAAGCTTACGAGTGTTCTGTGAAACAGTCACGTGAATGTACTATGTAGTGCCATACAGGTGAAATTGCTGTCTCCGTCTCACCTGTGCATAGGTAGGACTGCTGTAGAATAACACGTCAAGCAGTGTGTGGTTTGTGAAGTTTCTCAACTTGCCAATGCTAGGCAGAGTGATCGCCTTGAGTTTACTGCAACAGACACGCATGATTACATATGACATATCACGTTAACTTATTCACACAGGCTCGTTGTGAAAGGTTTTTTTATATACTGACCAAATTTCCAGTGTACATGTATATGAAAAGAAGGTCAGCTGTTAACTAAAATATTAATCAATTCGCATACTAGTTATCATAATGATGTTCACTAAAAGTGCAACTGTTGTGAATGCACCAGCCTGAGTCAATCCGGTTTGGACAGTTGAAAATTTAATAAGTTTAATATTTTTAAGTGTCCATATTAACACAATATACTATAAGATACAATTATGTGTCCAGGTTTTCAAAAAATATACCACTTTTAATATGCAGCATGTGTCGTGATGGAGAAATGAACTGAATGTGTCAAATCAGATCAAACTCAACTCAAAATACCTGTATTTATCCCTCATGGGGAAGTTCCCTTCATGGTGTTTGAGAGATAAAAGAAAAAGATAAATAAATAAAGTTTGCCGTACAAGATAGCACAGCAACAACAAGTTCTAAGAATTGTACACAATTAAAAAGGAATATAATTTACATATAAAAATAGTAATAAAAGAAGTTAATAAATAACAAAAGCAGTCTCCCACCTGTCTATGCCCGTGGCGTCCCCATGGAGCGCAGCGTGCCAACGCACGGGCAGGAACTCAACGCGACCAATCACTCCCTCATCCTGGTACTGCTTGAAGTGAGACTGTAACATCTGGTAGGAGATCCCCCGGAAGTCATCCACTAAACACACAAAGTAAACATAAGACTGAAACGTCTAGCAGGAGACATGTCAGAAGTCATCCATGAAAGCATTCGAGTGCTTCCGGAAGTTACTCTGCACCTACCACATGGATCATAAGGTCAAAGAGTATATGTGGAACAAAATTATTTCCCTGGTGAGTTCACAAGAACATTTACTGGCAACTGTCAAGAGAATGAAACTGGCATGGTTCTGACACATAACACAACATGTTAGCCTCCGGAAGTCCACATTGCCAGCCACACGGGGGGGGGGGAGGGGGGCAGACATCACCATGGATGTCAGGTTGTCTGAGGAAGAGCAGTGTGAATAATGATTGTCTGAGGAAGAGCAGGGTGAATAATGATTGTCTGAGGAAGAGCAGGGTGAATGATGATTGTCTGAGGTAGAGCAGGGTGAATGATGATTGCCTGAGGTAGAGCAGGGTGAATGATGATTGTCTGAGGAAGAGCAGGGTGAATGATGATTGTCTGAGGAAGAGCAGGGTGAATGATGATTGTCTGGGGGAGAGCAGGGTGAATAATGATTGTCATAGGAAGAACAGGGTGAATAATGATTGTCTGAGGAAGAGCAGGGTGAATAATGATTGTCTGAGGTAGAGCAGGGTGAATGATGATTGTCTGGGGGAGAGCAGGGTGAATAATGATTGTCATAGGAAGAGCATGGTGAATAGTGATTGTCATAGGAAGAGCAGGGTGAATAATGATTGTCATAGGAAGAGCAGGTGAATGATGATTGTCTGAGGAAGAGCAGGGTGAATAATGATTGTCTGAGGAAGAGCAGGGTGAATAATGATTGTCTGAGAAAGAGCAGGGTGAATAATGATTGTCATAGGAAGAGCAGGGTGAATGATGATTGTCTAAGTAAGAGCAGGGTGAATAATGCTTGTCTGAGTTAGAGCAGGGTGAATAATGTTATGTAATAGAAGGCCCTGTCCATGCTAGAGCTTCTCAATACAGCCACTGACATACAGGAATTACAGAATATTGCGGCCACAGCATCACTTATGTCCCCCCGACAACCAAGTAAGTCAAGAGATCATGTAAGTAAGTTAAATAACAAAGATGTACCTACCACACTCAATGAGGTTTCTAAACCTGAGGTCACAAGTAGACCCAACTCCGTGGACCACAAACACGAGGTGGTCTATCTTACTCGCTTCTCCTGTCAAAGAAACACAAATGTAGAGAAACTGACAGATATTCAATTACCCAGCAGCCCCTTGGTGTGATCTCAAAATTACACACAACTGCTCTGAAGGTTATAGCTGTGCTTACTTCTCAGAACGTACCTCTCAGAATCCTGGGTTCTTACTCAGTGGAGCTTTCGTGAGCTTCACAGCATCTTTATCAGCATTACCATGTGCTGCTCTGTCAATACTGGAGCACACAATGGACGCTGTTAAAACAACTGCGAAGATACTGAAAGTTTCACAGAGTAACAGCCATGATTCTGAGGGGTAAATTACAAGTGTTCTCGGTATGAGCACTTAAACTCAAACAGTCTATCTCTGTAGCTGCATGCAAAATTGTGAATGAATTCACTATTACTATAAAGATCACCAGAAACTAGAGCTGCCTTTCACTAAAAATGTATTTGCATTATTTGTATGAAATCACATCCTTAAACCTTCTGCGATCCTTTGCTCTAATAAAGACCCTTGTGTGTCTGTGCTCATAACGCCAAATGATTATTGTATGGCATAACAGAAATGTATTAGTATTACTATATCACATCCTCGCAAGTCACGGGTCGTTTCACTATGCTACTACCCCTGGCTGATCGTCTTCACAAAACTGGGGAGTGAGCAGAGTCGACCTATACAATTACTGCAGTTGACTTTGCCAGTCACTACTGCATCAACTGTGGGAACAGTGCAAATACCTAACTCAACTTGAAGGTGGCTACCCGACTGGTGGGAATCCCAGTCTCACGTCCTAAATAGATTTAACAAAATTTACTAGGAAGCCCTTTGGCTTATCGAGAGTCCAACCTATCTATCTAAATATACCCCGCCTGTCTTAGGTCTATTTTATTTTAAAATATATTAACACTACTAGCACCTACACAATTAGCTGACAATCTGTTCCATTCGTTAATTGTTCTTTGTGAAAATTAAACATTTCTAATATCTAGTCTACACTGTTTCTTTGCTAATGTAACTCCATGTCCTCTAGTCCTTCTTTCTTCCTTGACCGAGAAAAACATATTTCTGTCAATTTTTCCATACCCAATATTACCCATTCAACATTTTAAACACCTGATAAAATAAAATGATATCACATGACCAGAGGCCAACCACACTCCTCAGGGGAGATATCATTAGCTGATGTTAAGAGTAGGTTTTGAAAGGGATGTAGAGAAGGGGCAGAGAAGAGTTGGTACTGCCATAGTCAGTTGCAGTGCCCCCTGGTGGGCCAGGATGCTATATCACATAATAACAGAATCTGGACGCACCCTACACTTGCTGAAATACGCAAACTTGGTGATAGTTGGATTTGGGTATCAGCTGTTTCTTTTAGCAACACATCATTTCACTTACAATCACTGTCCTAGGGTCCTGATTTTGAACACATGCGAGCAGTTTTTGTTGACTGAAGAGCCCCCTGGTGAGTAAGAAGTTACCGAAGATAATTAAAAACTCACCTGTGGGAATATTTTCGAACTCCTCGATCCCTCTCTTCACAACCCGAGGTCGAGCCTGTTCACCCTGCATAGTGATTTAAACATCGATGTCACCATTTCTTGTGTTTTTATTTCTATCAAACTGAATTTTTTAAATGTAAATATTAATTTTAATTAAATGAAACAGCTTCACCTTATCAGGAGATGGTTAACATACATAAGTGCTAAAAATAATGTTATTTCTATAAATTATGACAGACTGAATCAAACGTAGCGCATATAAATTAACATGACACTGCTGCATAGCTTTATCTAGAGACCCGTCCACCCGTCATTTGGACGGGTAAAAACGAATATGGCCGGGTAGAAATATGGAAGACGGGCAAAAAAATTAAGGAGCAAAAAAAAAAGGTTTTCCAAAACCATAGATATTGTCAGTTATGCCTTGAAAGTGAGTGTAAATGATGTCAAATGTGTGTTTGTAGCCCATTTCAGGTCATCAGGCACATTTGAAAGTTCGTAAACTAGCTTAACAGCTTAACATCCACGTGTCCACCAAAACATGTGACTGGCAATAATTTGATCCTGCATAAAGCCCTGCACTGCTGATGCATTCTCCGGAAGTTCTGGCAAGGCTAACCTGGGCTGTTCCCCACTCGTCGGGCTGGGAAGAGGGCAGGAAGTGTAGGATCACATTAGGGTTGTGCATGACGATCGTCTCCCCGCCTGTAAACTCCAGTCTCCGGTGCCAAGTGTTTGTCATGAGTGCATTCTTGTACTCCTCCTGCCGTGAACAAGGGTGAATACAGTGAACACGGGTGAATAGAGTGAACACGGGTGAGTACTTTGAAACATGGGTGATTACAGTGAACATGGGTGAATACAGTGAACACGGGTGAATAGAGTGAACATGGGTGATTACAGTGAACTTGGGTGAATACAGTGAACACGGGTGAATAGAGTGAACATGGGTGAATACTTTGAAACATGGGTGATTACACTGAACATGGGTGACTACAGTGAACATGGATGAATGCAGTGAACATAGTTGAATCTCTTGAGTGCAGTGAACGGGGATGTATAAAGTGAACATTGGTGAATAAAGTGAACATAGTGAACATGGGTAAATACAGTTAGCATAGTTGAATGCAGTGGATATGAGTTAACATACAGTGAACACAGTAAATACAGTGAACATGGGTTGATAAAGTGAGCATGAATGAATACAGTGAATATGGTGAGTATCAGTGAACACAGATGATCATTGGCGAATTGATCAGTCATTTGCAAAAGGTAACAATGGTTCAGAAATTAAAGGTAGTATGTTCACTGTTCTATTCTATAATCATGACCATTACACGACCAGTGTAAACTGTATGTTTGCTAATAGATGTAGGCCAACTGCCAAATACAGTTGTACTAACAAAACAAAAATCCATTTGAGGTTCATTGTCTATGTACATAAACCAATAAATCACTGAGCTGTCACTGGAATACACAAGTAATTATTAAATATATACACGTCATCTGTTGTAAATGCAGTTATAATATCAGCAAAATATAAAATGAGTTACATTATTTTTGCAATAAAAAAAGAACTATGAAAAATCCAAAATGGCAGTTGGCTAAGTGTATATACCTCATACCTCAAGTTTCTCTGAAAATTCCTCATCATATGGCAAGAATCTGGGATCGTTTTCTGGCCGGTAAAACCAAGATGCCCGCCGAACTTTGACCTCTTGTTCGGTCCAGTACACAGCTGATTTGATACGTTGATGCAGGTCAACATCGTAGCGTCCACCATCAGTACTGACCACAGCGTTCTGACCAGGCCCTGTCCAAGACATGGTGAAAAATGTACAGAATATGAGTTAATCAAACGCTACTTTATCACACTAAAGATTAATAATAATTTTTTTCAAATATTTTCACTTTTTGTGTTTACTTTTTAACTTGACCTTTTTATTATTATTTTTTTTTTTCAAACAGACATCCTGTAGCTGAATATAGTTTATATTATTTATTTCCACAATAATTATATATATATATATACATATATATATATATATATATATATATATATATATATATATGTATGTATACATATATATATACTAAAAATGTGTATAAAGTGTATATATATATATATATATATAAAGTATATATTTATTCCATATAATATATAACTATATACATGTATATATATATATATATATATATATATATATATATATATACATACACGTGTACATATATATATATTCAGTTATTAAATATATATACATATGTATATATTTATACATGTATTATATTGTTGTGCATAAATGCTATTAAATTATTAATATTATCTGGATCCTAAATACAGAGTAACCTAAAAAATCCTAAAAAGTACCTGTAAAACAAACCATAAACCACAATTTTCTCAACAAAAACGAACCATAGTTGTACGCAATTATTTTATTTTTACCAGCTCGAAATGCGTCTTCCAGTCGACTTGAATCAGTGATCGAGAACGGCTTCCAACACTGTCGCAGTTCAATGAACTGTGCGTAGAACCAGTGATGCGTGACCGGCGTGTAGCTGAGTGGAATCACTCCACTCGGTGGCAGCACCGACTGCGCTCCGCCGAACATCCCAGGAGCAGGGGCGGCCACCGCCTGCGACGGTGCTACGACAGCGGTTGGTGGCGCCATCTGTGGGCCACCAGGGGGCGCTGGGGGCAGTGACCGACCGGGCGTGCCAGCGTACGTCCCTGGTGGCGGCTGGGCGTACCGATGTGGGCCCGGCGGACGATGGAAGTTCTGCGATGTGGCACCTACAGCGTTGATGTGAATGTTGTAGTGGGCTTTTACTTTCACTTTCACAACCAAACTGTTGTGTGTAACCACATGCAGAAAAAACTGACTGATATATGTCATAATGTTGACAGCTCATATACCACGCTGCACGAATGCATCATTTCCATTCACTCAACACTAAACAAATCCTCACAGAGATTCAAACAACCTGCAGACTGCTATTTCTATTAGGACCTCCCAGCGGGTAACGGTGGATGAATCTGTTATTGTGGTCTTACTCTTACATCAAATACACAGACAGATACAGAAGGTGGTTCTGAATAATCACAGACGTTATTTGTATCGTTACAAACAATCAATTTATCTCTGTCTAACATATACAGCACAAACAGCCAAACCACAATCAGTGCCACCATTGGGGTATTTCCAAAAAAGGGTGACAGGTTATTCATCAATTTTTTTTCCAAGATGTAAACAGTCTTAAAGAAAAACATTTATCATACCCACATCCATGGCTACATGTATATGCATGTAATCAAGTACACCCTCACAAAAAGAAAAACGTGCTAACCCTGACACCCACCCACCCACCCACCCACACCCACCCACACACACTCACCCACACCCACCCACCCACACACACACACACACTCACCCACACCCACCCACCCACCCACACACCCACACACACACTCACCCACACACACACACACACACACACACACACACAGTATAGAAAATGTGGTTGTACATAGTTCCTAATTAACACAATATCCAATTAACAATATCCAAACGGCGATACTAATAAAGTAACAAGTCACAGATTGTCACATTACCTGTGTTGGGGGTACTTCCAGCTTGGGGTGCCATCATAGAGGGCGGTATCTGAGTGCCCCCAGGCATTGTGGGAGCTGACATACTTGTGTGTGTGAATGGGCTGTCAGTGGCGCCGCCAGGTGGTTGTTGTTGGAAGCAACTGAACGTAGTTTGTTCTTCCATGTTGGGTCCTTGGCCAATAAAACTGTCAGCTTCTCCATCTTCTGCAAATATAAGTACATATGAATGCACTGACTAAACATTCTGTTATCATAAATTAAATGTGGCATTTTTTATTACATTTAAAAACATAGCTTGATATTTGTTTATCAAAAAATCAATTACATTTTTTATTTTTAGTATTCTAACATGCTAAATTTATTCTTGGTCACCCATGACTGTTTTAATTACAGTGTAATTACTCATTCTTTTAATAACTTTATTGTTATCTGTTCGGTTTGTTGTTTCAGTTACAAATTTAGAATATTTTAGATCAAGTTAGACATACAACTGCATGTGAAGTAGAATGTCTTTTTACTGAATTACTAGCTGGCATTAGAAGTGATCCATAAAGTATACACGTGTGACAGCAAGTAAGGTGTCAGGTGAGTCTACATTCTACAGGTATATTGAAAAGTGTTACAAGGGAATGGGATGTCTTGCAGTTGCAGATCATTTTAAAATGTAATTATTATAACAGAAAATATATTAGCTTATCTATGTTAGTATGAAGAATACAATCATGAATAGCTATGCTAGTCACACACAGATGTGTGTGTGTAATTTGTATTGTATCAATATAAAGAACATCTCAGTTGTTACAACTGTTAAAGGGGCACTGTATGGGATTGAACCTTCCACGTGAAACGGCAAAATTTGGCCGACCCGCGAGAGGCAGCACCGTCAGTACCTAAAAATATCTTGTTGACGTTGCGCAGCCGAGCGGTGGACAAAACTGCAACAACTGACAAGACAAGCGTGCCGCGTGATAACTGTTGTTGCTATGTTTAACTCATGGCTTTTAAAAGTGATCCTGGACAGTGCAGTTGTGGAAACATCTGTAATAGATTGGAAAAGAGAGGCGCGTGTCCGGTTTGATTCAAATTTAAGAAGATATTTTTAGGTACTGACGGTGCTGCCTCCTCGCGGGTCGGCCAAATTTTGCTGTTTCGCATGGAAGGTTCAATCCCATACAGTGCCCCTTTAAATTATACTATTCCTGGCATAGGATACATTCAATGTAGGAGAAATTATCACGTTGGTCAATTTATACAAGGGTCAAAAAGCTTCCAGTAAGTATACACAGATTTATGTAAGCTGATTAGCCTCCAGCAGACCACACAGTGATACACTGAGCCTGTAGGCCCGGTTTCTAAGCCGGGTATCTGTTTCTGACAGGAAGTATAATAAAATGAGCGCTGACAGCTAAATTTGTGGAATGTGTACATTACTTTTTAATCCTGGTAGTTAATCAGTTAGTTTCTTCAATGTCTAAGGCAGGTGTAAATTATTATGTATATATATATAATTATATATATATATATATATGTGTAATATATCATGTTGTGATACAACACAGTAAACAACGTAAAATGTAATTGTAAGTGTAACTGTCAGTGACAGTGTCACACGTCATGACATATGATAAGGCATACTTGACTGTCATTCACACCCTTTCTTTGTTGCCTGTTTATTAATCTTATATGTAAAATGTATACTTTTACGTACATTTTTCTGACCAGTTTTTACGCTGTCATCCTATTCACATTCAACACTAAATTTCCGCTCTTAAACTGTAACTCCGAGAGGAACTTGTAGTTCAACTTGAAGTTGTCGATCGCACAGGCCGGTGCTACTCGAGGGCCGGTTGGCGTGAAATATCTTACCTGGGAATATCAAAGCCGGTTCTGTTTGCGGTACTGGAAGCAGTAGGCTGGTTCCCTGGGCAAGATTTAAAGTCAAGCCTTCTGAAGCGGGCATCAATAACAAGGGAGGTGGGGTAGAATCTTTTCCCTGATTGGGACTCGCCATCCTTCGTGGTAGTGTTTACGTCACACACAGGAAACGGATGTTGCAGACATCCAAAAATAAACTGCCAGGTGGCAGCACTTCTAACACCGAGTGGTAACGAAACGGACCAAAACACCTCGTGCGTGTTCACGCGAGTGAGGGAGCGTGCGCGTGCCAGTATAATAACCGAAAGTACAAGTAGCAGTTCTAAAAACTACCAAAGTAAAGATACCTTGACATAATCGCCTAACCTCGCTTGCTGAGGATACAGACGGATGAACGTAGCAGGCAAACGCGTGTATAGCCTCGGTTACCCAGGCTCCGTGAGGTCGCAGCACTTTTAAGCCCCTCAACTCTGTCTGAGAGCACGTTTTGATACACCTTAGGTTCCGCAACAGGGCATTTATAGACCAATTAGTAACACGCATGTGTCCACGTGGACAGTCTCTGTTTACACAGTACACCTGGCAATGTTTCCACGTGGTTCTGCTTGTGTTTAGTTGGATAGAGGTCATCAAAACGACTGGATACTTCAGGAGTTATGAATTTTAAAACATTTCTGGCACCGCATTAATGCTGAAACATGCTTGCGTGCATGCATTTGTAAAACATTGTGCCAAACTTATAAAAACTCAAATATATGTTAATTTGTAAACTATTAATTAATAAATAATTAAAATGACATGCTGGTTGAGCTAATTAAGAGTAAATAAGTAAATAAATAAAAATATAAAAGGGTAAAAGGTGTAGAAAAAATAGACATTAAAAGCAATCTTCAAATAATAAGTCTTAAGGTGTGTTTTAAATTTGTTCATGCACACTGTGGAGCGCAAGTCCTCAGGTAGTGCGTTCCAAAGAGTTGGTCCTGCACGAGAGAATGAACGGCGTCCATAACGTTCGAGGTTGTGCCGAGGAACCACTAGCAACGCGCGGTCTGCAGATCGCAGGGCGCGACGCGGCACGTACGGTGTGATCAGCGAGGCAATGTACGCCGGCGTCCGCTCGTGTAGGGCGCGAAACACAATGACGAGTATCTTGTACTTGATGCGATATTTCACGGGCAACCAGTGGAGTTGTTGCAATGCGGCCGTCATGCTACGCTGGTCACCGCGCCTGAGCCGCAGCACAACTCTGGCCGCCGAGCGCTGCACCATCTCAAGGCGGTGCAAGAGGCGGTCGGAGATGCCATGCAGTAAGTTTACTGCGTTTCCGTAGTCTAGCCGTGATGTGACGAGGGCGTGGACGAGAGTCTTGCATGCTGCAGTTGTCAGACTTGTTCGTATTTTGGCAATACGAAATATATTTGAGTATGCAGCACGGCAGACGTTCGATACTTGCGCTGACATGTCAAGTCGGCTGTCAAGTAAAACGCCTATATCATGAACAGTTAGCGACAGTGATTTAGATGACACACTGAAAATTGTTTCAGCTGCAGCAAGCAGACTACCAAATATTCGTTGTGATATCGTTTGATGCTGATAACGCCTGCGCACTGATGCCTGATCCAGTGATCCTAACGAATGCGCCCTCATCCAAGATGGCAACTCTTCCTTCTACATGAAAGATGTTCCTCCGGTAATGAAAACGATATCACAACGAATCTTCGGTAGTCTGCCTGCTGCAGCTGAAACAATTTTCAGTACAGACAGTTATGTCGATCGTCTCCACTCACCAAAGTCGGCTGAACGGAATCGGAGAAGGTGTGGTGAAATGTTCATCGTTGAGGGGCTGAACATTCATCGACCTGTCGACTGGAAAGCCTTCCTCACAAATGATGAAAACAAGAGGTCGTTTAGGCATCTTCTTCTCGAGCACTGGAGCTCTCCTTCCATAATGGAAGAGAGTGTTCGAAGTCCAATAACCTTCATCGAAGGGGGTCAAGCGTTCAAGTTACCTTGCCATGATGGAGTGACATCGGTGGAACATCAACCAGAGATCTGTTCCAGCAATGAAGAAACTGATGTGAGAATTATCATCTACATAAAGTACATTCAAACTATATACAATGTCTCATATAAAAATCCATCAGGGTCAGAGCAAAGGACTCTGACATCTTCTTTATACTTCTCTATTTTGCCAAATCGTTCACGGTCGACATTCTTATAGATACAGGAGAGAAGTTGATCAATATCAGCCAGTTGGTTGATAACTATTCCCAAGAACACATCGCAGCTCCGTTGGCCTTGCATGCCTTCACAGGTGCTGATTGCACTTAAGCTTTCAAAGGCAAAGTAAGACCAATTAAATTACTGAGCCAGAACTCAAAGTTTGTACACATATTTGCTGCAGTGGGTTTCACGTGGACGCTTGATGATGATCTCACATTGTCAATGGAATTGAGGAATTTATGTGTCGCTTGTATGGGGTTGGACCGCGAGTGAAGCAAGTTGACGTGGCTAGAGAGATCAAAGTCAAGAACATATGTGGTTCAAACGTCGACCTTCGGCCTGGTCTCTCCAATGATCTCTCCATATTTCCGCCATGCAGACGGATTCTCGCCCAGCACATAAAGAGAGTCAATTTCCAAATCTCGATCTGACGCAGGGCGCTCGATCATTTTCCAAATATACCGTCCCCTCTTGACCATGGTTATCATGTTACAGAATCGAGAAAACTGCAACCACTTTGGTTCGAGGGGGACGTCATTAAAATGGTTCTAGTTGATATCTTAGAAGAGAATTGAAATGACGAAGAGGAAGAAATCACAGATGAAATCCACACTGTTGATGATTATGACGAGGACGAGAACGATGAGTACGATGACAATTAATCATCATCACGTCTTCTACATCTGGATTTCAAGTGACATGGATGTACTATGTTACTGAGTATCTGCATCTAAACACAGATTGCTCTCTTAGTTGTTTTTTGTCGAATGTCTTTTCAAGCCTTTCAGTTGCATTTTCTAGACTACTTTATAGGTGTTTGATAATAAAATATGTTATATGTAGTTCTTTGTATATTTGGTATTTCATTTCATGAAGATTAGCACCATCTTTGCGTTCTTCTATTGTGTAGTATTCGTCTTTCTGATACACACTTGGTGTCTTAGAGAAGGTAATGTGTCCTGTTTTTAGCGTATCGATGTCTACATGGTCATTGCTGATGCTGCCCATTCTTCACATACCTGTTACATCTTTCGGCGTGGTGAGAATTATGATACTTATTTCGGTGTAGAATTCCTCTGTAGTTTTATGATCTGATGTTAGTGATGGATTTCACTACCATGGTTGCATACAACTGTAATTAGTCTGCCTGCGTTCTTCTGCTTTTACGCAAACCTGTAGTATAGTATACAATAAAATAATACATGGACAATTATTCGAAGGCTCTCTTTTCCATATCATTTGGCTTTATCAGATAAACGAATATTACAACCCGCACATTATTAACTACGTATATACTCAATCACACTTGATTATATGACGAGACAAAGTCTAGAATCGACATCTAGATGTGCAGGGCTTCAAAACGAGGTAATACATGCCACATGGTCAATCATAGCTTGATTTCTGCGCCCACGCAGTCCATGCGTGGGGGTAAAATCAAATGACCTTGCACCTTTATCATTGACCTTGACCTTACATATAATTCAGATATGCACAGTACACTTGAACAACACTGATAAACATTAAATCAACTTAAAGATCAATGTTTTTGTCCAAAAATGAAAGATGGTAGCACATTAGAAGACCCGACATCCGATCACTGAAATATAAGTGATTTAGGGGGTACGTTAGGCTTTTCACCCACAATTTTCAAGATAGAGAGGTCATCTTGGTACCAAATAGAAGCTTATACCCTTGGGAAGTTTTATATTTGGAAAAGAGTCCAAATCGTTCATTTCGAAAGGCTTGTAAATATAAATTTCTGACATGAACGTGTCAGGCGGAGGACGATTTTTCATCATTTTGGTGGCGCAAAGGCTCAAATTATGGAATTGGTTTGTGGAAAGGCGCTAAATCATACATAGTAGCCTTCCCTACTATCTAATGATGCTTTCTGCCAAATATGGTGTTTCTATATCTATTTCTGACGTCACAGTGACACAATATTTGAATATACCTAATTTTAGGCCCGAAAAGTTTTTTTTGGCCCCCTGAGGGCAAAAGGCCCCGAGTTGAGAGTGCTCATTACAAACTTGCGATGGCCCACGGTATAGGTTATTAAGAAATCATAGTGAAAAAAACTTAGCAGAAAACATCCTGAGATCTGGACCTGGCTCCCGGCCTATTAATATCGCACCCATTTCTATGAAAGTCGTTGAAAACGTATATAGATGCGAGTGCATTAGTACCGGTCGCTGGCTAATTATCACACGGTGGACATATTAACATCGATTTTACAAAGGAGTGATTATTATATCACAGGGTATGCAAAACTTTAAAACAGGTTTGTGAACTTAGTTTTGGTAGCGTTTGGTCTTGCGGTCGCTATGAGTATTTGCTAGGTAGCAGCATCATGTTCCACTATTCAACGTTAGTTTGTGTTCATTCGTTTCGCAGAAAAGACGGGGGGCCGTATTACCCCCAGGGGCCGTTTTGCCACACGTATACACTTGCGGGCGCGCACATTCACGCGCACTCTCTCATAAAAACAAGTACACTCTCAATTTGTTTTCTGTATTTTCTCTGGCGGATAGTGTCCCAAAAGTCCACCTTCAAGGGTAAAAGTATGTTTTAAAATAACACGAATACACAGAGAAATACGCGAACGCATCCGCGAATATCCACTCACAGGAAATATAAGAATAGGCGCATGCGCAAACGTTCACTGATTTGCCAGGAAGTTGCGCATTGCGTAACTGCGGATTCGCACAATTAGTGGTCATGTGATTGTGGTTTCCGCCCAACAACGAGACAACGAGAAGGGCGTAATTTAAGATGTATGTAAGATGTAATGTAAGTCGAAATGGATCCGCTGCAGGTCAGTTTTCTCACTTCTTTTGTCGTTTTCTTACTCGCCATCTATAGCTGCTCGTTATCGATACACTTACTATTAAATCGCTTCAATGATTATGTTGTTGTAGCAAACGGCCACGGTGACATCGAGATGTGGACTAGAGAGTCTAGGCCCTGCAAACTATACGACGCGCACCACGATACGGCCATCGGATTGGAACTCGAAGAGGCTTTCATATTGAACGTCGGTCGCACGGGATGAGACATCAGATTCAATTTAAGTTATTGAAGCGGCTGCCGACTTTATTCACAATTATCGGACGTTAAATGTTAGGGTGCTATAGGGTGTAGATCGGTGTAATTTATTTTCGGTAACCTTGGTCGGGAGGAGAGTAAACTCCTTTCGCTGTTCAAGCATTGGGAAATCAGACTTCCTTCTCACCGAAAGGGGTTGGAGGTTCGCCGGCTTGCAGATTCCTTCCATGGCTTACCCGCCGTCTTCAACTGTCAGTTATTTTAACCAGATATGTATCATATCTAATCTAAATGACTGGTTGATTGTCGACGGTGTCTTTTTCGTCATTCGATGTATCATTTTGTTAGGTAATAAAACAATACTTCAAGATGGTCGACGATCTTCCGTGTGGCGATTGAGAATGCTTTCTTTTTCGGCTTGGTATGCAGATTGTTGACGACGAAGAGGCCACATATCTAGGGTGTGTTGATGGATCGATCGTCGCAATTGTGCCTCGCAATGTTTTCATTAGAATAACGTATCTCCTATACGCTTCGATGGTGAAGTGCGCCTAAATATAGATATATATATATAGATATATATATATATATATGTAGACGTTCCGCCATGAACATTCTTCAGTTGTGAAATTCGCTCCGAACAGGTATCAAAACACTACCACCACCACCCCCTCCTCCAATGTCTTCCGAGGTCAATATCCGACGACCCAGAAATTGCGAACGTCACCGCAAAAATTGTCAACACGTCCCATTTCAATGCCGTGTCATGTTGAAAATACGGCTCATGCAGCTCTCTTCACAAGACAGCGCCGCCCGTATGTGCAGTCACACTACGCACGCACGCACGCACGCACGCGCACACACACACACACACACATCACCACAGACACACACGCACACACTTGCGCACGCACACATACACGCACGCACACTCACACACACATTACCACAGACACACGCACACACACACCACACGCACGCACACTCACACACACACGCGCACGCACGCACGCACACACATCACCACAGCCACATTCACCGCGAAGAGAAATTTGTGGTTCTGTCTATGCATGTGTTATGGTAATGCAATGTTTAACCCTGCGACAATTCAGTTTTGCATGCTGTTACAATAAAAATCATAACTCTGCAAATACTTATCGTAAAAATGTGAATTATATATCATTTTACTGCCAAATGAATTCTTTATTATAATAAAATTATATTATCTCTATTATGTCAGACAATCACGGTGATATTATTAGCTGAACGTCATCCAAAAAAATATGAAAAAAATAAACGCACTATCCCGTTCCTAAATAATTACTGAACGGACACATTTCCTACTTCCAGTGAGACAAACGTAGCCATACATATTAGCTCCCAAATAAAACAAAAATGAATCAAATCCGTTGAGAACTTTTATTTTGACGAATTTTTTTCGACATCGCGGTAGGCCATTTTAGGCCAGCCGATTGCTGGTACATTCGCCGGCGGCGCAAACCCGCGGCGCGGCCGGTGAAATGTTGCGCTGACAAATGGTCGAATTTTCACACAAAAAAGCAACCAAAGTTGTTCTAACTATTTGAACTAGTATAATAGACACATTCTTGAATACTGTCAGTTGTCTTGTCGAAACATAGACGCGGTAACTTGAGATATTCCGAAGTAAACGTTTGGATCTGGAAACTCCTTCGACGCGACTGGCCGCCATCTTGTTTACGGCTTCGCCGGCTGGAAGATGACGCGGTGTTTGAAAGCTTGCTTCTGATTCGCTGAACCAGTTTCATTCACGTGTTTATTTTTCCCTGATTGGGCAAGAACAGCGCTTTCTATTGGTACCACGTATGCGGGGGTCGGGCCTTTATGAATGGGTGCGTAAATTCGTCACGGCAGGCGTAGTAAACCACCCAAATTTGGGCATAAAATTTATCACGTGTTTTGTCCGGTCGCGTGTAACTCGCTGTCATTCAAACTGCTCATGAATAAATATACACCATTTTGAAAAATCTGTCAGCTACCCGATTATACCAAATGTGTGCGGGTCGGTTACTGATTACGCAAACGAAAAATGTATTTATGCGGGAAGGTGTCTAGGGCCGATTAATCGGCCATGGCCGGTCCCTATGGAACGATATTAGGGCCATAATTCAACATGTCGTATTATTGCAGATAATCTGCAATAATACGACGTCAGGCATAATGAAGACACGCATAATGCGAGCGAGCATAATGCAAGCGAGCATAATGCGAGCAAGAATGCGAGCAAGAATGCGAGCAAGCACAATGCGATCAAGAATGCGAACAAGAATGCCAGCAAGCAGAATGCGAGCAAGAATGCAAGCAAGCATAATCAGACTTGGCATAATCAGCACTCGCTAAGTTTGTGCTGCCATCTAGCGAACTACGCCAACTTGAAAATTGAAAATACTGAAGTATCCCTTACATTAACAAATGTTTTGGCGCAGGCTATTCACCTACCAGCTGCTCGATAAAAAACGTCAAGTCGAACTGTTATTTTGTTGTTTGTAATGCGCCTTTTTTATCCTCTGGAACAATACTTAATATGATATGAGGCAGAAAGTGAGTTTGGGCAGAAACCTAGCATTTAAATTATAATGATAGAGCATAATTAATGTATGTAATCAGCTTAATAATACATTTTCTGTTATGTCATTTATGATTTTTTATGAGTAATTATGTTAAATTTTTTATACAAATAAGGCAATATTAATTTTGTGTGAAAATACATGTGATAATTAAACACATGCTCTTTTGTTTCTCTTAGGCATACTACTTGACCATATCTGTCACAGATCAACTTACAATGTGTGCAATTACGTGCATGTCATCGCACGTACGATGTCTTCCGTTACATAGTGTGACATTTGCTAATAAATGAAACCTGCCGCAACATCACATCGATTGTCATGCGTCGTTTACTGTCGATCCGGTTTTAAAAGTGGGGTACGGGTGACCAATTTATATACACATATGTATGGATGTGTGTGTGTGTGTGTGTGTGTGTGTGTGTGTGTGTGTGTGTGTGTGTGTGCGTGTGTGTGTGTGTATACACAAGTGTGTATATATAATATATATATATATATTTGACATATATATATATTTATATACATGCATATATATATATATATTTGACATATATATATTTGACATATATATATTTGACATATATATGTATATATATATATATATATATATATATATATATATATATATATATATATATATATATATATATATATACATACGTACACGGGCGTCGATCGGTGGGGGTCGCCCTTGTGGATATTTATATTGTCTACGGCGGAACCAGCAAATTTATGCACTTTGTGTAATTTGATCTCATTTTAGTGTTGACATATTTCTTTGCCAAAAGGTGGGATTGGGAAGTCCTACACAGGCACCCCTGTAAGCTCTGCATCTTGTCACTCTATGAATCAGGCAAGCAGTGTTTGGTCCAAAATCTACCCCAAATGTTCAGTGATTGGGTGGACCATGGCCCCTCTTCAAATATAATTGCCAACACAACTATTATAAATAGCATAACATAAAGGTTTTTTTAATTTAGAATCAGCACCAGACCAATAATTGAATGAATAATTTTTTTGTATTGAAAAAAATACTTATGTGTATTTCAGGTCATATATATATATATATATATATATATATATATATATATATATATATACATATATATGTCAAATATATATATGTCAAATATATATATGTCAAATATATATATGTCAAATATATATATGTCAAATATATATATGCATGTATATAAATATATATATATATATATATATGTCAAATATATATATATATTATATATACACACTTGTGTATACACACACACACACACACACACGCACACACGCACACACACACACACACACACACACACACACACACACACACACACACACATCCATACATATGTGTATATAAATTGGTCACCCGTACCCCACTTTTAAAACCGGATCGACAGTAAACGACGCATGACAATCGATGTGATGTTGCGGCAGGTTTCATTTATTAGCAAATGTCACACTATGTAACGGAAGACATCGTACGTGCGATGACATGCACGTAATTGCACACATTGTAAGTTGATCTGTGACAGATATGGTCAAGTAGTATGCCTAAGAGAAACAAAAGAGCATGTGTTTAATTATCACATGTATTTTCACACAAAATTAATATTGCCTTATTTGTATAAAAAATTTAACATAATTACTCATAAAAAATCATAAATGACATAACAGAAAATGTATTATTAAGCTGATTACATACATTAATTATGCTCTATCATTATAATTTAAATGCTAGGTTTCTGCCCAAACTCACTTTCTGCCTCATATCATATTAAGTATTGTTCCAGAGGATAAAAAAGGCGCATTACAAACAACAAAATAACAGTTCGACTTGACGTTTTTTATCGAGCAGCTGGTAGGTGAATAGCCTGCGCCAAAACATTTGTTAATGTAAGGGATACTTCAGTATTTTCAATTTTCAAGTTGGCGTAGTTCGCTAGATGGCAGCACAAACTTAGCGAGTGCTGATTATGCCAAGTCTGATTATGCTTGCTTGCATTCTTGCTCGCATTCTGCTTGCTGGCATTCTTGTTCGCATTCTTGATCGCATTGTGCTTGCTCGCATTCTTGCTAGCATTCTTGCTCGTATTATGCTCGCTTGCATTATGCTCGCTCGCATTATGCGTGTCTTCATTATGCCTGACGTCGTATTATTGCAGATTATCTGCAATAATACGACATGTTGAATTATGGCCCTAATATCGTTCCATAGGTCCCAGGGTTAAGATGCACTCATGCAAGCTTGATAAATATCTCACATACTGTAAGGAAGTCGTCAAACAAAATTTCTCATACACAGATGTAATTATTAACCACACATGAAGCATTGCTATAGGTTCTGATTTGATACATGTAACGTAATATCTGTGTAAAATTTTAAAGAAAAACTTGATCATTTCATTACAAATTTCATGTTTGCAGAATCATTGATTTTATAGGCAGATAAAAAAGTTTGTAAAGTAATTCATGACATACTTTGTTGTATCCTGACCAAACATTCACACAGTCGAAAGGTTTGTAAGTAAACTGATGAGATATTTTGTTGTTGTCCACATGTCTCCACTCAGTTTCATCTTTCTGTCCTAGTACTGCAGTACTGGTCTGATGCCAGCATCTTTCAGCTTGGAGACATCGAACCATTCCCACAGCCTAATCGGTGTTACAGTTCTTTTAAGCTTCAGTCTGATGTGTGCGACAACAAGGTGGTGATCGCTGCCAACATCCACTCCTCTTCTAAAACGTACATCTTGTAAGGATCATCGCCACTTGTCCACTGATGAGAAGGTGGTCAATTTGTTTCATGTCTCTTTGGTTAGGTGAGACCCAAGAAAGTTTGTGTATTTCTTTGTGTGCAAATAGGATGACAAAGTTGTTTATACCACAGAAGTCTATCAGTCGAGTATGACACAATGTAAGTACAGCATTTAACAGTCGAGAAAGGCATAATGTAAGTATGTCATGTGACAGTAATGAGACAGTAGAATACGGGAAAATGTGTCTATGTCATGTGATGGTAGAGTGCAGCACAGTACAAGTTCATTATGTGATGAAAACCTTTTCTGTTATTACTTGTTCTCGGACTTTTCTTGTATGCAATAGACATGTCTGACCTGAGTGTTGTTGTATGTAATCGACAGGTTTGTCCTATATGAATATAGTTGTATGTAATCGATAGTTCCATCCTAAGTTAGAGTTGTTGTACATAACAGATAGGTGTGATGAAAGTGAGCGTTGGTGAGGCTGAGCTGTTTGGCACAGGGGGTGTAGAATAGGAGGAGTCTCAGAGAGTGCTTCAGTTCCTCCACTGAGAGGCGAAGAAACAAGTGGTGCTCAGGATGAACAGAGAACCCATGGTGAGCTGGCAACAGACTAGTCTCTCTGTCTCTGTTTCTTTCTGCCTGTCTCTCCCTGTCTCTCTCTCTCTCTCTCTCTCTCTCTCTCTCTCTCTGTATATATATATATATATATATATATATATATATATATATATATATATATATATATATATATATATATATATATATGTCTCTCTCTGTCTCTCTCTGTCTCTCTCTCTCTGTCTCTCTCTCTGTCTCTCTCTCTGTCTCTCTCTGTCTCTCTCTGTCTCTCTCTGTCTCTCTCTGTCTCTCTCTGTCTCTCTCTGTCTCTCTCTGTCTCTCTCTGTCTCTCTCTCTCTGCCTGTCTGTCTGTCTGTCTGTGTGTGTGTGGGTGCGTGCGTGCGTGCGTGCGTGCGTGCGTGTGTGTGTGTGTCTCTCTCTCTCTCCCTCTCTGTCTGTCTGTCTCTCAGACTTTTCCTACCACCTGCCTGCCTGCCTGCCTGCCTGCCTGCCTGCCTGCCTGCCTGCCAGCCTGCCTGCCTGCCTGCCTGCCTGCCTGCCTGCCTGCCTGCCTGCCTGCCTGCCTGCCTGCCTGCCTGCCTGCCTGCCTGCCTGCCTGCCTGCCTGCCTGCCTGCCTGCCTGCCTGCCTGCCTGCCTGCCTGCCTGCCTGCCTGCCTGCCTGCCTGCCTGCCTGCCTGCCTGCCTGCCTGCCTGCCTGCCTGCCTGCCTGCCTGCCTGCCTGCCTGCCTGCCTGCCTGCCTGCCTGCCTGCCTGCCTGCCTGCCTGCCTGCCTGCCTGCCTGCCTGCCTGCCTGCCTGCCTGCCTGCCTGCCTGCCTGCCTGCCTGCCTGCCTGCCTGCCTGCCTGCCTGCCAGACAGCCAGCCAGTGACTATGACAACTACCGAGATGTCAATTTCATTACACATTGCATGATAGAATGATGATATGGTGATACACTTTCTAGATATATTGTTACTCATCTAATGACAGAATAATGTTCTAGTGCCAAATAATCTACAAAACACAATACTAAATGAAACAGATTCTGATCAGCTTGCTAATCTATTCTCTTTTGACCAATCCCAAATGTGACTTTAATAGTGACCATGATAGTGAAAATGAGCATAGATGATATAGCTCATATATGACAGATCCTAGTGGCATTAATGACCTAGCCATTGTCAGTGCATTGTTTACAATTTCCTGGCACATACAATATAACTAATTATTTTCAAATGTCATGACGTTTTCAGAATTATAAGTCTGTTCCTGTTTGTGTCAGCTGAGCAACTGGCAACGTCACCAGTCATTTGGCAGCTCTTACCAGCTTTTTATCATCCTGTGTCAGAGCTCTAAAAGCACATTACTTCCATCAAATTTTGTTTTCCCATTTTAACTCCACTTTCTTTTTTATGACACCAGAAATATTATTGTGAGGAAACTGCATAAGTGATGGATGTATTCAGTATGATATTCTCAGTTATTAACAAACACATGCATGTGCATACACACATGAAGGCATGCAGGCACACACATGTACACAAACACACACACAGCACATAGACATGTACACATACATACACACACAAGCACATAAGGCAAGTACATGCACACACATGTAAATTAATACACAAACAAACACACAAGTAAACGTAGACATAATCAGTTGTTTGTATTATGGTTTTTTCTCTGGAATAATTTGTTTGTGGTGATGCACAGATTCAGCTACCTGGTAAATTTCTAACTGTGGCTCCTCAGTAGCACCTACCACTGTCTTAGAGAAGTCACTGTGTCACAGGCGATGACGGTGTCAATGTGTTTCAGGCTCTAACAGTGTCAGTGTCATGTAGGCTCTATGTGTCAGTGTTACAGGCTGAAACAATGTCAGCATGTTGACGCTTTAAAAGTATCAGTGTTTTGCAGGCTGTCACAATGTCAGTGTGTTGCAAGCTCTAACAGTGTCAGTGTGTTGCATGCATTAACATTTGTCAGTGTGTTGCAAGCTCTCACAATGTCGGTGTGTTGCACGCATTAACATTTAGTTTATAAGTGTGTTGCAGGCTGTCACAATGTCAGTGTGTTGCAAGCTCAAACAGTGTCACTGTGTTGCTCGCATTAACATTTGTAAGTGTGTTGCAAGCTCTTACAATGTCAGTGTGTTGCAAGCTCTAACAGTGTCAGTGTATTGCATGCATTAACATTTGTAAGTGTGTTGCAGGCTGTCCCAATATCAGTGTGTTGCAAGCTCTAACAGTGTCAGTGTATTGCACGCATTAACATGTGTCGGTGTGTTGCAGGAAGTCACAATGTCAGTGTATTGCAAGCTCTAACAGTGTCACTGTGTTGCACGCATTAACATTTGTCGGTGTGTTGCAGGAAGTCACAATGTCAGTGTATTGCAAGCTCTAACAGTGTCACTGTGTTGCACGCATTAACATTTGTCAGTGTGTTGCAGGCATAAACAGTGTCAACGTGGGGTAGGTTCTAACAGGATGACAACTCTGACCTGTTGCCATGGTGATGTGATCATCGATGCTGGGCCCACTTCTACCAAGGGTTGCTATGCAAGGTCTGCTATGCTGACATATTGCCATGGTGATTAACTACGTTTGAACACATTTCCATGGCTGTCACAAAACTGGTATATGTATAATATATTCCTATTCCTGATTAGTTCTGTTGATTATTTGCACAACTCTCATGTTGTTAAGTAACGTTGAAGTCTGAATGCAATATATATATATATTGTCCCATTATATTTTTGTGTAATGGGCTTCATGCTACAACCATTCTTTGAAATTATTAATTCTTTAACATTTGACAGTCCTAGTACTAGGGAGGTTGCCAGCTCCTAGGTTTTTTTCATTTACTATTTTCTCCTTATGACTACAACATGCATGTTGCAGGTTTACTCCCTGATTAGGCTATCTTTGTTCTGGTGGGGTGTATATTTTGTTGGGTTATCTTTATTCTGGTGGGTCATCTGTATTCTCGTGGGCTGTCTATATTCTGGTGGGTTATTTTTAAGACATGTCTGTATTCTGCTGAACTGTCGACTGAAATAAATGACTATTTTTTGACTGGTTACAAATTGTTTGTCCACTCTTTGCACAGCAAACTTCAAAACATTTCTTTTATTGAGTTATCATGTCAACCCTAGATAATATGACCTGCCACAGGTCATTCATTGCTTACTGCAGTTGATGTGACAAGATGGTAGCAACAATAGTGTACGTTGATAAACTATGTCCAGTGTTTTATGCATGTCACATGTGAGCACATTTTCTGTTTATATTTATTGCTATGGACTGAGATCATAAAATTAACAGTTTGATGTGTTTATGTATTAATCGTTAACAACCCAACATCCATGTAAGCTGATACCTAGGTGAACATAAATTTGATGTGAACAAATAAAACTTATTACATTTTAACTGGCGGTCAACTTAAGTTGTATTCCTTATCTATTGATGCTGGTTATCTGTTTTCAGGGATTGTCTCTCACTCCCTCTCTCACCCTTCCTCTCTTTTGAACTTTTGACATGTGTATAAAATATGTGTGGTGGCTGTTTCATACCATGGATGTGCACGCATCTCACTGTACTTAGAATGCTGTTATAACCGTGTAACACCTAATGTACCTATTACGTACTATTTACCATCTGTGTGCAATATGTCCCAGCGGTTGAGTAGTGACTGTAGTAATATAGGTTTGTGTGTATAAAAGTACAACATTAACGTGTGTTGAACCCATAAAAACGACTATTTCATAACATGACATCCTGTTGCTATGTTACATTCATTCCCAAGGCAGTCTAGATCCCATAAATAAATGCATATCTGAACAGCTAGAAGTGTTGGCGGGTGTAGTGAAGTTAGAATTATACACAGGTGAGTTACATATAAAGGTGGATGGGATTTAAGAATGCATGATCATGGTATCATATATATGGATATTTGTTATTTATATGTAACATAGAGTAACTAAGAAATTAGATCAACAGTAACATATTACCATGTAGTTTTATATTTATTCTCTAAACTCTGCTGTGAATGTTGATTGCTATTTACACAAATATTTCCATTCCCTTGGAAGAAAGATTGAAATTGAATGGAACATAATTGTCAAAACATTTCATAAGTGGTAAGTTAAGTACTTTATAGATACAAGAAAAAGATTAATTAATGCATACAACAGTGACACACTGTTATAAAGCCTTAGTAGCACAAAGCAGTGTACATACACACTGAGAAAACGATACATACTAACAGTTTTGAGCATATGCACGGGTTCACTAATTTGTCAGTGGATGGTTTAAGCCAAGTTAATACAATCCATATTCTTAATCTGTGCAATCACTGTCACGTTCACAAAATCTTTCACTTTAGATGTGTTCACCATCTATTTCTTTTCATGTACATTCTTCAACTCTTTCTCTTCACCCACATTCATTCCCTACCGGTATCTATCTCTCTACCTCATTATCTGGCTCTCTTACTCTTCATCTCTCTTCCTCTCTCTCTTCAGCCACGTTCACTGTCACTATTCAGACATGTACACTATCCTGTCTTTCTTTCGATCTCTCATTCTCTCTCTGTCTCTCTCTCTGTCTGTCTGTCTGTCTGTCTGTCTGTCTCTCTCTCTCTCTCTCTCTCTGTCTGTCTCCCTCTCTCTCTCTCTCTTTGTATGTCTCTGTCTCTGTATGTCTGCCTCTCTCTCTCTATCGCTGTCTCTGTGTGTCTATCTGTATGTCTGTCTGTCTGTCTGTATGTCTGTCTGTCTGTCTCTCTCACTCTCATCAGCCACTCTCACCCACTTTACTATCTTCTGTTGTGGACACCACCTCTCTCTCTCTCTCTCTCTCTCTCTCTCTCTCTCTATCTATCTCTCTCTGTCTTTCTCTCTCTACCCCCAGCCAAACATGATATGTTGGATTGAAGTCTCCATTTTTCTTATAGCAGCAGTCTGAAAGATCTTAATCGCTCTTTGTTTGGCAATCAAGATACACAACATTTACAAAGAAACAATTGATATTCCTGCTTATGTATACCAGTAGTTCAACGCATTTCTAAAATACCACAAAACCAGCTAAACTTATTAAATGGAATCAATGTGTGTGCACACAACATGTAGTGTTTGCATAAGGAACACCAGCAGGGTATGAACCTGCCACACACAACACTGAACCGACATTACCCTAAACTATGCAAGTGAACAAAATGATTTAGAGAAACACTTGACAGGGCTTTAGTGTTAAAACAGTATTTTTATGTTTGCATTGTTCTAATAATTTTTTTAATATTGTTTTTTGAAATAATGGTCAAATAAAAACAAATTCTTCTTCTTTTATAATAAAAATGAAAATATGTAGGTATAAGATATCTTCGATATTTTCGTTGTGTCATAGTGTTAGTTGTTTTACTGATCAATGCAGGTACTTTGTCACTTGTTGTGTACACGTATGAAAGTAAATAAATATTAATTTAACATTAATGAATATCTCATTGAAAAGATTATAACCAAAGGTTATACTAGGTAACATATACATGTATAAATAAACGTAACAAAATGTTAACAAGTATCTTAACATTGAATGATCGAAATTATTTATTCATACATTGAATGTATTATTATTAATATATTATAGTTCGATTTATTTATTTAGTGACGATTAAAGATGTAGTAGTATATGTAAATAGTAAAAATTATTGTATCTTAGCTATTTACTATTTACGTACGTGCAACAAATTAACTAAAGCTTATCGTGAAGTTGAGATGTTGTGTACGATTAAAACAAAACAAAATGTGTTTTAAAGTTAAACATTAACAGCCTTGAATTAAATTAAATTAATATTTTTCTTAATACCTTAAAAATAACAGTCAATGTCAATGTCACACATTTACTGTTTTAAAGAAAAACTTTGAAAAAGAAAAAAGAGGGAATGAGGAAGTGGGAGACACTGTGTACATAGCCTGTAGTACAATCTAATGTAACTAGTTCAGCCAGAGATACCTCATTGGTTGCTCCTCATAACGTTCCCTGGCACGGTTGGTCACAATCCTTACTCCCTCACAACTGACCGACTTCCGCCGGGAGTGTTCCTATGGGAGGGAAATTACCTGGCCCAAACCCCGATTCGCCAGATCGGTTGTGACCTCCATAGGATGAGCGTCACTGGTAACCCCTTCCGCCACGTGCGGTCGGAACACTCAGTTGCAATGAAGGTAGCCATTTTGTTTGCTTATAAACCCATGTCGAGCCTTAGCTGGTAAAATTGTGGTGTCAACTTGTAAAACACGTAAGCTGATACATCTGACGTTATTTATGTTGCAGCATTACTTTATAACTTGGCTTATATGGCATACTATATCATATGATACATCAAACATGTTAACATGTATAAATATAATTATTAATGTTGACTTATGCAGATTCATGGTTCTATAGCGGAAGTTGGGCAACAATATGGCGCACACATTGCCGACGTTTTCTCCTTCATAAAATTAAATAAGGCATTATTTTTAAACGCAGATACACAATACAGTACATCCTACAGTGAATAATATAACTCGCATTGGTATATGAGAATTCATAATTTAAGATAATAAACCGAGGTGGATTAAAACCTATTAGTTATTTGTTATTTTATATAATTAATAAATACAATGCTTACCTACGATTTATATCGACGCAAATCAGCAAGTGCATCTATTCATTACATATCAAATATGTTCCCAAGTAATGCTTTGTTTAACGAGAAATGGGTTATCTGCGTAATTATATTCACAGTAGAGTGACGCTAACATTTATGCATAATGATAAAAATATTAGTCGTAAGTATGCGTGCTGGTTTGACTATGCAAGTTAGCAATATAGAATGTCGACACTGTACCGCATGGCAATATATGTGATGTTCTACCCACAGTTGCATATCTCGTGTGTCATGTGAGACACAACTCATCCAGTTCACAAACGACCTAGTCACAAATATGCAATCTGGCGCACAAACGGATGTCATAGTGATGGACTTTTCTAAAGCATTTGATAAGGTCAGCCATACCAAACTAGTTGACAAACTCCATCACTATGGCATCCAAGGCAAAACAAATTCCTGGGTTAAAGCATTCTTAACCGATCGATCACAAAGAGTACTGATAGAGGGCGAGGCTTCTTCTGAAGTCCTTGTAACATCAGGAGTCCCTCAAGGTTCTGTACTTGGTCCCTGCCTATTCCTTTTTTACATTAACGACATTCCAGACAATATTACTTCTACAGTTAGACTCTTTGCTGATGACACCATAATGTATATAGCTCTTAAGCCTAAGATAAACACAGCTGCACTCCAGGAAGACCTTAACACACTCGACAAATGGACACAAAAATGGAAAATGAGTTTCAACCTTGAAAAGTGCCATGTCATCCCTGTTACAAGAAATAAAACTATCACTAAAACCCAGTACATTCTCCACGGACAACCACTTCAAACTGTTTCACAAGCTAAATATCTTGGCCTAACCATAACATCTGACCTTCGGTGGAATGCCCACATAAATAGCATCTCTTCAAAAGCAAATAGATCATTAGGCTTCCTCCGCAGAAATCTAAAAGTATCATCAATCCAAATAAAAACTCTTGCTTATTTCACCTTTGTTAGACCTATCCTGGAAAATAGCTGTACTGTCTGGGACCCTTACACCGCTACACAAATAAATAAACTTGAAATGATACAACGCCGAGCAGCTCGATATGTTTTACATCGCCACCATAATACGTCAAGTGTCACCAATATGCTCCAGTCATTAGGCTGGAGATCCCTAGCAGACCGTAGAAAAGATGCAAAACTATGCATGTTATATAAAATATCAAATGACCTAGTGGGCATACCTGCAAATAAATATCTAATTCCTTCAAACACAGTCACTAGAAAGCAACATTCATTGTCTTACGTTATCCCTCACTCCAGATGTAACTACCACTTGTATTCTTTTTTCCCAAATACCATTCGACTTTGGAACTCCCTCCCCCAACATATTGTAAATAAAAACAGCCTTGATTCTTTTAAGAGCAATATCCAGACTTTCCATTATTCCACCCTTTAGATATAACTAGTTTTTTTTTAGTTTTTTTTTTTGCACGCATTACTTTTACATGCACAAATTACGGCTCTGATACACTGCAATGCACCCAAAACGAAAAAAAAATATATACATATATATATATATATTTCTGATTTTTCCTGTTCGCCCGCCTGTATCTTCAGCATGTTGAAGCTAGGCGGTACTCGGAAGAAGAAGATATTGCCGTTCTAAATACAATAACAACATTACACACATAGTCTACCTACCTTAAAGCAATTGTCTGTAGCAGTCGTCGTTCTGTTTTTTGGCGTCTGGTTGTATATATCCCAATGTTTGACGACTCCCAAACTGCAACATGTGCAGCTCATTCGAGAACAACTGTCAAAGCGTCAAATGTGTATCGTTTGCTGAATACCATATAATACGCTGCACCCAACCCAACACGAACCATCCATAAACACGTCAAAGTTGGTCTTGTACTGAAAACCAGAAGAACTGCATTTCGAATACAACTGCACTTCGACGAATCCATGCTTTCGATCGAACGCTTAAGTCATTTGTTTGTAGCAACTCTCAGGTGCAACGCGACAGAGGTTACTAATCATACGTTGTCAATGTGTGCGTTCTTGCGCGGGATCAAGAACATACCATTGTCGGAGGCCGCACGTTAGGCTAAGAATGTCCACGGCAGTGAAGCTTTGCATTGTCTGTGCTAATTGACAATGAAACATGTCAGGTATTACCGCCGGACAAAACCCGGTTGCCTTGCACAAGTAGTTTCATTCTTCTTGTCGAATGTGCAATTACCCATGACCGTAATGAATTGCGGCTTAATTAGAATGATGGGAGGGGTGAAAAGGATTGGTGGATGAAAATATGTAGGAAGAGGGGTGTAGAGGGAAAGTGATAAGGGAAATAGTAGAGATTAAAGAAAGTGAGGGAGAGGGAGAGGGAGAGCACAAGGGATAGGGAGAGGGGCGGCCAGGCAGGGAGGAAGGGAGAGAAAAAATGTTTAGTATTTTAAAGGAAGGGAGGTAAATTAGCAGGGAGACAGACAAAGAGAGACAAACAACCAACTTGTTCACTCTGACAATGTGTCATGATAACGATAAGGGATTGCAACGCCACTCATTTATTATTATGCATTTCTTTCATCTATTTGCTAAAATGCAAACGGAACGGTTTAAATAATAATCACAATGGTATTCTCTGTGTGTGTGTGTGTGTGTGTGTGTGTGTGTGTGTGTGTGTGTGTGAGTGAGTGAGTGAGTGAGTATGTGTGTGTGAGTGAGTGAGTGTGTGTGTGTGTGTGTGTGTGTGTGTGTGTGTGGTGTGTGTGTGTGTGTGTGTGTGTGTGTGTGTGTGTGTGTGTGTGTGTGTGTGTGTGTGTGTGTGTTTGTGTGTTGAAACATATCCCTTTCCACCAATACTGTGATGTGTAATTCATAACTGTTGTGGTTGAAAATAAATTTAGATAAAAATCACAATGGTATTCTGTGTGTGTGTGTGTGTGTGTGTGTGCGTGCGTGCGTGCGTGCGTGCGTGCTAGCGTGTATGAGTGTGTATGTTGAAACATATCCCTTTCCACCAATACTGTGATGTGTAATTCATAACTGTTGTGGTTGAAAATAAAAAAAAATACATCTTCCCAATGGACATGCTTCACAATAAATGGTTTACAGTGGTGGGAGGTAATGCAAGCTTTATGAAACTTGTCACAGCCTGAGCCATTCTTACTGTTTATCGTGTAGGCCTAGTCGGAAAGATAAACAGGCATTGGTGAAGCGCGAGTAGAGATGCTGGCGGTGGCTGAGCGAGTTGGAATATGATCGACAAAAAAATTGCTGAACACCTGCAAGAGAGAGGGGAAGTTCACAGAGGAATGCATACTGGGGCTGATAGTCTGAATATAGAAACGAAACGGAGATGTGCATGGCCCATGAAAAATAAAAGCACTACGTTGCTAAG
Source organism: Oasisia sp. SBJ-2009 (assembly GCA_964017155.1). Lineage (NCBI taxonomy): Eukaryota > Metazoa > Annelida > Polychaeta > Sabellida > Siboglinidae > Oasisia > Oasisia sp. SBJ-2009. The sequence goes on along the minus strand of OZ024864.1, from coordinate 16,795,174 downwards.
GCATGTGTTGAAGTTTCTGGAAAGAATCGTGGATGGCAGAATAAGAGCAGTAGTGTAAGGCGAATCGTTGAAGAACAGCTGGAGATTAGAAAAGGAAGAGGAACAACGGATGGGATGTTTGCCCTGAGTTAGCTAGTTGAGAAGAAACTGGAAGGACACGAGGATATGGCAATTAGATTCATAGACCTGGAAAAGGCCTATGCCACAATCCCAAGAGAAATGACAATGGGAACACTGATGTGGATAGAGGTCCCGGGGGAGGTCAAATTGGTGGAGGGGACACGAAGATCAGTGAGCTGTATGGACCGGCAGTGTCAGGAGAGTCCAAAGTAAATGTTGGTCTGACACAGGGGAGCGCCTTGAGCCCATTGTTGTTTATCGCTGTTGTGGAATTGATAAGCAGAAAGATTTGTATAAAAGTCTTTGGAACAGTAAACTCGTGGCTTTGAAAAGAGAATCACTATTAAACACATGTACTGGCGGAGGTCTTAACGTTGTAGATATTAGAACTAAAATATAATCTCTATATGTTAAACAAGTTCTGCAATTAATTAAAGAGCATAGTCATAGAGCCAAGTTGACCTTCTTACTGTGTCCTTAAAGTGTATGTAGTTCTGCACCGCTTTTACCCACCTTAAATGTCATGGTGCTGGTTCACGTCCGGGTAATCTAGTCGGAGAGACAAGCCGTCAATCGATGCCTTTTCGAAAACTTTCAATGTTATTAGTAATCTCATTTCTTTCAAATTAAACCATTGCTTAGAACTGTATCAGCTTAGAACATGTCAAATGCGCTTCTTTCGAGTTTGACTTGCTCCCCGCAACATAATCGGCACATCCCATGATCGTTCGACAGACAGTCACACGTGCGTGGACAGCAAGTCTCTGCCACGCCCCATGACCGTCGCCCGGTACAAAATTACGCAACATGTACTGGAGCGCCAGCGACCGATGTCGCTTCGATCGGCGCAGCAAGTTGTCTCTTGTTTCGGCCGGCCGCATCTATTCAAACAACACTCATTCAAACGGATCGTGTTTACAAACACGCCGAACGCTGATATAACCATGCGTAATATATATATATATATATATATATATATATATATATATATATATATATATATATATTTATTTATTTATATATATATATATATATATATATATATATATATATATAATAATTTGTGCACACATGTTATTACAACTGCGCTATTTTACCCAAAATAGCCTTTAAATAGATCATTTACGAAAATGTATGCATAATTAGTGCGTTCAGGTACTCCCAACGAAAATTAAAATTATCAAAGATGAGATGAGACGATCGCTCTATTAGAAATCATTGAAACTATTTATTATCGAACGACTTATAAAAATAAACTATACGAAACTTTATAAGCTGCTAGATAATGATAACTGTAATGGCAATTATCACCATAATCGGGCCAAACAAGCATATGAGACGGTTCATCACCACATGCATGCAATACTTCAAGATGGTCGACGATCTTCCGTGTGGCGATTGAGACTTCTTTCTTTTTCGGTTTGGGATGCAGATTGTTGACGACGAAGACGCCACATAGGACCAGTTCAGTATGTCGGTGGTAGGGAAGCCCATTGTTTGCCGCAGCCAGTTGCTACAATGACAATGACGAACACTTCTAAGCAGCCATATTTTATAAGCAAGTGTCGGACGAGAAACAGATCGAGAGTGTGGCTATATCCGTCATAGCTGGCTGGCGACAAGGCCCGTTGACTATTTGCGACGTGTCACAGCGGAATTACTTCACCCCAACAGAGCATCACATTGGCAGCGCAGTGTCGACACGCGACGACAAGGACAGTGTACTCACTCGATCGTCTTAACATTTCCCCTTGCCCATAATAAGTTTATTTAATCACATATTGGAATAAATAAGTAACTGTCACGAAAATATGTTTGGAAATAGCATTGAGCCAAGTGATGCCAGTAGCGAATTGCAGGTGTCGTCCGTCCGACGACCTTACTAGCTATTCTTTGATTTCCTGCCAAGTTTCTCCTAGATGCGAGAAATGTGTCGGGCACCGTGACATGGTTGCACCCCATTGACCGACTACGACGAGGGGTCAGAAGAGATTTAGACTTCCTGGTCTGACTCATATGAAAGTGTTAGGCCTACCCAAAAGAATTGTGTTACTTAACGTTTTGAATAGCCATTATGAAGTGAAGTGAGTACAATAAAGCAGACACACCAGTATATTAATTGCTACGATGTATCTGCAATGCCATGACGCATGTTAGGCAGTCTTTAATTACCATAGCGATTTTTAACCTTTTTATATACGACCCTGCGGATGCAGAAATACGTGGTAAATTTGATCAATATTGACGGGCAACGCACATGCTTGCATTTCAAAAGAGCTAGAGGTATGTGATTTTGGTGAAATGCGATGAGCATAACACAACATTTCTCTGGTACAGTTTCTTTATAACGACAAAACGTTAATAGGGCTTCCAATGGGAAACAATTCATTAACATATTATATTAACGAATGGCATGCAGACACTCTACTATCTAATCACACTCTGACTCGCGGTTGGGACACAAGAAATACAGGAGCCCTGGTGTTCACTCACTGTGTGCCAAATTCTTGCATTCTTGGAATTGAACCCAAACATATTATGGCCGACTGCAACTTAATGGTTCTCCGCACACCAAAACAAGACCATTCCTCTTCATCGCTGCTTTCGTCGACTTTCTTACACTTTTTATTAACAATATTGTGTATGCTATAAATACATCACAGCTATATTGCGTTTACATACCATATTCGTACTGCATGGCGGGGTAAGATGGCTCTCGGGACCGTTTTGCCCCGTTCTAACAGGGCCGTCTTACCCCATACACAACAGTGCTGTATTTTTCACCTTCACATGTAATCTTTTAATATCGCTCCCATTTCGATGAAAGTCATTGAAAACGTGTATAGATGCGAGTGCATTAGTACCAGTCACTGGCTTATCATCACACGGTGAACATGTTAGCATCGATTTGACCGAAGAGTGATTATTAGATCACAGGGTATGCAAACCTTTACAAAAGGTTTGTGAACTTACTTTTGGTAGCGTTTAGCCTTGCAGTGGCTAAGAGTATTCGCTAGGTAGCAGTATCATGTTCCACTATTCAACGTTAGTTTGTGTTCACTCGTTTGGCAGAAAAGACGGGGGGCCGTATTACACCCAGGGGCCGTTTTGCCCCAGGTTACCCTAACGTGTCTTTTAAAAATTATGTCTTAATTTGTAATAATTACTAATTGTAACATTTACAAAATACTTTAGTTAAATTAAACAGTTACACACACTGATCGGTAACCCAGTGATCTATATTAAAAACGGATAGCGATTATAAAGATGTGGTTCCTAAAAAACGGCTGGTGTGCGGTGGGCGATAACGGGGAGTCTTCGATATCTACACCATGTGCAGTTCACACTGAACATCTAAAGCTAACAAACTGTGTCAGCAATATGCAAGACACAAGGAGACAGACAAGGCAGCTGTGTTTCATGGTGCTTCGTGTTTCATATCTACGCAATGCAATGCATTAAATAACCTCAGGCTCAGGGCTAGCCTCGGTTACCCAGAACTTATATTAACACAAAAGTAAGTAAAAATTCAAATTTACCGTTGTTTATAAAATAAGAATTACGGCAGGATTAACCAGTATCCCTTAGGTGGCAGCATTGTCTAGCCCGACACGGATAGCATACAAATTAAATAAGGAAACCTTTTGATCAAATAATGCTGTATTATAAAAACTATTCAAAATTAAACTTATATTAACACAAAATAAATAGAAATTTGCAGTTGTTTATAAAAATATATATTACGGCAGTGTCCGTGAGGTGGCAGCATTTTTATAGATCACGGCTGCTACCCAAACAAAAGCCGTTAATGTAGCCAGAATGTCTTCTCGGCGTAGTTCCGCAGCTGACCGACAGTCGGTTAAGCGAGACTAGGTTCGGGGAAGACGGCGATGAATTGGTGTTCAATCGCACAGAGCATTGTGCGTCTTCAGACTTGCACGCGTTGCCGCTAACGTTCGACCGCTTCTGTTGTTGTAGCGCAAATGCCCAGGCTCAACAAACAATACATCCAAAGTCCTTTTCGCGTTGACTTCACTGTTTAAGCTGAACGTCTTGGTTGCTCGAGGAGTTGCGCTTAACTGATTTCCTTAACGTTCAAATCCACGTATAGCGTCTCAGTCGAAGGTTTTGATTGGCTAATATGGAACCCCTGTTTAACTAGCCAATCAGAATGAACTAATTAGAACATCCGGCAGAACGTTCTAGAAGGAAAGACTGTTCAATAAGACCAACGAGAACACTCGTTTAAAAAACGGTTGACGTAGCCTAAACGGCTTTTCCAGGGTAGAATGTTTGGATATGACACAAACACAGCGACGTTTTTGAAAACGAAACTGGCCGTTACTACACAATTTTGCATTTCTTGAAATAGGGCTACCTTAGAGTTTGGAAGCTTTTGAAGTAGTGGTTGGTTTAATCAACGTAAGTTTTTTATTAACTTAACAACTACCCCGTCGTGATCAATGGACTGTCCCGCGAAAGTCAGAACGCGTACGCGTTTGATTACGTATAACTCGCGGTGGCGTGTGTAATCGGGGGAAACCCGAGTTCCTCTCCAAGCCGATAAAACGCGGGTCGTTTGATATATTTGCTTCCTCCAAAAAACGTTGAATTCCGACGCTGGGAACTACAGAGAAATGTATATTGTATAACTTATTTCTGCATAAATAAAAACAATGCGTTGTGTTTGTGAATAAACCAAACTATGCATCTTGCGGCCCTGACTCTACGTCCATCTATCTTGCGGCCCTGACTCTACGCCCATCTATCTGCCATTCTCTGTCTCACTCTATGTTTATCTCCTCCTCTCCCCTTCCTCTTTTTAGACGCCTGTTGAATCTGTAAGATTGTGCATGTCTCGGAACAAAGATGTGACACTGACAATGACATGTGTGCACAGGGGCGGTGACTGTTTGTGTAGTTCCTGTATAGCCCGGCAAAGTTATTGAACGTTATAAAAGTAGAGAATTGTCATAATCGGTATAGTAGGTTACGAAGAGCTAAGTTGGCTCTGGCATAACACAAATTTCTATAATGTATTTCAACACTGCCCGCAGGCTACCGTTCCTTCTAATGTTTGCCGTCTGTCACACATCTTTCACACGCCACTGACAATGTAATGGTCCTACTGGCACGTGTTGGGTTAGCACATTGTCCGTATTCTCTGCCCCTCCCCCCCCCCCCCGGTAGAAATTCGTCTTCGTCTAATAAAGTTGCTATGTTCGACACCGAGAATATTATCCTTACTAGAGACAGGTCGTAACATTTACTGGCTACGAGGATGGACAAGGAAGTTCCCGTTAACATAGTGCCACATATCAGAGGCGCTGTCAGTTGTAAGAAACGTGACATTGACCAAATACACGGCCAAAGACGATTGTGTGTGTGACGACGTTGTGCGACATTTAGCTGACGAATCACTCAGACGACAACCGGAAAGTCGCCGATGTAAGTATTAAATCAGGGGAAAATGAGACTAGGCTGGATCTCCTCCATCCAAGTCTGCAAGTGAAGGTTCCCAAGAAGCAAACTCAGATGAAAGAGACTCAGGACCGTTGTTAGTGTCCAATAGTTGTAGTGTGTAGACGAGTTCTTGGTCTCATGGAACACACATGCAGAATACATATAGCATTTCTATCTCCACTACATGCAGAAGAAGTCTTAAGCATGTGAAAAACATTGTTTGTTTTTAGTAGCAAATGTTCGTAACATAATTCCTCCTATATTTACAATAACATGCTACATTACAAATTTGCATCGATAAACATAACAAATTCAACATAGAAATTGAGTTAAATATAAAATCTTCTTAGCTGCCTAAATTTTGGTCAGGTTGTCCAAGCGGACACCTAAAACATCATTGTATGTTGCTTAGAGACAGTCGATTGTCAGTTAGATTGTGATGGTCTCTACAGTGACAGATCATGACGAATTATTCTTAGTAAGAAAAATATATGACAAAAACCTCCTCGGTCGAACAAATCATTATAGTCCATTCTCAGTCATGAATTATGAACCGCACTCCCCAGTTGAATACATCGTCACAGATCCTTCTCAACCGAAAACAACTCGAACCCATCGCAGCTTCCCGAGTATCATACTGGACGATCTCCTGCTTGACCTTGTCCAATTACTGGAGCAGAAACTTCCCAAGCTCTAAAAGATGAGAAACACAGCCGCCATTATTAAAATCACGCAGACTATAGCAAAATTGCCAAATCTGTAAGTAAGTTATCTTATGGTAAAATTATTTATATATTAGATCAACATTAACTAATAATATATAATGACTGAACAAAAGGTGTTTTGCGAAGTTACTTGAACTTGGTAAATGCGACTGATATAGTTCCCAAGCTTTGGTTTGTTCACGGAGAAAGCCTGCCTGCTGCTGCCCTCTGGATTGTAGCGCGGAACAACCAGCGACACAGATCAGCATAACTAAACATTACCTCGATCCCCGTGAGGTGGCAGCACTTTTGAGCCGCCTCCTTAAAGCCTGAGGAAATAATTATGCTGTCGTTTGTGACCACCAGGACGACCTTGGCGCAGAATATGGCATTTAAATATAAATATTCAAACTGAAACTTATCACACACAAAATAAACTGAATTATCATTTTTTGCCATCTCATTTTGATCTTCTATTTTTTGTTTTGTGTATAGATATTGTAAGGTTTTGTTTCGTTATCATACTTATAAACATTACTATGCTATACATTGCTATACTATATAAACATTAATTGTTAACTTGTGAGTTATAAACATGTGAATTGATCCAAAACAGTGATGCCGTCTGACGGCTTCGGGCAATGATACTACAAAGGCTGGCGTACTACAAAAGCAAAACACTTGTTTCACCAGACTAACTTATCGGCGAAGTCACTCAGCCGAGCGAGATTCGGTTAAGCGAGACTAAGGTCAGCAGGTGACAGTTGTGGTTTGTTAGCATTTGGTATGTTTCTGGTTTTCCTCTGATGTATCCTTAAATACTGAATGACTAACACGAATGCGATTCATCTTTGGTGGTTTAGTTATGCTCTGTCTAGTTTGTTCAACCATTCTCTCAGGCAAATGGTCGACGTAAACAGAGCTTATTAAACAAACAGCCACCGAAGGACCACGTGTAAATAGTGTGGTTGTATTGTATTATTAAATGTAATCTACGGGTATAACAATGTGCCGAGAAGGGACTTGAAGTATTGTAATGGTCGACAAATGGACAACCTATACACACGTAGGTGTGTAGATACGCACGCGCGTATTTACGCACAAACTCGTGCATACGCACAAAGGTGTATTCATGCCTGCAAAAACACACACACACGCGCGCGCACGCACGCACGCACGCACGCACGCACGCACGCACACAGACAGACAGACACGCACACAATACACAGTTTCACAAACTTCAATACATTACACAACTGTGACTGTATAACACTGCACTGCACTGCACTGCACTGCACTGCACTGCACTGCACTGCACTGCACTGCACTGCACTGCACTGCACTGCACTGCACTGCACTGCACTGCACTGCACTGCACTGCACTGCACTGCACTGCACTGCACTGCACTGCACTGCACTGCACTGCACTGCACTGCACTGCACTGCACTGCACTGCACTGCACTGCACTGCACTGCACTGCACTACACTACACTACACTACACTACACTACACTACATTACATTACACTACACTACACTACACTACACTACACTACACTGCACACATACCCCACACACACATACATACATGCACACGCACACACAGCGTAAATATACATACACACATACATACATATACATATATATATATATATATATATATATATATATATATATATATATATATATATATATATATATATACTAAGCTACACTACACTACACTACACTACACTACACTACACTACACTACACTACACTACACTACACTACACTACACTACACTACACTACACTACACTACACTACACTACACTACACTACACTACACTACACTACACTACACTACACTACACTACACTACACTACACTACACTACACTACACTACACTTCACTTCACTACACTACACTACACTACACTACACTACACTACACTACACTACACTACACTACACTACACTACACTACACTACACTACACTACACTACACTACACTACACACATACCCCCAAATACACATATACACACATACATATATACATGTATATATATATATATATATATATATATATATATATATATACATGTAGATATATATATATAAATATATATATATATATATATATATATATATATATACGTACATATATACATGCACGCACGTAGACATACGCACACACACACACACACACACACACACACACACACACACACACACACACACACACACACACACACACACACACACACAACAACAACAACAACAACAACAACAATAACAACAACGGAAGGGGTTTCCCGGTAGATGGTGCGTAGATGCCGATGCAAAACCATGTATACATAGACGCATGCACACGCACACACACGCACGCATTACCGCTGACGACACACAGACCGAGCTGTGAAGGAACACACGTAGCGGGCCACCTGGCAACTTCTCTTGTGTCGGCGGTGTCTGTAATAGTTACGACGCTATTTGCATATGTCTCCCACGTGCCCTTGCCTTTGTTCTTTCTACCAATTCTGATCACGTGTAATGTCAGCTTAATAATTATTATTGAATCTGTGTGAGTTGCATGTGTTACTTCACAATAGGCGACTTTTATGTGTTAGTTGTTGACGAAAAATACCTGCTAGAATTTAACAATGATTTATCCTGATAATCTAGCTATCACGGTTTGTCAGTAAAGTGTGTCAAGCTTTCCAATCCTTCAAGGGCGCCACATTTTCACGGATTCATTGACGACCCTTTGTGAGACAGTAACGCCTTTATTTGTTTTGGCTAGTTAAGAATTTCCATAGCTTCAGTGTTCGTACCATTTGTTAGGGAAACAGATGTAAGTCGAGTATTTCTAACACTACGAGTAATCAGAAGTGGTAATCTATTGGGGACGTTTACATAACTTACATTAAAGCGAAAATGTGTTCAAATTTACTTCAGGACAAACGTCAACACGGTTCTCTGGACCTGTGTATGTAACTATCTTGTTCAACTTCCGCCAAACCTAGTAGAGCGTAATGCTCTTGTCAAGTAATGTATCGCAAGTAAAGTGTGTTGTTTATGAACCCCTGCCACCACGCCCGCTCAAATTGCGTATAATATATTGTGTCTATGCGGTGATGCGGCCACCAGGCAATTACAGATACATCTCCAAACGGAGGGGTATGTCATTGACGCAAGCATCCGTCGCCGCTGGTTATTAAAATCATCATAAGTATCGAGAACCAAATGTCTCTTCATGCGTGTTTTTTAAAATGTTCATTCATTACTGCGGAAGTGAACAAGTTACCCTACGTGAACTTAATGATGTCGGACTCGCGACACAATGTCGTACGTGACGCTCCAGCGTTGACAATAACCAAGCGATGTTATGTGACACCCGGGAGGACGCTGTCTTGTTGCCTACACCACATCGCTTGTCACCACTATCACAGACTAAGGAAACAATGCGACATGACGACAATATGTCGCCCAGTTACAACACAAACACTGCCGACGAAGGCTGCATATCGTTGGCCGCTGAATGTCAATACGATACGTCCAGCACGCTTACTGCGGTGACGGTGTCGCGCTTAAAATTTTCCGGTCGTTATAAACGCTCCGATTGACGTTTCATTTTTAGTATAAATGCCACGGGCTGTTCGTTAACTCTCCTATGATGATTACTGTGAAGGGTTGCTTAAAATGTTCAATACAATAAAATAATGTTTAAACCACTGTCACGGATTATGGCGCACTATAGTCACGTGATTTACGCTTGCTATCAAAATATGCCTCACAACTTGTTTGCCTCATATTAATTTGCGACAAATAACTTTGCCGAGAGGTTATACACATCAAAACGAACAACCCATAGTATGTATACCATAAATACTTTGTTCTTTCGCTGCACATTGATGATTTTACATTTATCGCGCATGCCCAGAAACGTCAATAGGAACTTTTATAACGCCGGGAAAATGTAAGCGCTACAACGGAACCAACGAGTGACAACCTGGTTGTTTTGTGGTACGCAGATGACCGCGTTTGAGCGGGCGTGGTGGCAGGGGCTCATAGACAACACACTTCATTTGGGATACATTACTTGACAAGAGCATTACGTTTACATCTATAACGTTTGACGGACATTGAACAATTTATTTCAAATAGTCTTTAAGTAAACCATCTTATTGGTGTTGATCATTACATGTATTAGGAAGGTAGGAAGCTCTTTTTTACATGACAAGGCGTCGCTTTCAAAGACGTCTCATTAGATCCATTTATTAATTAACAGAATAGGTGCATCACGTTATACGTCATCAGGACCCGACAGGGTCGCGATTCTTTTCCGGAATTACCCGTGCTTGCTATTTGGTCATGTTTTGTAAACATAATGCGATAATCCTCCCCCAATGTTTGGAATTGGAGATTATTCATGCAACTGCATCATCTCGTGTTTGGTGACAGCTAAACACCCTCTTCATTATTTTCATATTGTGATAAATATTCCATGCCGATCGCTGAGTCGAAAATAGTTTATGTCCACTGTCAACAACCATACTGTTGCTGGGCATAGCGCTGTATCCTGTTGTTGCCAAACAAACCAAGCAACTCCAATTAGGGCCAAGTCGTTCCGCCAAAGGCAACTGAAAGTGCGCCTTATAACCAGGGCACTAGTTACGCACCTAGACGAACACGAGGCAATTAGAGAGCAAAGAAACATGTACTGGTCGCTCGTGTCTAGGACTCGACTTGACCTAGTAGCCTCAATGGACTAGAGCGAGTGCGCCAGAGCCACAGTCATTGTCCTGTCGTTCATGTGTGGATATTGTCCAGTCTTAGACCATAACACGAATGTACAATACAAACGAACCATTTAAAAGAAGAACCAAATATGTCGAAGCTATGCTGTCTGACAAAATGCATTTAATAACCTCAAAACAGTGTTCGGAGTTTCATTGTTTCACCAACGAAACGATCAATTTAAATAAACTGCAAAGTATTGGATACATCAATTGATGTATCCAGTGTGTCACCATCGTGTGAATGTGAATGGTATTACTACTGCGACATGGCTGTGTACGTTCCTCTGCTTGTAACGTCGTGTTCTTTACAAAACGCTTTCCGGTCGTATTTATTGTAGTGTGATGCAGTAAACATTATATCTATTCCAACACACTGACCGCCCAAATGTGTTTTAAAGAATCACGTTGCTTTTGCCATCGTTGTCGTCGACGTCGTTGTTGAGACAGATTATCATGCGATATAGCATACTATATTGGAAACTGAATGAATACAACGCAATAACATTCCCGTCGTGTCATAACCGTTCTAGGAATTGTCCAGCTCGCAACTTGGGGAATTGAATAATACGTGGGCGATACGTGACACTATACGACACATTCATTGCATATTAACTGATGACGGTTGCTCTGCATCTTTGTTTGAACTTGAAGTCAATATTAAGGCAATTCTAACGCTGTACCAAACTCCAAGTAAACAAACCTCAACAGATCCACATGTTGAAATATATTACACCCTAATCTTAAATTAGTCAAGAACTTCATTTATTCGGACAACATCTGACAACACCATAACACATCGATGTGGAAATTAACAACCGTAAGCCGTCTCGGGAGCCCTTGGAGGATTGTGGAAGCGTGTGTGGTCATAACATTTACATTACAGTCTCTACAAAGTATAAGGTATACAAGACAATGCTATTGTACACAACTGAGACATATACTCTATACCGTCACCCATCGGAAAACTTTCCCAAGTGCATCTACGACAAATCCTCCGGATCTCATGGAAAGACTACATCCCAAATGTTGAAATCTTGAGACGGGCTAATAAGTCCAGCATAGAAGCCACTCTAATTGTTTCCCAACTCTGGTGGACTGGACATGTTAGTCGTATGAACAACAGCAGACTCCCAAAGGCTGTGTTCATTGGTGAATTAGTCAACGGGAAACGTCTTCATGACGGACAATGACTAAGGTACAAAGATGTGGTTAAAAGACACCTGAAACACACACACACACACACACACACACACACACACACACACACACACACACACACACACACACACACACACACACACACACACACACACACACACACACACACACACACACACACACATCACTGTAAACACGAGGGAGACCTCTGCACAAGACTGACAAAGGTGTCGACGTGCCATACACCAAAGAAGGGGTCATATCATAGACTAAAATATGAAGAGAGTAAGACTAAATCAGAACAATTTAAAGGGTATTTCTGGGTTGCTTTTGGTCACTGACAATTATATGCGGAGGTCGGCCTGTGTAAATGCAAACTACCTCGTAGTAGAACCCTTGTGTTATGGGACGGGACAAAGATGAAGAAATATACCGAAAGGCCTCTTTCACAATAGAACGTCGCACTTCACGCTATAACGGATAACGTAACATCCTCGTTCCCCAAACCGCGATTTTAGGCCGTGCCACGATTGGTTTAATGCGTCTGTGACGTCATGAAACGTTATCGTAATTACGCGTTGGCGGATAGAAAGTTCATAATAACCGCAACCGACAAAGGTGAAAACACCGAAGATCTCGATGCCATCAAGGATTCTATAGCTTCACAAAGATACGCAACTCCTCGCGATGTTGCCGTAAATAGCGTGACATTACGTAAGTGGCGCCACCTGATTAAAAGCGTGCTAAACTACGATAATGAAGGTTCAAATTACAGAGACTGCACCAGCGTGTTAGGACACGATAGCAAAGGTTCAAATGACAAAGGCTGCACCAGCGGTCATATATACCCCCCTCTCACCCTAACTCACCCCACTTGCCTTGTAGATAGTGTTTTGAAGCTAGTGTATTATTTTAATTGAGGTTAATGACACAGTACATCCGTGGGCCTATTCCGTAGAAAACGCGACTGTTCTGGCCCCACATTATTAAATATTTGAGAATTTGTTCAAATTCTTGCTCGAACTGCTTGTTCAATTATTCCCGTACCTGTTTTGCTTGGATTGAAGCGACAACATTGCAACAATTAAGACATTTGGGATGAAAATGCATGTAGATAGCAATGTCAAATTCCCAAAGATTCATTGTACAATTAAGACAAACATAATATGATTATAAAGAGGTACAGAATATTTATTCACAGAAAGATAACAAGCCCAGAAGTCCCCATTAATAATGTGTACAATTCAAAAGGTAAATGATCGTTACAGTTCAGTTAAAATGGTAAATAGTGTGTATATAAACATAAACGTTCCAATGGCGTGTACACAACCCAAGCAAAGCGGTGACTATTGGTTATAATCCATACGTTCCTATTTTTATTGTTCGACTGAATATCTTCTCAGAATACCTGTCATGGATAAAACACACACCATTATTATGTCACAACCAAACGTCATGTTTTAATAATATTATGTTTTAATAATATTATTGCCATAAACGGTATCTTTGTACAGACAATGGCCTGAAGTAAACATGCAACACTAATATGACACTCAAAGCTCATTAATAAAAGTCAGGTGTAAGTCATAGCATACATAGGATGTTTGAAAAAGCTTGCCTTGATTTGATTTAAAAAGTCAAAATATGCCATTTTGTTTAGATTTAGATCTACTTGGTACATGTAATAGTCAAGAATGTATTCAACAAATGACACAACATCTAACAAAATTACTATACTGCCATCATTGTCTTTGCTTTTAATCTTGGATAGCCAATTTAAGATTCCTAGCAAGAACACTTTGTGACCACTGGTTACAGTCAGAGCGTGTTGCATCAGTGCTGGACTGGTCAGCGTCTGGCTGTTAAAGGCATTGAACAGTTGATCCATCCTTTCGGTGAACTCAGCTGTGCCTGTGTGAGCTGATTCTTCTGCAACATGTATTGAACACAAATATTAATTCAATTCAATATTATTTATTCAAATAACATTCAACAAACATTACAATTGAAGACCATGTCAACATGCTGTACATATGATGTTGTTTGAAGGAATACATAATAATGTAAAAACTGTTATTAGGAGGTATCCCCAAAGGCCCAAACACAATTATTGTGGTCACAACCATAATAATAAATCATTAGATATGTAAATATTGTACACATCCTAAATGCTTAAATGAATATAAAGAAAAAACAATATAAACATAATCAGTTAAATAATAATATATCCTGTTACATAGCAAAACATTATTGACTTCATGCAGACATTACATTATATTTCAACTCTATTATATTAGACTTCAATAGATTAGTATCTAGCTATGCTGCGAGTCGAAATAGTAACTTATTATAATAAGGTGGTGGTAATAATTACAAAATTTAGCCAATTGGTCATTGCCATATGAGAGTGAACGCTATATGACAAGTGGACTAGGAATAAGCCTTTGGCGTATTGAGAATCCAAGCAATATTATCTACGTATATTCCGCCCTTCTGCGTTATTTGTAGATGTTTTTAAACATGCCACACTCCCCATAGGCATAGGGACCATTACGCACCGGGGGCCAGTGAGTATTTCGTGTAATATAAGTAGTTTTTGAAAAGTTATGTTCACAAACCTCATGTTACATCTTTGTCAATCAGATTGTTTGTGTAGATGCCAAATGTACCCGTTTAACGCATTCTATGTTACATATGGTGGTAATTACAAACGATATCCTTCAGTGTTCGACTTGCGAGCGTATTCGACTGGCGTTTCAGTGACTATGACTATGTCTATGTCTATGTCTATGTCTATGTCTATGACTATGTCTATGTCTATGTCTATGTCTATGTCTATGTCTATGTCTATGTCTATGTCTATGTCTATGTCTATGTCTATGTCTATGTCTATGTCTATGTCTATGTCTATGTCTATGTCTATGTCTATGTCTATGTCTATGTCTATGTCTATGTCTATGTCTATGTCTATGTCTATGTCTATGTCTATGTCTATGTCTATGTCTATGTCTATGTCTATGTATATGTCTATGTCTATGTCTATGTCTATGTCTATGTCTATGTCTATGTCTATGTCTATGACTATCTATGTAGTATGTACATTTGGCCATTTTTCTCATGTTTTCACAGGGGAAAGGGTCGATTACTTTACTTTTACATATACATTTCTTTAAAAGATCCAATATTTACCTTCTCTCTTCAACCGGGAAGCGGTGGAAAACCATTTCCGGACATTTTGTGCGACTGTTGTTGCAGTTGGGCGCAGCACAACATTGTGTCATTGGCAATTCGACATCCAACGTCGAGCAGACGTCTGTAGCTTAGCACGCTTAAAAATAGATGGCGTTAGTGGTTGTGGCGTCACACGTTATCGCGAGGAGTTGCGTATCTTTGTGAAGCTATAATATCCTTGATGCCATCTTGGCACAGGGACACGGCAGAAGGACACGGCACAGGGACACGTGAAGGCACTGCAGGAGTGTGGAGTGTAACCGTTGACGCAGTACTCAACAGTGGGACGCCCACACTTTTAGGTAAGTATTATATTACTCTGTAGAAGTCTTGAAACGAATTCTGTCTTTTTAGTGTTGGTGGTTATTCCTATATAATATGTTACAATGTAAAACAATTATGTCAGAATAAATTAATTTTCGAGTTAACTAATTATTGATTATCTTTACATTTCAGGTGCCTCACGTGTCCGTCCTGTTCGCCGACGAGTTGTCATGAAGGTTAGATTTTTTATAACGATTTTACCATTAAAAGTTACATTTATGATGAGGAGAACGTTCCGAAGGCCGGGCGAGGGTCGGGCGGGGGTCGGGCGGGGTCGGGCGGGGGTCGGGCGGGGGTCGGGCGAGGGTCGGGCGGGGGTCGGGCGGAGGTCGGGCGGGGGTCGGGCGTGGGTCGGGCGGGGGTTGGGCGGGGGTCGGGCGGGGTCGGGCGGAGGTCGGGCGGGGGTCGGGCGGGGGTCGGGCGGGGTCGAACAAGCGTGATGCTACGACCAGCCGACTTCAAACGAGAAGTCCATCGCTGCCAGACTGCGTTAACATCTATCAAGACACGCATGCGCAGATCGGCCAAAGAAACACTTCCGTCGCCGGCGAGATAACTGGGCTTGTGTAGCCATATGTGATCGTGACTGAAAACCCGCTGAAAGCCGAACTGTTTTGCTACAATCACAAAACCAAGGCAATGCCTTGCCATGGTGACAGTTATGTTCGTTGACGAACGCGAACAATAATTACACGTGGACTCTGATCGTGTCGTCTGAGTTAATAACGTTGATGCTCCATGAAACTTGAACAAGTTGTCGATGTAGTTCAATTTTAGCTATGTTCGGTCATCGCAGTTACTAGCTAATCTCGTGATATTGCATTGGAAGTTGCATATTTAAAATCCCATCACTAGTAAGTAAGTAAAACGTTTCCTGTTGGTAGCCATGCGCCCTCATCACCCGACACTAACATACATACATACATACATACATACATACATACATACATACATACATACATACATACATACATACATACATACATACATACATACATACATACATACATACATACATACATACATACATACATACATACATACATACATACATACATACATACATACATACATACATACAATAAAGCTTTAGATATATAATATATAGTTTACGATAGTACTAATAAAATCATAACAGTAAAAAAATGAAATATGTAATAACTACTAAAGTTAGGCCCTCACCATTTCACACCAGTATATGGCCTTTGGCCTATTTATTTAGCACAGGCCCCTTCGTCACTAGCAATTTGATATGTTTGATTTCGTAACGTAAGCTCACAAACGGAGATATCAAAGCACATCCGTTGCCAATGGACCTTGTGGACTGTTGGTTCACCTGTCACCACAAAGGAGAGCCAAGCGGTTTACAACGAAATCGCGACAGCAATATGCCACACTGTTCAACAGTACAGGGAAAGATAATATCATTGAGCTATAATTGTTTACCCTTTGAATCGATAAGAGAACTGAAACAGTGGAGTAAGTAAAGTTTATAAATATTCGGGCGCACAAACGCGCCTTCTAACGGTTTTTGTGTAAAACTAACTTATATAGCGATGTTACGGTAACCGCGTTTTATCTCACCGTTCTGAAATCTTCGCGATCATCTGACTAAGATGAAGATAGTCTACCACATAAGACCTGTACGTTAGAAATCTTCAGTATGAAAAAGACTATATACGAACCGGAAGAACATAGACATTTAATAGTTAGTTTACGTTTCCACCAAAACGAATAAAAAAAACGTGCACAAGCGAACTAGTATGTCACAGGGGATACTTGGTATGTTTACTTTCTGGTGATATTAGTCTGAAACGCGAGGAACAAAATAATCGAAGTGACCATGGAGATTTAAGGAATGTAATATGAGCCACTTTTCTCCTTTTTCTCATAAAAATTAAACAAGCATGCAATAATGCACATAATAATGGTCTATTACATTTACGTCATATTTACACATAGCACATAGACAGCTAACCAGTCATATGGCTTCAGAATATCAGAGTGAAAAAAAGTGGCTCATATTACCGGACTTTCCCCTGCGACAACAAAAATGCTCGTTCAGGTGCTTTGAGATCGACCTGACATTTAACAGTCGCGATATTCACTGTGCGCTATTACTGTAGCAACAAAAACCTCAGTCGCGTATTTAATGTGTGCATACATTGCACACTGCGCTCATTAACATGCGCTATGACAGTAGGCCTACGCATTGTCTACCACAATACTCTAACACAATTGTACAATGCAAATCAGCCGTTTATAAGGAGAACAAATTACGTTGCCGTCTGGCAAAATGCATTTATTAAACTCAAAACATCGTTCGCAATGTCTTTACTTCACAAGCCAAACGATCAATATGAATAAACCAGAACGTCCTGGATACATCAATAGATGTGTCCAGCGTGTCACCATTACAATTGTGCACGTGACCCGTCAAGCTTTGTCATTGCTAACAATGATGATAACTGTTAGGCCTTATAATGAGCGTTATATCACTACTGCGACATGGCGTTTTCTGTAGATCAAACATTACGGCATACAATATCACTGTAACAATTTAATTCTCAAATGTTTGTCATAAATAACACCTTCTGAAACCAGAATTTAAACGAAATAAATGACGAGAGGCACTAACGCGTCACGTGTTCTGCAACCATGTTTTGATCGCTTGGCGGAGTCTGCTAAGCGACAGGTCGCACGCACTACGGATAGGGCACTCGATTCAGTAAATGTCTTTACTTCCGTGTTAGCAATATACCGGGGTAGTATATAAATATTCTACCACCCCTGGATGGAAAGCATAAGTCTGGCAGACGAAGCAGACGACGCAACGTAAAAATAAACGTGTTGTACATAATGAATGTCGTTGCGCAATAAACGTGAGGTGCTGCAAATCGAACACGTGTATTGTTTTAAGTTGTCATGTTCTGGTAGGCGTATTCATAATTTGCTTTCGCAACACACCAGTGTTCGGACGTGCGTGCAGTGGGTGTGTCGCCGTTATGACATAAACGCGCATGAAACATACACGCAAATAGAACACTACATGTGTACAGGTGTACAGGTGTACAGGTGGTCTCAAAAGTTTACCGAGTCGTAGGCTGACAGTTTGTTGTGGATGTGTGTGTGTTTGTGTTTGTGTGTGTGTTGTGTGTGTGTGTGTGTGTGTGTGTGTGTGTGTGTGTGTATGCGTGCGTGCGTGCGTGCAGGTGTGCGTGCGCGTGCGCGTGCGCGTGCGTATGTGTGTGTGTTACAGAGAAATAAATGGCTACCGTAGTGCCTCCGATCGAAATGGATTCTTTTGTGTCCCGAATTATAATGAAAAAGAATTATTTTATTATATAAACCCTTTGTATGGATCACATTTGTTTTATTATCATAACAATTTATCTTAACCCTGTGCCATCATTTAATTACAATTATGTTCTATTGATCACTGGTGACCCTGATAATGAATAGAAAAGAATTTGTCCCAAATAACTCCGCGCACGCCGATTTTCGTATTTGGGTTTGATCTGCCTACTAATGAGTAATAAAACATAATTCTGTGTCTACGTTACAGAGTTTAATATTATCAAAAATTCCGTTGTCATTCTTATTTAGGACACGAAAGAATCTTTTTCGGGTCTCAACGAATCCTTCTAAACACGTCATGTGTTAGACTGATGGGACGACCCCTAACCGAAGGAGCACAGTGAGAACACATAGAGAACACAGAGAGTGGAGAGTCGATGTAGGCCGTAGACTCGTGCTGGGGGCGATATACTGAGGCATAGTTCACAGGCCGAGCCCAAGCAACGTTTGTCGCCGGGAGCTGTTATGTGTAAAACAGGGTTCTCCCGTTCAGTGACCGAGAGGCCGAGGCGGTCGGAACAACACTGTGAGAACACAGGCCGTTATGCACGGTCGTCCCGCTTAATCCCAATCAGGCCCAGTTTGTTCTTGTCGCACGCACGCACGCACGCACGCACGCACGCACGCACGCACGCACGCACGCACGCACGCACGCACGCACGCACACACACACACCACACGCCCACGCCCACGCCCACGCACACGCACACGCACACGCACACACACACACACACAAACACAAACACACACACACACACACACACTATTAGCGGTGGTTGCGCGGTAGAGCGCGGACTGTCAATCGACGGAACGGTGGTTTAATCCAACCTACCGCTGTTTCGAAACTTAGGCAATTTCGTTTACCCCATATTTGCTTGTGTCGTTCGGAAGAGACACTAAAAGCCGGTGGTCCGTTTTATTTGGTGTCTACGCCAGGGGAAGTAAAAGATCCCACACAAGGGATAAAATGTGTAACCTTTAGTGGAGATCAGAAAAGATCAGAATCAGAATGGCGCCATCTAGCGGGTGAAATATATACTTTGAGCCACTGAGCTCGCGTGATTCCGAGGATGTTGGCGCCATATTATTATTGTTATTATTATTATCTGTATCTTAGCGAGAGGGGAGCCAGGGGTCAAGGCCCCCTAATCCCGGAAAATTACGATGGTGGGAAATTGATTGATATTCTTCAATACAAAATGTTAATATTTTACAAATATACATAAAATATGAATACAAAGTATATTAAATATAAGGATGACACAAAAAATGCAAGCACTTATTTCTGTTGTGATCCTTGGAGGACCAATAATTGGCTGCCTGATTCATAGAGTCATAAAATACAGAGGGTATAAGGATACCTGTGTAAGATTTTCAAAGAAATTTGTCATCATGAAAATAGGATTAACTGTTGTCGTTGACTGCAGCCCAGGAGGTGACAGGCCAACGAAAATACCATATTCGATGTGCGTGATGGCTAATGGCTATTTTGGATTCAAAATAATAGTTGCCCGGTTACAGACTAGGGTCAAATTGCATTTTGTTATTCTTTTTTTGCCAAACATGAGTTGACCATAATTTCTGATTTCATTGTATTATTTCTTCCTTTCGCTTTTCTCTCGAGTGCTACGTCCTCCAGCAGCAGTCTCCTGTTGCTTTTATGTGTTGCTCTGTTTTCCATTCTGCTATGTTTCTTTTAATGCAATCACCCATCGTAATTTCTGTCTTCCTCGCCTCCTTGTCCCCTCCACTTTCTGGGCATCTGCTCTCTTTGCCAGTTTTTCGTCTCCCATTGCTTCCCTGTGACTGGCTCATTTAAACCGACTCCTCACCAATTTCTTCTTTAAAATGTTCCTTCACTCCAGCCTCCACTCTCAGTTCATCCGTTTTTCTCTTATCAGCTCTCTGAACTCACAAGATTCATTCTTCTTACCAGGTTGTTTCGCAAACCTGGACCTTGCATGTCCTGGTGTTTTTTCTGCTAGTGCCATCATCTCTAGTGCATTCATTTATGCCGGAGTAACACACGAGCTGCGCACATTTCCTGTAAGTCAACATTATATAAACTTATATGCATCTATCACCCATCATCCCTTCGACTTTCCTCCAAGGTTTGCCCCGGTTGTAATCCTCATTATAACCAAAGCAAATTATCTAGTCGATGTTGCACTGGGTAATTGAAATTTCCTATTGTTTATTTATAAATTGTTATAAGCAGCAACGTTACATGTTGTGAAGTTACTGGTTGCACGCCAATGCCTCATCATCTATTTTAAGGTCGGAATGTTTAATTACTGTTTCATCAGAGTAAGTGACTACATGTTGAAACTTGTTATGGTCTTTGTCAGTATGTTTGGGAGATGTAGCGTCAGGAATATGGTGGCCGGCTAGAGGCGGATATTATATAGGGACTATAATAATAATAATAATAATATAACAATAGCAATTGGTCTATCCCCCCTTTAATCGCTCTAGCGGAGAGAGTAAAGAAGACAAGTCACAAAGCACGCCCACGTCCATGTTAATAAACAACGCAAGTTACTGCGGACATGACGCCACGCACGGCGCCTCAGAAGATACCGTCCTGCAACGTGTATAATAAACCGCGTGAGGAACGAGGATGTAAAACACGTGTAAGTCTCTCCGTGGCTAAATAGACAGCGGCTGGAAATATCGCAAGTCATCGACTCACGCCCAGCTGAGGCTAATCGGCCATCCCCAATGACACAGATTTAGACAGATCTCCAGTCATGACAATTGGACACTGTGTGTGTGTGCGTGCGTGCGTGCGTGTTATGCGTGTGCGTGCGTGCGTGCGTGTGTGTGTGTGTGTGTGTGTGTGTCTGCGTGTGCGTGCGCGTGTGCGTGTGCGTGTGCGTGTGCGTGTGCGTGTGCGTGTGCGTGTGCGTGTGCGTGTGCGTGTGCGTGTGCGTGTGCGTGTGCGTGTGCGTGTGCGTGTGCGTGTGCGTGTGCGTGTGCGTGTGCGTGTGCGTGTGCGTGTGCGTGTGCGTGTGCGTGTGCGTGTGCGTGTGCGTGTGCGTGTGCGTGTGCGTGTGCGTGTGCGTGTGCGTGTGCGTGTGCGTGTGCGTGTGCGTGTGCGTGCGCGTGCGCGTGCGCGTGCGCGTGCGCGTGCGCCTGCGCGTGCGTGTGTGTACGTGCGCGTGTACGGTTGTGTTCAGTGGTGTGTGGCGCCGTGCGGTGATGAACGGAGGTGTATTGCGGTGTTCGGTTGTTAACGGCGATGTACAATGTTGTACGGTAGTGAACAGTGGTGTACTGTTACGGTAAACGGTGGTATGAAATGTTATACGATGGTGTACGGCATTGCCCAGTTGTGTACGGTGGTGTACGGTGGTGTATGATGGTAGAGGGAGTGTACAATGATGTTTCTAAATAACAACATGTTTACATTATATGACCAGTCTGCGCATCTATTGTCATGGCATCGTGTTGGGTCACGTGGTCTTCTTGCCTGCACCGCGTAGCTCAGACACAGGTTCGACCTGCATTGTTGGAAGCACTAAGCCTTTCACAACACGACACCACTCCGTACAATGCGAAGACTTCTATTGCGTCGAAATCCTCGGAAACCCGAAATCTGAGGCGCGTCAAAAGCAACGCGTTATACTGTCTTAAATCAGTAGTCAGTGTCAATGTCGATAACACACGAGTGAGCATGACAAGAACTTAAGCAGAACACGCAATACTTGAAGAGACAGTTCGTCAGGAGATAACAGTAGATTGCTAGATTTCCTGCTGACCAAACTCTTACAGCGAGCAAATTCCAAAACGTCGGTGCATCAAGCAAGAAAAGCTTTGTTCTATTCTAGAGTCTATTTAATGTCTTGATTAAACTATTTACTCCCATTAGACAAATTAGTCTATAGTGTGCTAGTCGTGTTAATGTTTAAAAATAAAATAGATATATACCTAAGAAGGGCGGGGTATAGATAGATAGGTTGGACTGTCGATAAGCCAAACGGCTTCCTTGTCCACCTGCCATCTAGAGTTGATTCTCTAGGTGGCAATCTTGTTAAATCTTGTTAAAAATAAAAATGTTAGGCATCTGCGTAATCATTGTAATCCGGAGTCATCGTAATGATCGCAAACTATTATCAGAAACAGCAACAATTCATTGAAACATCTTTGCAAATGTACTGAAGAAACTCGTTAAAAAGATCGGCGAAAAATAACAGAAATGGCGGTGCGTCATTACGGCGTGCCAGGCGGGTACGTCTTGCGTTGGCCCGCGACAATGGACGACCTGGCGTAGCGTAATCCAAGAACCCACCTGCCAGGCGCACGGAGATTGGAGGTGTGGTTAAATTAATAGAATACCTTTGTTCAATCACAGACACGCCGTGGTCGTATAGCGGGCGGCCGACAGCACATAAAATGAAATCGCAGCGGTGAGAGGGAAAAAAGTGCGACGCCATTGTTTTCTGGGGTGTTGTTTGCGCAGGTTGGTGCGGGGAGGTGGGCGCGGTGCACAGGGAGGAATTCTACGAACACGGTGGGAAATTTCCCGTCGATGTGTCATTGGGGAAATTCTCATTCACGGCACGAACGAAGTGAAATGCCGTACCTTAATTAGGCCCACTCTAGAACAATGGTTCTCAAGTTCCCAGCACTATGTCCTCGTTTGTCTTGACTGAGGCTGAGTAAGCGTCATGGTGCACTCGTGACGGGTTTTTCTTTCAAAAATAACCATGGCCCTCTAATGACCCGCCGTTCAGTACATTATAGTTTACCATAAAAAAGTTCAGTTCAGTTCAGTTCAGTTCAGTTCAGTTCAGTTCAGTTCAGTTCAGTTCAGTTCAGTTCAGTTCAGTTCAGTTCAGTTCAGTTCAGTTCAGTTCAGTTCAGTTCAGTTCAGTTCAGTTCAGTTCAGTTCAGTTCAGTTCAGTTCAGTTCAGTTCAGTTCAGTTCAGTTCAGTTCAGTTCAGTTCAGTTCAGTTCAGTTCAGTTCAGTTCAGTTCAGTTCAGTTCAGTTCAGTTCAGTTCAGTTCAGTTCAGTTCAGTTCAGTTCAGTTCAGTTCAGTTCAGTTCAGTTCAGTTCAGTTCAGTTCAGTTCAGTTCAGTTCAGTTCAGTTCAGTTCAGTTCAGTTCAGTTCAGTTCAGTTCAGTTCAGTTCAGTTCAGTTCAGTTCAGTTCAGTTCAGTTCAGTTCAGTTCAGTTCAGTTCAGTTCAGTTCAGTTCAGTTCAGTTCAGTTCAGTTCAGTTCAGTTCAGTTCAGTTCAGTTCAGTTCAGTTCAGTTCAGTTCAGTTCAGTTCAGTTCAGTTCAGTTCAGTTCAGTTCAGTTCAGTTCAGTTCAGTTCAGTTCAGTTCAGTTCAGTTCAGTTCAGTTCAGTTCAGTTCAGTTCAGTTCAGTTCAGTTCAGTTCAGTTCAGTTCAGTTCAGTTCAGTTCAGTTCAGTTCAGTTCAGTTCAGTTCAGTTCAGTTCAGTTCAGTTCAGTTCAGTTCAGTTCAGTTCAGTTCAGTTCAGTTCAGTTCAGTTCAGTTCAGTTCAGTTCAGTTCAGTTCAGTTCAGTTCAGTTCAGTTCAGTTCAGTTCAGTTCAGTTCAGTTCAGTTCAGTTCAGTTCAGTTCAGTTCAGTTCAGTTCAGTTCAGTTCAGTCCAGTCCAGTCCAGTCCAGTCCAGTCCAGCCCAGCCCAGCCCAGCCCAGTCCAGCCCAGTCCAGCCCAGTCCAGCCCAGTCCAGCCCAGTCCAGCCCAGCCCAGCCCAGCCCAGCCCAGCCCAGTCCAGTCCAGTCCAGTCCAGTCCAGTCCAGTCCAGTCCAGTCCAGTCCAGTCCAGTCCAGTCCAGTCCAGTCCAGTCCAGTCCAGTCCAGTCCAGTCCAGTCCAGTCCAGTCCAGTCCAGTCCAGTCCAGTCCAGTCCAGTCCAGTCCAGTCCAGTCCATTCCAGTCCAGTCCAGTCCAGTCCAGTCCAGTCCAGTCCAGTCCAGTCCAGTCCAGTCCAGCCCAGTCCAGCCCAGTCCAGCCCAGTTCAGCCCAGTTCAGCCCAGTTCAGCCCAGTTCAGCCCAGTTCAGCCCAGTTCAGCCCAGTTCAGCCCAGTTCAGCCCAGTTCAGCCCAGTTCAGTTCAATTCAGTTCAGTTCAGTTCAGTTCAATTCAGTTCAGTTCAGTTCAATTCAATTCAGTTCAGTTCAATTCAGTTCAATTCAATTCAATTCAATTCAATTCAATTCAATTCAATTCAATTCAATTCAATTCAATTCAATTCAATTCAATTCAATTCAATTCAATTCAATTCAATTCAATTCAATTCAATTCAATTCAATTCAATTCAATTCAATTCAATTCAATTCAATTCAATTCAATTCAATTCAATTCAATTCAATTCAATTCAATTCAAATCAATTCATATCATATTCTTATAACTATGCTACATGTTACGAATGTACACAAATTGTGTTTGGATTTGTTTTACAAAACTTATAATTTGAAAGTTTCAAACGCAACACATTCAAATGGAAAACAAAATGACCAGTTTCAAAACAGACTATGTTGCATTAATACCGAGGGAACCGATATAGCCACACTAATACTAAGCTGGCTATTTCTGGTAGAGGAGTCTTTCATTAACATAGACAAGAAATTGTTGTGTTCCCTTAACAGAATGAGCTGAACGGAACACGTTACTAGTCACACCGATGTGCCAAAAGAAAAGTGAAAATGATTACCTTAATCCATAAACAAAGTTGCCTACAACGTAAGCTCGCAACGTCCAGAGAAAAACACTGCGATTTATTTTATTTCAAAATGAATATTAATGCAACTTTGCTGTAACGTGGCGTGTTTCACTAGCTAGGTGGCGCCATTGTCGCAACTTATTTCCCGTGGCTACAACGAAACGGCCACACCTTGACCATTTTGGACAAGGCGACTTCCCCTAAGGCAGTCATATCGCCGCCCTACAAGTGTGTCTATCATGTTTAACGGTGTTAGAACAAGATATATTTTAAACGCCAGGATAAAATATCCTGATGTCAATTGCACGCGGCAGATGTTGGCTTATCGAAAGTCCAACGGTGCATGTCTGTTTAATCCAACGGATGAAAAATCCAGTGCAACCTATTGATGTTTTGTCAATTAAGGTAAGCGTAAGTTCTTATACAGTACAGTATCCAATCATCAGTATTACAGGGGCACATTACACTTTACTTCATGACAGACCTGTTCAATCGAACACCATCACGACTTCTATAGGAAGTATCCAGCCACGCCGCAGTGAATGCGCGAAGACCATTTTGTAAGTAAATATCCACAACTGTCTATCGCCAGGTACTCGTGCGCACAGTTGAGTGAACTGGAGCAACGTAGAGTGAACAAACTTGCCAAAGGTTTGACACGGCAGCACAGGATTCGAACCCGAATCCTCTTAGCCGAGAATCAGACGTTCTAGCCACTACGCCACTGCGCCGCTATTGTAAGGCGATCTAGAGTGGTCTGTGCTAAAGAACTAGCCGCTAGCCTCGTCTGTCCCTGCCACAGATCTGTGCACTGTTTAAATGTTTCGTGAACGCAACATGTAAATTGATAAGCATTTGAATCGTTAAATGTTTAGATGCTATGCAGCGGGCAGAACACATTCCAGTTTTCTATTATAAAGAACATTATATTACAATAAACGGCATAGTCGGTAAAGGGGGGTCGTCTGTTTTGCCAATTAAACCCAATTTGGTGGGCAACGTGTCATCAATGTATCTAATTTACTCTCGAGAACATTGTGCTAATTATTATTATAAAAAAAAATATATATATATATATAAATCAACTGCCAGCACAAAATTAATGTCGAGGCCAGCGTAAAACAAAGTTTAATTTAATCACCTTAACAGTGTTGTGTATTTTATTAATGTAATACCCGTTTCACTGTGTAAGCATTGGTAACGTATTTGGCCGACTTTCTACGAGGCCGCCATTGGGGTACTCCGCAAATGCTGCTCGTCGAGTTTGTTCCTACGGCACTGCAATGGCACAGTTAACACAGTTAACACAGCGGGGTGTCTCTGGCGTGGAATGGGGGCACTTGGATTTTATCGTTTTTATGTTATTACGGGCAAACACATAGGTTTTCGTCGAAGAAATGATTTGGTTGAACGTATAGCGTGTGTGTGTGCGTGTGCGTGCGCGTGCGCGTGCGCGTGCGCGTGCGCGTGCGCGTATGCTTGTGCGTGCGTGCGTTTGTGTGTGTGTGTGTGTGTGTGTGTGTGCGTGCGTGCGTGCGTGCGTGTGTGTTTGTGTGTGTGTGTGTTTGTGCGTGCGTGTTGTGCGTGCGTGCGTGCGTGCGTGTGTGCGTGCGTGCGTGCGTGTGTGTGCGTGTGTGTGTAATGTACTGTGTATGTAGCTGCGTGATACTCCAACAAGCACTGTGTTGTTAGATGCGAGGATTTCGCAAACCAGTATTAGCTCAAAGATAGACGTAACATAGGAGTCTACACCAGCTGAGTCTTCACGTCGGTGAATAGCCATGGTCTGTGGTATTTAAGTTTTGTTTACATGTTGTCGTGTGAAGTGTCGGGACGCTCAATCTCTCTCCATCTTCTCTCCTTCTCTATTATCTCTCATGCACACTCACTCACTCACTCACTCACTCACTCACTCACTCACTCACTCACTCACTCACTCACTCACTCACCTATTCATTCACTTACTCACCCACACCACCACCTCTCTCACTCGCTCTTTCGTTCTCGGTGTAGACTGCATCTGTGTTGGACGCAGATACTGAACGTGTATCAAATGTTTTTGTGTGGGTACGGTGACTCGAATATTATGCGAAACTGATGTCCTTCTTTCTCGCGACAAATGATATCAACGGAACCTTCTAACGCACCGACTCCTGAACGGCGATTACAACACATCAATGTGCCTTGGGGTGAAATTCGTTTGGAGCGTCAGTCTGTCAGCCGTGAAACAAACGTAACGTGCATGCAATATTATATAACAAAACGGACGTCAAATACGCACGTACGCGCGCGCGTGCGTGCGTGTGTGTATATATATACAAACACATGCGCCCATACCCACACCCACACCCACACACGCACATTCACACACAAACACTCACACGCACACACACACGCACACGCGCACACACACACACGCACACGCGCACGCATACGCACACACACACACACACACACACACACACGCGCGCGCGGACGCGCACATACCCCCCCCCCCTCCCACACACACACACACACACACACACACACACACACACACACACACACACACACACACACACACACACACCTGCAATGCTAACTCACACATAGCGACATAAACAAAAACAGCCTGTCTGCGCCGCTCGCACGGGTGCGGCTGTACGCGCGTGTGCACGGCGCGAGTGTAACCTACACCGGGCCGGGGCTGGCGGTGTGTCATTACGCTGCAGAGCGCGCGCCCACCGCCGCCGCCAGCCCATTGTCTCGTGCGCGCTCGTCGCTGTTTGTGTTTTACGTGACAGTTTTTACGGCCCGCCGTCGCTCGCTGGCTCGCTCGTACACCGCCGCTCTGTACATGCGTGAGAGAGACACCGACTGGAGCGTCACGCAAAACAGCAACCGGACGTCGTGTATGTACATGGACAGCGACTGGTCAGCGTCATATCGCACGGACAAGCGACGACACCACGTTGTCGCCGTATCGTCGGTACAGACGGCGGTGTTATATACCCAGCGACACGATCGTTAACGCGAATGTACCGCGCCCACGGAGGCAGTCGAGCAGTGAAGACGACAGCACCGCCCTGCCACCGCCCGGGGGCTGTGAGCGAGCGAGTGCGTCAATAAACATCGGCGGTCGGTCGGTGGCGTTTCGGCTCTCGCAGCGACTAAAGTCTACCGCCGTCGACTGGCGATAACGGACGGCCAGAGCAGTGCGTGTAAACAGAGAACTCGGAGACACGTGCGTGGGGAAATGACCGTCACCGCGTCGACTCATACGGACTCGGATACCGGCGGTTGCGGTCAGGTACTGTGCGTCGCTAGACGGGCGTATAACGTCGGTCATCATCGCGTCGATCTGACGTCAGCGAACCCGGTGTCGCTGACCGACGAGATGCGATGTGATGCGATGTGATGTGACTCGCGTGGACACGTGACAGTACTGTTGACACAACCCGCTAATCGCCACACGTGATAGCGTTGCGACCAGCGGCGCAGTCATAACAACGACTATTGTGGTAAGTCCGGTGATGCTGTATCTCGCGTGACAACAACGACAGCGTGCAGTGAGTGAGGTGAGTGAGATCGGTTGGCAGCCAGCGACGACTACCCGGCGGTGCCTGGCACGTGAGACGGCGAGCGTGGCTCGCTCGTGCCGACCCATCAGCCCTGCCGTCAGCTGGCCCGTCTCGGTCGTAATGACCGTGAAACTGTAGCCGGCCTGCGCCGCGCCGTGTTTACTCACTCCGCCTCGCCTCGCCTCGCCCGCCAGTCGGCCACAGCCCGTCCGACCTCTCAGTCTCCCCAACTCTACGTCGCCGCAGCGTCAACCCGCTTTAACTCGCCGCAAACCGCTCGGGAAGACGACGGACTTACAGTACGGAACGGACCGCAAGGCAACGCGCCGACGCCCACGGCTCAGTTTCCCCCCGCCAACACGGATGGGAGAGGTGCCCGCCGTGACCTTGTGCTACTTATCCCAATCGCGGGCATCGGCGCAATGGATTTACGGCGCTCCGACTTCGGCGGTGTGTTTGCGTTGAACTTAGCGCACGGAGAGCGAACTTGGAGCGCCACTTGAAGCGACGCCGTGTGTTTGTCAGTTGGACTCCCGACCTCTCGGGCGCCGCCGGTTTGTGCCGGCCTTTACGTTGGATTTACGCCGGATTAACCGCGCCTGTGTGGCGAGCTAGCCGAGTTCCGCGGCCACCATTTTGGATTTACGTCTGTGTGTGTGAGCCGGGGTGTAGGCTCCAGCCGCACTACTGCACGAGCGGGCTGGGCTCGGGCCCGGGTCCCGGTAGTCCCGACGTGGCGTGCTCGTCGCGGTATGAGCAGCCGTCACACAAGGCCATCCGCCGTGCCCGCTCAGCAGCGCGACAGTCACCAATTGAACATGATCACGAAGCCGCCGAAGCCGCCTTGTTGGCGAGACTTCCTTCCGGACGCCGCGCGGCCGCGGCGGGCCCCGGCCCTGCCGGCCGAACAGCCCGGCTACGTCGACGTGGGTCGCGGCGGCGGGTCCGACGCCGGCGAGAGGGCGGCGCGGCTACATCGCAAACACCGCATCAAGCTGCATCGGACACAGAGCGAGCTGACGATACAACAGACGCACCTGCCCGAGTCCGGGGCGCTCACGGTGAGTCTGGCCGACACGCGGCCGCGCGAGTTCGGCCTGCGCAAGAGGACGACGCCGGCGCCGGTCGTGTGTCTCGACGAGAACGCCGCCCGGTGTGAGCGCTGGCTCGCCGGGGTGCACGCCTCGCAGCCGCTCCACGACTTCGCCTTCGCTCGCGGCGCAGGCGTAGACGTCGAGGTCCCCGAGGAGAACCTCGCCGCGCTCGGCCGCGTCGCGCTGCGCAGGACCGGAAGCAGTTCCGGTTCCGACGTCGACTCGGCGTCAGTGTGCGCGATGCGCATGCGCGGGATCCACGGCGGCGGCGGCGGCGACGGGAAGCGCGCGGCGAACAGGAACGGCCGGAAGTCGCCGCCGAAGCACCACCTGGCGGCGATGCCGACGACAGGATGTCGTCACTCCGTCGCGCCCCCTGGTGGTGGGATAAGTCAGCAGAACGCTTGTCTGTCTCCCCGGCCGCAGACATGCGCACTGGGACAGTCTCGTGTCACGACTGCTGCGACACCTGGCGATCAGGACGGTTCATCGAAGGAAAACTGCCAACCAGCAACGGACGGGAATCAGTCCGATAGACGTGTTGTTGACACGTACACTGACACTGGCCACGTGACTGAGGACAGTGGCGGGACACAGCGCAACGTGCGCGTGTACGTGACGGATGATCATGTCGGAACACGACACGACGTTCATGAGAACATAACGGAGGACATTGTCCACGAATACGTGACGGATGATAGTGGCGGAACAGTGGAAATTGTCCATGGATACGTGACGCAAGATCGTGACGTCACAGCGGACGTTGATCACGAATACATGACGGAGGATCGTGACGAGACAGCGGACATTGCCCATATATACGTGACGGAGGCTCATGACGAGTCAGCAGATATTGTCCACGGATACGTGACAGAGGATCATGACGGGACAGCGGACATTGTCCACGGGTACGTGACAGAGGATCTTGCCGGGGCACAACGGGAGTGTCTCGGGGTATGACGTCAGCCAATACGTAACTATCCAGATCTGTATTACTCCGTCACACGATGCAACGATAGCGCCTGAAACCAACTAAATTCAATCAAAACTTATCCACAGATTTTAACTTGTACAAACTGTATATTTATAAGCAAAACGAACACTATATTACACTGCTTTATGGCAAACATTTCTAGTTTATCCCATATTCAACAAATGTTCAAAATCATTTCACACATCGTGGAAATGCCAGCGGAAAGACCCAGTCTAAATGTACGTCCTGTCCTTCCTTTGAAGCGGGACAATTTCCATAATTGGCACCAGTAGATCGGCAACGAGGAAGTGAATTCTCGTGTGTCGTTGCGGCAAATGCGTTGTGCCTCGCGAACGTTAGTTTAAGCTTCTCAAATTCTGTAAATTACATGGCAGAACAAAACGCAATTGCACGCATCTTTGGCGCAACTGCATGGGAGCATTGAAGCATCGTGTGACGGGATGGGACTCCGCTCCCAGTAGCGACAACTGACAACCAGTTTGGTTGTGAGAACACACGCTCAACCAACCGTGTCTAATGACGACAGGGATAAGAACGCAACGTACATGGAAATCCTCGCTTCGTAACAAATAACAGTTAAACATTCGATATTTCTAAGCACCGGGCAAATTCTCAATCAATCAATCAATCAAGCAATCAAGCAATCAATCAATCAATCAATCAATCAATCAATCAATCAATCAATCAATCAATCAATCAATCAATCAAGTAAGTGTTGCCCTAGCTAAATCAGTTTGCCAAATTTATAATAATTATACTGATGACAGAACGGTTTATTGTCTGTTGATTGATTTCACATGTGGTTGCTGTCTTCCTCCACTTACGTCATCATGTGACGTCATCAGTGCTTACGGCACAGTCCCTACTGGCGGGTCAAATCCTGCAATTCGGAGAAAGTTGTGATATGTGGAATTGAGCAGGAGGTTTGTCGTGAAGGGTCTTATCCCGCGTTGGGGCTGACTCCGCTACTTCTAGTCACGGGGGGAGGGACTTGCCCCTTGCTATAATTTGGGTCAGACGTACCAGACTGCGTACGAGTCACGTGTACGGGATAGTCATGTGCGTGATGGTACTGTATAATGTGTGGATGGTGTACGTGCGTGCGTGCGTACACGTGTACGTGCATAGCTGTACGTGCGTGGAATGTCCAGCGATTGTTGCTCTTACCAAATTGTTGTCTTTTGGGCGTGCCGTTATTTGTGTAATGGTCGAGGGCTGCGTGCGTATGTGCGTGCGTGGGTGCGTGGGTGGGTGCGTACGTGTGGACGGATCAAGTTAACACGGAACCTGGTCACGATTCATTATTTATGTGTACAGTGTGCGCAGAACCTGTCACGTGACTTTCTTTGGGCTTTCTAAATATAACAAAATCCAGCTCTCCAAGAAGTGTGTCAATTATCTACTTGTTTGATACAACCAAATTAGGTATGTTTTGAGTTTATCCTGGTTGCATTTTGTGGCGTGTATGCTACAAAGAACCCAGTCTAAATATTCTAATATGTTTTCTTTTTTTGATGCGTGTTAGCAGACGTCAGTCATATCAATATTTATTACTTTGGATTTAATGCTGAATTTTGTTTGTTTACAAAGCCCATTATTCAGACGTAACGTCACATCACTGTGACGTCACATCACTGTGACGTCATATCACTGTGACGTCATATCACTGTGACATCACAGTGACATGGCGTCACTGTGGTGTGATGTTACAATCGACTAGCTAGTGACTGGATCAACAAATTTCGGTTTATAGACCTCTGTGTACCGAATGAAAAACACCATAATAATATTTATTTTAACTAATTACATTCTTTCACGGCCGATTATTAATTATATGCGGGACACTATCCCTGACCGTAACCCTAATCGCAATCCTAAATATTTGGTGCGCAGATAGTTTAGGTCATTTTGCGCAACTTCCGGTAGCGCCAACATTTCTAGATCCAGTGACTTCTTGTTGGATGTGTCAGGTGGACACGTTTGTGTTTCGGCCGCCTCGCGTGTACGTGACACGGCACTGTACGTGACACGGCACTGGAAGTGTCTTTCTGTGACACTGTCCACCCATGTTACCGGGCAAAGCTCGATTACAATTCCTGCTATATATTTCTGTTATATAAATAAGATGCAAATCTGTGCAAATGTGTAGAACTGATGTACTTAATGTTTCCATTTGACATAATAAATATTCTAGTTTTGTGGACGAGGAGAGTGTTTTAGTGAATGGCCCGGTTATAAATATTGCTGATAACACTGACCAATTCCAACTTACTGGACATTACAGAAATACTGGATTTTGCAACAAGTGGTCGCTCTTCACAATCCTCAAGTAGCGCGATTTCGTTGTTTTCGGTGTAGGATTTATAATACACGTATTTAAGGCGTTTTAAAACTGTCATGAAATGCTTTTTTTGTCATTTATTAGTATGGCTTAAAAATGCGTCTAAAGATCTGTTATAAAATATTGAACAACTGGTCAGGCATACATGAAAACGTTGGTGTGTGAGAGTGCGTGCATGCGTGCATGCGTGCATGCGTGCATGTGTGCGCGTGTGCGCGTGTGCGCGTGTGCGCGTGTGTGTATGTGTCGGTGTGTGTGCGTTGGTGTATGTGCGTGTGACGGTGTGTGTGTGTGTGTGTGTGTGTGTGTGTGTGTGTGTGTGTGTGTGTGTGCGTGTGTGTGCGTGTGTCGGTGTGTGTGTGCCGGTGTGTGTGCGTGTGTCGGTGTGTGTCGGTTTGTGTTTGCGAATGCATGTGCATGCGTGCTTGTAGTTGTATGTCAACCAGTGTGTGTGTATATGTAAGACCCACTTATGGGTGTGTGCGGATGTGTAGGGCCTACTTGTGCCTGTATGTGCGTGAAAGTGTGTATATATTTAGTTGTATGTCTGTGTTGTTAAAACCGCTCACATACGCGTCAATGCGTCATTACTCTTGCGGTCTACCGACCACTTGTCCGGATGTTTTTGTCCCGTTTATGGCACGAGTGACGGCAGTATCCATAATTATTAAATATACAAAGTCGCGTGTGACTCCAGATCGTTGTATGCCCCCTAGTGTTGGCAATGGCACCGTTGGTTATGCAATCTGCCGAATTCTCATAAATTAATAACGTGCTATTTATACGAAATTGTTTGCTTTTCGGCTGCTTTAGATGTACACCATCTACATCGTTTTGGATTCGATCTTTTTTTGGTGTCAGACAGAAACTAAATATACAGGTGGCCCGCGGTTCTGGAATTGTGTAGATATTTTACCGTAGAAAACAGCGGTTATGTAGTCCATGTGAATGACGTAATTAATTCCGCTTTAGTGCTTGCGACGTTGCAGCGCGCACGTTTTTAAGCTGTTACAGAGAACTAGCGGTAACCACCTTTCGACGTTAATGCCAGGGGTAGACTTGGCAGAAACAACGCTTAACACGATTGTTTATGCATGTATGTTATGTATATGTGTGTCCCGCCTTTCTGAGGAATGTGTCGAGTTAGCTCGTAGTGTTTTCACGCTACTACTCCATGGCACTGTCAACGGATTATCATATGAAATCAAATTTTATTTTGTAACAGCAACAATATTAGAGTGTACATATGCAAACAATATTTTAAAAAGTATTGCTACGTTGTGGTCACATGACCCATTAGGTGCCGTCTTTCGGTGACCACAAAACCCCCATTCGCCTACGACTTGCAACTAAACTTAAAAGGAAACGACGTCCTGCACGTTTCTATTTGGTTCTAATTATTTATGTTAATACATTAATTTTCTTAACTTATTCATTTATTATCCACAACAATCCTCAAGATAGCAGTTTTTAGCAGTATATACTTAAAGACTTGAAGGAATTGAAACGCTGCTGTTTAATGCCATATATATGCATTACATAATATTTTAAGTACACATGACATGATAATGACAGAAACCTTCGCATCTGCATAGCACACTGAAAAACTTACTTTGTTCGACGCTTAGCCAGCCATATATTATAAAGCACCGAGTCGCCATTTTGTTGTCTACGCAAATTCCTAGAATAGGTATATGGTAGCCATTGCAAATGTCAACAAATAACATAACTTACATAATAATGCATAAAAATCGATTTACCAAAACTTATATTTAACGTAACTGGCGTCTGAAAGTAACCCAACAAACTTCACCATGTGTTTGGTGGACATGCCACTATGGTTATTAGAAACAATGTTACTGTTGTTTGTCTGTCTGTGGACCCGCATATATGTCAATTTTTGGATGCATCGGGCTGACATTTCGTAGATTTTGACTTTTTCACAATTCTTGTGTGCATGGCGACGTGGGTGACGCGATATGTCATAGGTCATGGCGCATGCGTGAGTTCTGTCACATAAAATTTTGTGATTGCCAAACTGGGTTACTTGGCTAGTCATATATAACCTGCTTTTTTCACGCAACCCTTCCTTGGAAGTATATGAAAAGTTGCCTAGCACTTCTCCAGTATCCAGTGTGTTTTGTGTTGTGCTTCTAATCGTTTCGTATATTATGTTAGCTACGCAACGTCGTCTAAGGAACTACAGTAGTTAACGGTACCTGGAATTTCTTGACGCAAACCACTTGGCGTTGAAGCTCCGCGGAGCTTAATGGCACCGCCAAATGCCGATAGGGACTAAGTTTAAAGACAAAAACATAAGACTATACCGTGGAGTTGTAATCTTGAAATCGCGTTGACGTAAACTGTAAAATAATTGTATAGTCTGATGTCAGGGTCATATGCTTCACTCTGCCTTTTAAATTCTAGATACATTGTGATACTGTGATAGAATTATGCATGTAGTAGTTTGCAAAGAATGTCATTGTGGTGACATGCACGCGCATGTATCGCGAGCTCGCGCGCGGGCGAACACACACACACACACACATATATATCTACATGCATTCACAAACACACATACAAACACGCACGCATACACATACATACACCCACGCACGTACGCGCGCACTCGGACGCACGCACGCACACGCACACACACACACACACACACACACACACACACACACACACACTCACACACACACACACACACACACTCGTGCATGTCACGCAGCAATGCGACAAGGCGTAATACAATACTTGCCTGGCGCCCATTGGGGGGGGGGGGGGGGTTCATCTCGAGGCACGCGACTGACCTAGCAACCCATTTTTTATGTAACCTAGCAACCACGTAAAAAAGGGTTCAACTTGCTGACTCGCTACACACCTGGTATACGGAAAGGTATTTTGGACTGTGTCTTGCGAATGATTCATTAGAAAACATACTTTCTATGCCTAAGTCCGTTGTTCATATGACGTAATACTACGGGTGTATCTAGAGCAGGTAATAACTGCATGAGAGTGTCAAGTTCAACCAAATTTAAGCAGTGTTGTCATCCAGACCAAAACATAATAATTATTATGGCAAATGAACAAAGGTGGGTTTGATTTATATTACCGAAAAATCAAACCCACCTTTGCAAAGTGTTTATGTTTGTGTGCACTCTGAGATATTTGTTTAACCTCGTTTAAATAAATTCACTCTGCTAGCATATAGACAATCAGCAGAACAAGTATTTCATTAATTCATAGTTCTCTACCGAAAAGAACTGTCTGGTGTTTGGTGTACAACTTGTTCATTCATGCAAGTGTCCGTTACGTCAGAATTCTGAGTAAGAGAAACACATACATTGGAGGAAGAGAACCAATGCAATGCTTTCGACGACAAATTATTCCAACAGAATCTCTGTCCTCCACGTGTGGTTTCTCGGAGCGCGACAAGACTGTCGCTTCACTTTTGATCCACTTGGCTATGCGACACTCCGGCAAACTCTCGTTTCACACGGGCCTCTTAACGGAGATGCCACAAGCGG
This sequence comes from Oasisia sp. SBJ-2009, assembly GCA_964017155.1. Taxonomy (NCBI): domain Eukaryota; kingdom Metazoa; phylum Annelida; class Polychaeta; order Sabellida; family Siboglinidae; genus Oasisia; species Oasisia sp. SBJ-2009. The sequence continues at coordinate 16,757,817 of OZ024864.1, read as the reverse complement.
CTTAATAGGATGTCGTCTGCTTCGCTGCAAACAATGTGACAATGGTTCCGTTTTCACACTGGGCCATTGTGTCGCGACGTCCCTGTGTAAAACTAACACGCCGAAGACAATCGCTATCCCTCGTCTAGGCAGACGTTTAGGCCGAACCCGAGCCGCTCAAGTTCTCTCTGATGCAAATGGCGTCACGGCAACTTCCGCTGGAAAAACAACGAGAGGAAGTCTCGGATGAGCGTCAAAGCTTGTACGACAACGTATTGGGTTCGCTTGTAAATGAATAAATTACATGCGCAGACACGAAATGGCTCAGCGGGACCTGCTGTGTCGTCGTGATTACTGTGGGAATCCGCTTGCAGTTGTTATGTTAAACTTATGCATGCAGCTGCTTCATATTGGATTATGAATCAGGACGAACATTGTGTTTCGATGGCAAAAGTTATTACATCGATTACGAATACTCCCGCAGCAGACGCGCGCAGCTCGAGGAAAACAATAATGCATATGGAACCGTTGCGTGTGCCGTCTAGTCAATTTTAATTAATTTATGGCAGAAAAAATATTAATAATTACCCACATATATATTTGGGGGAAAACCGAGCCTGAGTGACATGCTTTTTTCAATATAATGTCAATAAGCTGACAATAAATAATAATATTACAACGCCAACATGGCGGCCTGTGTAAAATGAAAGTTCGCCTGGCCGCGGTGTCGCAGCGAGAAATGATGTCCGCTGTGCAAGCAGTGACTAATGACGGCACGGCTATGTCACTAGTAGGGGCAGTATCACATTACAGGGGCTGGCAGGCAAGACTAAGTGCTAAAAATTACATCATTCTTTTTCTCAAGTCAGGTAAGTATTTGCGTCAACTTTGAAAAACATTCGCTTGGCGGTGTGTGGGTGTTGAAAGCGGAGGAAGACGGAGACGAAACGTCGAGAAGAGCGGAATAATTCCTATTAATGCGATGCATTTGTGTAAGACATTCCGCACGGAAGACAAGCCAGACAATCGCGGTGTCCTGTTCCGTGTAACAAGGGGCTGTCTGACTGAGCGACACTCGCTGTTGTCGGCGTGATGTCATTGTACATGCGACGTTCCACGTAGCGCCAATTCTTTCCACGAGCAAATGAGTTCGTGCCAACGCATTGTAGTCGGCGACGGAGAAACAAACACGTAGGGTCGAATTGGTCGTGTTGGTCGAGCCGGACAAAACAGGCTCAACGAAACAGTGCAATCGATCGATGCGCCATCTAGTGGATGCTTTGTCCACACATCGTAACACTGAGATGATGTAAGACCACAATGAGGTATTCATCCGCCATTACCAGTGCGACCAAAGAGTACCCTATAAAAACAGCATTATGCAGGTTGTCTGAATTTCTGTGAGCGCATATGTAGTGTGGAGTGAGTAGAAATTATGTTTTTGTGCAGCGTAGCATTAGAGCTGTCAAATTATGACAGCTCTCAGTCGGTGCATTTCTGCGTATTAATACAGTTGCCATTTTGCTTGGTGATGTAATCAGGGACAATCCGTGGGTGGTTCAAGCAGAAATGCAGGGGTGTAAGTTTGAAAGAAGTTTGTGGGAGCCTGAGATATTAAAAATTCACGAATTATTCACTGAACCTCTCTATGGAGGGTAAATATGCTGTGAAATTGTCAATAACAGATCTCATCAAGATTAGTTGGAAATGAAGGAAACGTTATAATGGTCGTCTATAGAAAATGCAAATGTGGTCTGACTCCAGATAATAAGTTCATAAGCCACTAAACACAGTTCATTGTTAATGAAACTGTCTAAAAGTGCAACAATAACCGTTTTACTTTGAACATTATTTCCGCGACACTCTTGCGAAGGGGCCTTGGTGACATCATATTTTCAGTATGCAAGATCGCAGTTACAGAAACGAGCGAAACAGGTTTTAAATAGAAAAAGAGCTCGATGTCATGTGGATGATTAACTATGCAAAATGATTGTAATGAATATTCATGCACGCGCAGATAATCACGCGAAGACAGTTGACGTCATGGCGGTAACTAATCAAAACACACCGCTGACGGTACCGAATGTTCATGACCATGTCTTATAAGTCTACTATAGGCATACGCGAAGTAATTTTTCGAAATATTGATAGGTTCATTGGAGATTAGTAAAACACAATTCAACTGAAATAGAGGCGGAGCATTACACGAATTAATTATGTTAACTAAAATATTTTTAAACAATTGAGTACATTATAAAGAGTTTGAAACTCTCAAAGAAGCCCTTTAACACTGTGCAGATAAAGTGAATTTTTGTTAAACAAAATAAAACCCATTTGGGCGGTGAATACTTTAACATAAATAGGCCTAGATAATATTATATTAACGAGGCGTACAGTTGATAAATACTACTTAACACGATCGATTTCTCGACAACAACAATTATACTTTGTACCTTTCGTGAAGCGTGCCCACTTAATATTATTGTTGACGTACTTTGAAGTACACGTTTTTATAAGTCGGAATGTTTGGCTTCGTAGTAGTTTCGCTGATGGAGCCAACGTGTTTCGCTGGCGTAGCTCAGGGGCAAGTCACGTGACGGCGAGTTCACTCTAGTCACGACGATTACGTACCTGCGTTTGATTAAAAGATAAACACCACACACACACCACCATCACCATCAACATCACCACCATCACCATCACCATCACCATCACCATCACCATCACCATCACCATCACCATCACCATCACCATCACCATCACCATCACCATCACCATCACCATCACCACCATCATCACCACCATCACCATCACCACCACCACCACCACCACCACCACCACCACCACCACCACCACCACCACCACCACCACCACCACCACCACCACCACCACCACCACCACCACCACCACCACCACCACCACCACCACCACCACCACCACCACCACCACCACCACCACCACCACCACCACCACCACCACCACCACCACGATGTACCACTATTCTGTTTATTACATTAGATTTACTTCAAATCAAACAGACGCGTTTGTTTTGACAACACTCGACCTAGTCTACAATATATGTTAGGAACCAGACGCTTTCCCGACACACCCAGTACACGCCTGGCATATTTATGTTCCCGCACTAGGCTTAAGGGCGTGGTCCTTCTCTTCCTTGGGGCGAAAGCGTTTATCCCACTTAGTAAAGTGGCGCCACAGCGGTATGCTATGACAGTATGGGAGTAGACTTAAGAGAAATGTCAAGACGGATTACGTGCTCAGATAACACGCTGGTCTGTGGTCATTTTTTTAAACACCCCGGTCCCTTACTCGTGTAGCTGCGTTCACACTTACACTTTGAAACGGTTTTGTTATGACGTTTTAACTAATCCAGTCAGAAAACACATCTGAGAACGCGATTTAGCGCTACAGCGTTTTAGCTAAAAGTGAGTAAAACGGATTACTTAAACCCTTTTAGCCAAAGCGATCCAAGTTGCAATTGTGAACCAGGCGATTTAATTAAAGTTCGTTTCAGTCATGCGCACTCGGTCTCGCGCCTCGTCGCTTCCTGTTTATAACATAGACAACGTTTGGGCGCCATCGTGTCTTAAATCGATGTAACTGCGACGCGGTAGTTCTGGAGTTAGGGAAGTTTGTTAAGATTTGTGCAGAGACAATAGGGTGCAGTCAGAATTGAAAGCAATCGAACGAAATATAACAACATATCCGACATCGGGCATCGTCTAAACCGGCCGATAATTCAGCGAGGGCGCCATGGCTACCATGCGCATGCGCGGGAAAAAACCTCCTCCTTAAAATGTTTAGCTAAATATTGCATGCTAAATATTGCATGCGTGAACGCTCACAATGTCCAAACACGAACCTGTTTAACTAAGATGGTTTGGCTAAACTTAAATTCTGTAGCTCACTCGGCTGTGAATAGAGACATTAGAGATAAATTACCTACATGCAGTCTATACTCTATGACCAACTAGGTCCCTAGTGAATATAGAAACTCGTGCCGATTTATACATAATACGGAAGTTACGTGTATTTGCGTAGTTGAAGTCATTCACAATTGCCTGGATTTACTGTTTCGATCGTCGAGGGTAGAAGCAATGCCAATTGAATTAGCAAAGGCTTGTGCATATTTGAAGTCGGTCATGGAATTATTTAGACAAACATACAAAGTCAGGCCTGGAATTGTAAAATGGTAGGATCTAAGTTCTAACCATGTTAAGTCGTACAAACCAGGTTGTTTGGAGGCTAAATGCGTGTTGAATATTAAACATATCCAGGGATATGTAGCACCGCAGAGGTTAGGTGAAGTTATTGACATGCATTTAGGTACTTGACAGAGATCATTATGCGCATTTGAAATTAACCGTACAACCGACTAGGATCAGAACTTGTCACAACACGCACCGCCGCTGTGACTCGACGACGAAAGCATATAGTGGCATATACGACCACCTTCGGCTAGTATGCTCAGTTGCATTGCATTGCATTGCATTGTATTGCATTGCATTGCATTGCATTGCATTGCATTGCATTGCATTGCATTGCATTGCATTGCATTGCATTGCATTGCATTGCATTGCATTGCATTGCATTGCATTGCATTGCATTGCATTGCATTGCATTGCATTGCATTGCATTGCATTGCATTGCATTGCATTGCATTGCATTGCATTGCATTGCATTGCATTGCATTGCATTGCATTGCATTGCATTGCATTGCATTGCATTGCATTGCATTGCATTGCGTAATTACGATGCGGATCAACTCAATCGGTCCTGTTCTGTTTCTCGGTCAAGGAAGAGAGGACATGGTGTTACATTAGCAAAGAAGCAGTGTAGACTTGGAAATTTTTCATTTTCACAAAGAACAGTAAATGAATGGAACATATTATCGTAAGATTGTGTAGGTGCTAGTAGCGTTAACATATTTAAAAATAAAATTGACATATACCTAAGACGGGCCGGGTATACTTAGATAGATAGGTTTGACTCTCGATAAGCCAAAGGGCTTCCTAGTCCACCTGCCATCTAGAGTTGAATCTCTAGATGGCAATCTTAGTAAAAAAAAGGCAAGTTCTTATATAGCGCAGTATCCAGTCCTCAGGACCGCTCAGAGCGCTTTACACTTTACTTCCCTGACAGACCTGTTCACTCAGACACCATCTCGGCTTCTCTGGGAAGATTAGTAAATCTTTTCCCATAATATGATTCGGGTGGCTTGTTGCGGATTAAAGATAGATATGAACACGTTATGATGCCGCCTTATTACCCACAGCGGAGAGACGAAATGACGTAATACGGCTGCAGAACCGCCGCCAGGTGTTGTATTTCCTGTCGCACTCTCTTCAATTATCAAACAAACCATTTATACGATGAAGGAGGTACGTCCGGACTTCCGGAATGTCTCTATATTGACCCAAGACGCTTTGTTTAGCCTTTCCCATAGACAGAAGGATCAACGACATGCCGGAATGCGGGACACATAGTTGCGGCATAGACATTCGTCCATCGTGTACATGAGCGTGACCAAGAGCTAGAAACAATCGTGAACACAATGAATAAACATTATTTTCTGAAATGTATCTGTGTGTTTTCCGCGTCTGGTTATAGGGGAAAGGCAGGAGAAATGTGCACTTAATGTCACCGGTGTAGGTCACAGCTCAACGACAGGAACAATGACTGGAATGTAACATTTAAGTAGGCTAGTATTTTGTCTCGATTATATGTGGCGTGAAAATACCGGAGCAAGACAAACAGAAGCAGCTACATTGTAGTGGCATTTATTTTTGTGATTACAGCCGGCGGAGAGTATCAATTTCGTTAACCCCACATTGCCTGTGTATCGGAAGAGACTAAACTTAATAATGACGCGTCCTTGACGATTTAACCTGACACTAGAACACAAACATGCGCGCGCAATCACACGCACGCGCGGGCACACACACACGCACAAACAAACATAAGTATGTATACGTATGCAACACAGAAGAAAGTCGTAGTGTATATTTGAAAAGGACAATTAATCAAACATTCACCGACAGTCGCACTCGAGGAAGCAAATAAAATACGATACTGTGTGAACTATCGAAGTACACAACGTGTGAGTTTACACTGCCCACGGAGAGTTTAATGGCTCGGTCAACACCTTGTTTAAAGACGTCCTAGTGGCGTTGGCCCAAAGCGGGGTTTGGTCCCGCCTCATGGAGCAGACTTCTAGACGTGTTGTTTCTTTGCTGCGCTGTCCACGTGTGCGAAATTAAAACAACCACGCGAGCTAAATTAAAATGAACGTCAACACTTAGTATAGAAGAAACCATGGTTAAACGTAGTCCTAATTATAATATTATCCTAGCAGCGTGGAACACAA
>OZ024864.1:16658953-16746453 GCA_964017155.1 Oasisia sp. SBJ-2009 | reverse complement strand
CATTTAGCCGTGGGAAACAAAGACCATCATCAAAGACGTGTTAAGAATAGAACGGCCGCAGAACCGCACAGAACGGGGGGCCGAGAACGATATTAGGGCCATAATTCAACATGTCGTATTATGGCAGATAATCTGCAATAATACGACGTCAGGCATAATGAAGACACGCATAATGCGAGCGAGCATAATGCAAGCGAGCATAATGCGAGCAAGAATGCGAGCAAGAATGCGAGCAAGCACAATGCGATCAAGAATGCGAACAAGAATGCCAGCAAGCAGAATGCGAGCAAGAATGCAAGCAAGCATAATCAGACTTGGCATAATCAGCACTCGCTAAGTTTGTGCTGCCATCTAGCGAACTACGCCAACTTGAAAATACTGAAGTATCCCTTGCATTAAAATGTGATGCGCCGTGGGGAGCTGCACATGTGTGTGTTTCCGTTTAAGAATAATCTGCCGTGGTGTTTACTTTACAGTTAACTCTGATTCTGATAGTTTGTAGTACAAAACCCCTACTGGGGCATCACGCACTAGTGAGGGTGGTTGGTTTCAGGATGGCTGGCTTCATGTTATCTGGAAGTGGAATAAGAGTATGTGTGCTTGGGAATGTGGAATTAGGATGGGGTGGGTGGGGAAAAGTACAATTTAATGTTGGGGGATGACATGGGTGTGGTAGGGATGGGATGTGGAGGGGGTCTGGGGGGGGGGGGGGTATGTTGTCTATTAGAGGTGCCTCAAGGGTGCAGTTGTCAGGTTAATATCCTGCAATGCACCCTTGAAGGCGTCAAGACTGTTGTGGGCAAACACGTTAGGTGGAAGTTTGTTCCACTGGGCTATTGTTCGGGGGAAAAAACTGTATTTATAATAGTTGTGAGAGGTGGATATTTGTCTGTATTTGTGTGGGTGGTTGGATCTTGTTTGGCTGTGTCCGGATATGAGGTATTGATTGGGATTGATGTCTACAAGATTGTTGGTTATTTTGTATAGTGTGCAAAGTCTGGCCTCAGCCCTCCTCTGGTCCAGGGTTGGCCAGGAGAGGGCAGAGGCCAAGGTGCATCCAGATGTCTCCCAGCTGTAATTGTGGGCCACGAATCTTGCTGCCCGGTGCTGGACCCCCTCTAGATGGTTGATATTTCGGATGGTATATGACCAGCTTACTTAAACTAGGTTTAAGTAAGCTGGTCAGAGTTGTCAGCTGCTCTTTTTTCATGCGATCGTTAGATTAAGATAGGTACATATTTTAATAATTAGGGTAATCGTATACTTAAATCTTAACTGGCCTAAATTATTACGGCCTTTTAAAACCGTTTTTTTTCACCTTATATCCATGTGTATGTATTCGCAATGTGATTCTGCATCACTTCCGGTACAAAGAAGTAAGATTAAAAAAATTTAATTTGTGTTTTAGAGCAATTTAAAGACGTAAATATCGCTAACTTTCTGCGGCAAATATGGCGCGAGCTGTAGCCTGTAGGCGCCTCCCAGAGGCACGGAGGACAACAGAAAATATTTTAACAGTGTCAGTGGGGCAGTCATGGCTGCTGTTAATAAGTTATCAACTTCTATGTGCTGAAGTGCGAGGTTCTTTTCTGTTGTCAACGAGCGTACAAAACATAAATGCACATCAAACTTCTCCAACTCTTATTTGTATACACCTGTCATCTCATTCCTGTTTTTGTGGCACTGTAAATTTTGGTGTGCGCATGCACCAGGTGTCGTTGATCTTTTTTCCCCGCTGCATATCTATAATATATCCGATTTCTGCACATTATAGTTGTTTTCAATATCCAATCTTAACGCATGAGCAAACGTACTATAATTACTAAACCGGCATCTAAATATAATTTTAATTAACTGCTCCCAAGTCAAAGATCCACAAATTATTCTGCGTAACAACCACCCTAAATTTTCCAACCAAAATGGCAAGTGAACAAATAGTTAAAGCGTGCAAAATAAATTCATCCCCGAATCAACTCGGTAAACATACAACAAATACGGCACATAACACATATATTCATAAAACTCCACCCTCTGTTTTCTCATTGCTGTAAACTGTTCACCCTTGTGTTTTCAACATACGTTTCCCTGAGTTGCCCCAGTGCTAACATACACTAACTAAATAATTTGTTCACCTGTTAGTGTTACCTGCCTACCCTATCTGTTTGTGTTTGCACTAACCCCAACCGTGCACTTTTTCCCCACACTGTAGCCTGTATTGTCTACAGTATCGTATGTAATATTGCTCAATAAAGTAAAAACAAACATGTTCCCAATTTTTTCCAGAGCAGCTATATTTGTAAAAAAAATACCATCCTAATTTTTATGTAACATTTTACAAGAACTTTATGCTTATCAGAACAGCAATTTAATCATAATTGACTATATCACCTGTGATTATATAATTACTGTACTGTTATATATTAATATTGACATTTTGTAGCGCAGTGGCTCAGGGGTAGACCTCCGGACTCTCGACTAAGAGAACCCGGGTTCGAATCCTGTGCTGCGGTGTTAAAACCTTAGGCAAGTTTTTTCACTCTACATTGCTCCAGTTCACTCAGCTGTATAAATGAGTATCTGGCAATAGACAGTGGTGGATATGTGTACGCGCAGCCTTTCGCACATTAATTGTAGCATGTGGCTGGATGCTTCCCAGAGAAATTGAGATGGTATTTGATAGAACAGGTCTGCCGGGGAAGTAATGTGTAAAAGCACTTTGAGCAGTCCTATGGACTGGATACTGCGCTATATAAAAACTTACCTTTTGTTTTACTTTTTTTTACATTTTATACACACATAATGCGATTACCCCGCTCAAATTCAAGGTGAACTACTGTGCCATCTGCATACAGTAGAACCTGTCTTGTAGGTACACCTGTCCGGCCAAGCAAATGTCCCTACATTGCAGGTGTCCTCTCGTTAGTGACAGGAATTTGTGGCATTTTTCTCTCGAATGTACAGTCTTTATTTACATCCATATTACAACATACATAAATCACATTCATGCCCACAGTTATAACACCCATAAACAAGGTGTAATAATATCACATTTAATATTACAGTAGATCCCCTCATTTAAGACTGTTTTGGATTAATTCATAGGTTTACGTATATCATAATAATTAATGTCCATATAGCATGTGTGCTTTTGATAACAAAACTAAGTATTAAAATACACAAAATATAAATTAGAAAATAATTAAATGAAACGACACAACAACATTTTCATTTATTTTGCATGTGACATGTTTCATTATAAGTTTAATTTTGAATAGTTTTTTTAATCATGTCTGAATGTCGGCTTGAAAAGTCACTAGACATTCATCCCTACAATTGTAACAAACATTTCTGGGTCTTATTCATGGCCTAAAAGTCTGCTTTTGTCATATTATGCCTTATCAGCGTTATTAATTTTGTTTGTAGGATTGCATCGGCAATGGCAGAATCCACAGAAACTTTGATTGTAGACCAGCTGCGGCAGCGACTGCTGAAGCATGCTTCAGATGTTGAAGTTGGCACTGTGGCTACCAGTGTGATACAACATGACGTTGCTGTCACACTGGATATGCTGGCTCAGTGTTGTGATGTCACTTCGTTAGAAAACATTGATGCTGCCATCCAAGCATCGAATCGTGTGTTGCAAGCATTGGACCACACAAATGAGAATCATCCAGTTGCAGTAGAGCAGTCTTGTGGACAACGAGGACGTCCACGTTATGAATTACATCGGCAACAGCTGGAGTATCTCGTGTCAAATGCCTTTTCTGTCAGGGAAATAGCAGCTATGATTGGTGTGAGTGACCGAACTGTAAAACGTAGGTTAAACGAATATGGCATTAAAATTCGAGATACTTACAGCCATCTCAGTGATTCTGAACTTGACGATGTAGTACAACAAATAATGACATCATTTCCGAATATTGGTTACCAATCGGTGAAGGGCCATCTTCAAAGTAGGGGTGAAAGGCTACAAGATCAGAGAGTCAGGCAAAGCATGCGGAGGGTTGATCCAGCTGGTGTCCTCTTTCGCCGGCTGTCAATCACCGTCACGAAACGACGACAGTATTCTGTTCGAGCGCCTCTTTCTCTGTGGCATATAGATGGCTACCATAAACTGATCAGGTATTATGCTTGTTAAATATTGACATTTAAGACATTTGAACAGATGATCATTGTTGTTATATAGTTTTAAAAAAAATACTGTGGGTTCTCATACAGCTCCTACATAAGGATTTGAATGGCAGTGCATTTTATTCACTGCATTTCAGTATGACACTAATAAATGTATGTCACTAAATTCTTTTTGATTATTTTGTAAATAAACACAATCTGTGTTTACATATTACATTTCTTATCATACCCGTAATTAACATGGCTAATACTGTTTAACAGTAAGTCTTGTTTAGTGTAATAATTTTTTTTATCTTTTAACATTAACTTTTAATTATGTTAACTCAGGCCATATTGGCAATATTAAAAAACACCTGATACATATTTGGTCATACATATACACATACATATTTTCAGGTGGCGTATTGTCATTCATGGTGGAATTGATGGATACTCCAGATTGCCAGTATTCCTCAAAGCTGCCGACAATAACAGAGCTGACACTGTCCTGTCAGCATTTGTTGAGGCAGTTGAGAAGTATGGTCTTCCACAGAGAGTTCGGTCAGACAAAGGCGGCGAGAATGTGAAGGTTGCACAGTACATGCTGCAAAGGAGAGGCACGGGCAGGAGGAGCCACATTGCGGGGCGCAGTGTTCACAATCAAAGGTATGTCTGTATTAAATGAACTAAACCAAGAAATGCCCAAGAAAATTGTGTAATAACAATTTGCCACTGGCAACATGCTTATGTTAACAACCAATGGACCCTCGTTAAAATTAAAGCTTCTCTATGTGGTTAGATATCTAAAAGTAGTCATTTTCTGTAAATGCAAGATGTCTATATTATAGATGGGGATCGATGGTAGTTTTGGTACAACCATTATTCAAGGTAAATATTTGTGCAATTTGCAAAACAAATTTATTGATAACTTATGTACGCACTGGTGCATTTTATAGGTATAATCCTTTGTATACTGACTGAATCCACTGTATTGACAGGGTGACCAGTAATATTTTCCGTTACGTTTGTTTATCATAACATTTTCTACAGTACATCCTATGTATAATAGGATATTTGAAAAGTTATTTACGTTTACTTTATGTAACAAATTCCTTGTATTTTCAGAGATGTTCCCATCATGTGGGCCTGAAAAATCATTCTTACACTACAAAATGTTTGTGCTCTTCCCTTCAGAATTGAGAGGCTTTGGAGAGAGGTGTGGACAGGCTGCATATCGATGTTTCACCAGTTGTTTTGCTACATGGAGGAAACACGGATGATGTACCCTACAAATGAACATCACTTAGCAGCTCTGCATTATGTGTACATCCCTCGCATACAACAGAGCCTTGACCAATTCGCCAGTGCCTTGAGCCATCGTCCTCTTCGGACGGAACATCAGCAAACCCCTATGCAGCTGTTCATATCTGGACAAGTTCTGGACGCATCACACGAGGACACACTGGTAAGTTTAGCTGTGTAAAGAAATGGAAAATTAACAGACATTAACGTATTGTATTGCATAATGCTGGTGATAGGAAAGTTCATCAGCATTTCTGTATTGCTGATACAAATCCAACACTTAAAGGCAGGCCCAATTTTTTTTTGAGCTGAAGGTCAAACAGAATTATGACATCACCACCAATGAGCAGTTCTCATTTAAATGAGTAAATAACTAGAAAAAGATTCACAATATAATCCAAAGGATTTCAGGGCTTCTTGGCCCATTTTTGTTTCATTTGTTTCTTTATTAAAGCAACCCTTTCAATGTTACGTAACTGTGTTTTGACCTCTAAATGTTGTTGTGTGAAAATAGGCGAAGTGGCCCTGATGTATGTTGTAGTGAGTTCGTAATTATGAAGGAAGTGTGTTTTTGTCTACTCGGCTGTGCGAATATTTAAAACGCAACAAAAGCTGCCGCCATACTGTTGAGGAAACTATTTTTGTGTAAACATTTAATGACAGCGTTGCTTTTGAAAACTGTCAGTTTATAAGATTGCAGGGCACCAACATCTTAAGCCGAAATTCTATCGTCGTCTATTATAATATGAAAGATTAAATTAGAATCAGTTTAAATTTGCTCAATAAATTATTAATAAAAGGTTGCAATGTACTTTTAAAGACTTGTCTGGGTAACTGGATTTCAAAGGCGTATTTCAATGAAAATACGGTTATTGAACTTAACCTGTTTATCATTTATATCAATCTGTTTCTTATTTATCCGTTATGTGTTGCCATAAAATCCCTTAGTTACCTTCTTAACAAATATGACTTTTTTTGACATTTTTTTTCAGAATGACTCGGATATGTATGGCGTTGACTGGGAGGAGCCAACGCCATTTAGTGCTGATGAGCCCGATCGTGTGGAGATTCCTGAAAGTCTGGTGGTACACTGCCAACACCTTGATCCATTACAACGTTCTGATGTGTATGGGATGGATCTTTACGAAACTGCAAAACAGTTACTCTTAACTTGAAGGTGTGTCACTGTGCCCAGTAGATAACACAGTTCATGATTAATTTCTCTAGTAGGCCAGCAGGTCAGTGATTTGAGTTGGTTGGGGGTAGTGATGTGGAGATTTGTCACTGTATTCATTGGCAAACTGACCGGAGATGAAGTAATGGGATAGGCTGTAGTCTCCAGATAAGTAGCCTCAGGACATGGGATGTTACCTGGAAATGAGCTTAAAACTACAAGTCTCAAGATATTGCAGTATTGTTGTTACTGGTATAAACCAATATAAATTTATAAAAATCATTCACTTTCCACAATTAGTTTCTAAAAAAAATTGTTTTTCATTAATTTCTGTAGAAAAACTGTTACGGCTGAAATGAGAAAATGTTTAAGAGTGTTTTGGCATAGAATACCGAGTGTTTTGTAGTATTGATATTAAAATAATTTTTATGCTATATAACACATTACATGTTAGCTGTATCACTTGCAAATTTCATAACATTGGGAGTTATTTATAGTGAAAAAAATATCGGCAGAAATTGGTTATTTCATAAGTAATACTTTGCAATGCTACCACATATTTTCAATATAAAGGGAATATAATTGCTGTATACAAAAACAGTATTATGTAGGCCATATAAGATTGCTAGCAAGAAAGTTCTTTTGTAGAAAGCCTAACTGGTAAGGATTTCATTTTCTGATGCAGCACAAAAAAATCATATATTAAAATCTATGTGATAGTATTATAAAACATTGTCTGTTTGCCATCATATTATGTTCATTTTACCCACCTGGAACAGACAATCATTTTGTAATGAGCTGTGTGTGATCACCCTTTCAATTATCTTTATAAAAAACATTTATGGCAGTGTTTGAAATTAGTGATTTCTCAGATAATTCTGTGAGCTATCAATAATTCTTTCATATCTGTACACATATAAGCATTTAACTTGTTATCTGTCGCTTGTGTGCTATTGTATGGGTAGTATATGTTGTAGTATTTATACACTTATCTGTATATCTGTTCATTACACATTTGACAACTTGTTCTTTGTTATTTTTTAATAACGCGTCTGCAATCAAGGTGTGTTTGTATCTCCTGGCGTAAGACCGCATTTTTGTTTTCCATATGTGGTTACCAAAAGGTTTCCTTAATTTGCTGTAAAATTTTAATGTTACCGAAAATTTCACAGTATGTTTATCCTCCACAGCTACACACGCTGTATTCGTTAAATTCTAATACACCCACAAACCACGTTTAAGCCAGATACCTCTTCTGGTAGAATCAGCGACCTATTTTTACATCACAATTATAAAATGACAATGATTATAAGCACCATGTGTTGGTTGAAACAGGTTTATTCAGTAACTGCTACCGTTTATGACTTGCCAGAAACAAATGGCACTGGACATAACAACCAATCAACCACACTATGCTGTTAATCACATGTGTGTACGATACAGATACTTTTACAGATACCTCTTCTGGTAGAATCAGCGACCTATTTTTACATCACAAATATAAAATGACAATGATTATAAGCACCATGTGTTGGTTGAAACAGGTTTATTCAGTAACTGCTACCGTTTATGACTTGCCAGAAACAAATGGCACTGGACATAACAACCAATCAACCACACTATGCTGTTAATCACATGTGTGTACGATACAGATACTTTTACAGATACCTCTTCTGGTAGAATCAGCGACCTATTTTTACATCACAATTATAAAATGACAATGATTATAAGCACCATGTGTTGGTTGAAACAGGTTTATTCAGTAACTGCTACCGTTTATGACTTGCCAGAAACAAATGGCACTGGACATAACAACCAATCAACCACACTATGCTGTTAATCACATGTGTGTACGATACAGATACTTTTACAGATACCTCTTCTGGTAGAATCAGCGACCTATTTTTACATCACAAATATAAAATGACAATGATTATAAGCACCATGTGTTGGTTGAAACAGGTTTATTCAGTAACTGCTACCGTTTATGACTTGCCAGAAACAAATGGCACTGGACATAACAACCAATCAACCACACTATGCTGTTAATCACATGTGTGTACGATACAGATACTTTTACAGATACCTCTTCTGGTAGAATCAGCGACCTATTTTTACATCACAATTATAAAATGACAATGATTATAAGCACCATGTGTTGGTTGAAACAGGTTTATTCAGTAACTGCTACCGTTTATGACTTGCCAGAAACAAATGGCACTGGACATAACAACCAATCAACCACACTATGCTGTTAATCACATGTGTGTACGATACAGATACTTTTACAGATACCTCTTCTGGTAGAATCAGCGACCTATTTTTACATCACAATTATAAAATGACAATGATTATAAGCACCATGTGTTGGTTGAAACAGGTTTATTCAGTAACTGCTACCGTTTATGACTTGCCAGAAACAAATGGCACTGGACATAACAACCAATCAACCACACTATGCTGTTAATCACATGTGTGTACGATACAGATACTTTTACAGATACCTCTTCTGGTAGAATCAGCGACCTATTTTTACATCACAAATATAAAATGACAATGATTATAAGCACCATGTGTTGGTTGAAACAGGTTTATTCAGTAACTGCTACCGTTTATGACTTGCCAGAAACAAATGGCACTTGACATAACAACCAATCCACCACAGTATGCTGTTACTTTTACAGAAAATTACTTTAGCCCAAACCCTTCGTCGTCGCATAACATCGACACCATCATCGTTTTGAAGTCATCATACGATTTCAGATTCTTTGTGCTGAGATTGATACTAGGCGCACATGTATTTATTGTACTGAGTGAGTTGGTGCTGTGATCACACAGCACCAATCCAGAGATGCATCCTCTCGGGATCTGACAGTTGCCTGTCAATGATTGTAAAATGTCACTCATCTGGAGTGTCTTGTCGTTGTACTCAAACGTGTTCATATCCAGTAGTTGAGTGGTCACCTTGCCCTCTGAAATTGTAATACGTCTAATATAACGATCCATAAATATGGCAACAAATGCTACTATTGTCTCCGTAATTGTGCAATTATGCTAAAATCTGCATTGCAGTAATAATTTATTAAATATTAATATCTTGTACATTTGTTTATCTGAAATAGGATCTACATTTAATTATAAATACCGTTCACACTGCAGTTTGTATGTGACACCAGACCGAGCTAAACTTGCTTTCACTTTTTTTTAAATGAAGTCTGTTTTAATGACATTATATAGGTAAATAGTTAGTTTGCATGATACAGCATTTCTGCATCTCCTTATTAGTCTAGTAGTTTAGTCATCAAATGTTTTAAATTATTATACAAATGAAGTCATAAAATGGATACCAGGGCTGCCTACTTGACAAAATACCACTGCCCAGCAATTAACTGGATGAAACTGATGAATCAATGGGAAGTCAATTAGGCTTATACGGCTTCCTTGTGTGAATGAGTGCTTTCAAGAACCATTGAAATTGTCCAGATAACAATCACACTTTCCCAATGTCACTTGCCAAGCAAATAATTATTAGGACTACCCAGGTACCAGGAGGGAGGCCAGGATATCTCCAAACAAAGTGCTAAGTTCGAAGATTACCAGAGCAAACATAAGCCCAGTGAAGACTGACAACACTTGTAGATTATAACCAGAATGTGACAACCATATAAATGTTATAATGATATATAATTATATGTGTGCTATACAGTGATTATATAATTATATAAATACATCAATACATAACACGCTGTATCCCCCCGTCCTTGCACATTTACCTTTTTGTTATGTGAATTGGAGCGGGAATTGGAATTACATGATTGTAGATGGAATTGAAAAACATAGAACTGGAATTGAATAAAAGGAATTGCAGTGAAAAGAATGGAATTGGTCCCAGCCCTTATAATGTTGGCCCTTGTTCTAGCCTTTTCAGGAAAACATTTTAAAAACACTTCGGTTTTGATATGGGAACCTTAACCAAGTCAACACATCCACTACTACTACTACAGGCAGTGCCATCCCCTCTTATCCACTCCACCCTACAGTAATTAATCAAACCTTTCCCAGTGAGTCAGCCCATTCCCTGGCTGTAACTAAATCCCAAGTCATTAAAAAGTTGATGGATTGTTTCTTTCCCTCTAGTCTGGGTTTGCCCCCTGCCCAACCACCACAGCAGCCACAGGCTTCATTTATTGATAAATTGCAACTAGTGAATTATCACATTTTCTTAGGCAGACCACTGGGTATGAACTTGTCAGGACATTAACTTAAATGTTGCAGTTCTTTGATGTGCATACTAGTCTGAAATGCTTATTTCCATAATACAGGGGCAGTTTCCCTACTACCGTAATCCGAGGTCAATTTCCGTAGATTACGGAAAATCCGTAATGGTAGGCAGCCCTTGGTTACTCATTTTACAAACTTCACAGGTTCATTAGTCAGTAATTACATTGAACACTTTAAAAAAATAAAACATGGCTGTATTTACGCCAGTGTTAGAATTTAGCATCAAATTAGTGGGGGCCAAGCAAAAAATGCACGTTACGTCATAGTGTAACTCTGTAACTGTATTCAACACAATTAACAAGCCACAAACGTCATGGCTATAGCCTAGTATATAGCAGCTTCATTAGTAAAAGAGTTCAACAGATGGTTGTGTGTTAATTTTCATCTGAGTCAAAGCTGCTTGAAATTGGTAGGTCTTCCTCTTTTGGCTGCCTGGGTTTCTAGATTACAACACCAGGTCGCCTCTTCCTGGTTCCCCGCACATCACCAACAGCTATGCTAGGTCTCACTCCTTCACCCCGTCATGTTACTTTTTTTTCTTACTAAATAAAGAAGTAGTATTTGTGTAACTGCTTGCTACATAAATCTTGTTTTAATAAGAACAACAGGTACAACGTACCGTTTTATTGATTTGCTAAACTTATGCTTGTTAGGTTGTGGTGTTGCAAACATTACAGTATTACATTGATTGTTAAGCCCGAAAGAAACACTGAATTTTTCTACTGGTTGAAAGTAACACGTTTCTTGCTTCCATTCACTGTTATGTCATCATGATTGAAATATAACACAACCTTGTAGTTATCGTAATATTTATCTTTTTAAACAGGCTTACTGAATTTTTTTTAATACCTCTTTATACTGCGTTGTCTCTTACTGTGACTTACTGACAATCCTGACAATCTTCACATTTAAAATGTGTACAGCTCTTTAATGTGCATGATAGAAGACAAAGAGTAGTAGTTGATGGGGAGGTTTCAAACTGGAAATTGGTTTTGAGTGGAGTACCGCAGGGATCAGTATTGGGACCTATTTTATCCTTAATATATATCAATGATTTGGATGATGACATAACAAGCAAGGTGTTAAGTTTGCAAACGACACAAAAGTGTTTAGGAAAATTATAAGTGATGCAGATAAACAGCATTTACAATATGATATTAATAAGTTGACAGAATGGTATGAGAAGTGGCAAATGCTAAATACTACCTTAAAGGAAAAGGACTTATGGTTAACTATTAGTGCTGACATGAAGGTATCAGAGCAGTATGGAATTGCAGCAGCGAAGGGACACCAAATTCTTGGATTAATTAGGTGATATATAGTATACAAAGAAAAAAGAACTAATAATACTGCTGTATAAAACAATAGTTAGGCCTCATTTAGAATATTGTATACAAGCATGGAGGCCATGTCGCAAGAAGGATATGCTACAAAGAGTAGAAAGGAGAGCAACCAACATTTTACAAAAACTCAGGAATATTAGTTATGAAATGCGTCTAAAAGAATGTGGCTTAACAACACTAGAAACCAGAAGATTGAGAGATCAGATTGAGGTGTTTAAAATATTGAATGGGTATGAAAATATTGACAGAAATATTTTTTTCTCGGTCAAGGAAGAGAGAAGGACTAGAGGACATGGAGTTACATTAGCAAAGAACTAGTGTAGACTATATATTAGAAAATTTTAATTTTCACAAAGAACAGTAAATGAATGGAACAGATTATCAGCTGATTGTGTAGGTGCTAGTAGTGTTAATGTTTAAAAATAAAATCGACATATACCTAAGACAGGCGGGGTATACTTAGACAGATAGGTTGGACTCTCGATAAGCTAAAGGGCTTCATAGTCCACCTGCCATCTACAGTCATCTACTGCCATCTCTAGGTGGCAATCTTGTTAAATAATTGTCTGTAGTCCGACATGTGTGATCTGGGGGCCAACGTGTCCCAATTTACCAATTTATATTGATGTACGATTATTTCAGAAACATTTGTTACATCTGACTTTTCCAAATAACACACTAATTTATTATAACTACATTGACTTGAACCCTTCTGTTGATCCACCACCCAGTAGACATTATATATATATATAACACAAGTAGAATTTATTTGTGGAAAATAACGCTACTCACTCTGTACTTGCGTGAAGAAACGGTGCAAGTAAACCATCATTTCCTCTTCTCTTTCTCGTTCGGGTCCAGCTGGGCTCAGTGAGAATTCATAAAATGCCTTCATCTCCTCAGCAGACACTTGTTTGCGGGGCATGAGGTATTTCAGTCCTTCTGTCTGAAAGCTCTGGAGTCCTTTCAGAATGCCATGGAGCGTTAACCCTGCAAATATTATACTGACATGATCACACGTATACATTTTTAACTATTTATTCTGCAACTGTGTAAAGATGCTAAAAATTACAAGATGAGCCGTACGACAAAATTCACAAGGAAAAGGAAAGCCTGGCTGCCGTAAAGCGAGTTTGTGATTATCAACACATGAAGAACTGAAGATGAGTAACACCACCTGGAATGAAGTGAAAAATGAAACGTTTAAGCTCAAAGAAATCATTGAAAAATTAGAAATTATACAGTAACATAAAACGACAATCACTAACAGAAGATTCAAGCGGCCGTGAAAATTATATTGTTACTATTTTTTAATATATCAACATAAAAAAATTATCAACAAAATGTTTATGAATACAGCAGCATGAATTGTCATTTGTGGTCTCAGTGAAGGAGTTACCTTATGTCATCTACTAAAATGCAGTTGTCATCAATACAATGTATGATATTTCACTCTGTAGCTGTTAACAATTTATTATGTTTTACACCTACACGTCACAGCATAAACAGCTGCAACACAATCTTAATAATAATACATCCCTGATGCTTAGGATTCAAAGTTAAGATTCACATCATGTAAATTGATTAGTATCATACCATCCATAAATTGCCGCAGTGGACGCAGACACCTGTCGACCAAGAAATATCTGTAGATCGCCCAAATGATTCTCTGAGAGTTGGCGCTGGAAATCCTCTCTTTGCATCCTATTTGAGTCAACAAGTCGGCCAGTTCTGAAGTCTTGGTGGAGAATTCCATGTCTGTGGTACACCGTGATATCTAAAAAATTTGACCATACACATGAATTATCTATTTTAACTTTATTTTGACTATATTATTATTAGTAATCATTATGGAAGGCGGTAAGACCAAGCTGGTGCTATAGTCTTACAACTGCCCATGTTCTACCAAAGGCTAAGCAGTATAAAAGTATGGAATATGCAAATGAAAATTATATGGGACAAGGTTCCCTTAGAATCAGTCCATCAGTAAAGATTTACTGTGTGTAGTGACACTATCACATGTAATATCTAAACACATTCATAAAAAGCTTCATGTTATATTTCCTCAAATAGCAGACCGCTAGCGCTGAACATAAATCTTTCTTTTTTCTATTGTGAACTTTCACTTAACATAATAGTTACACTGATTTTTTTCTTAAGGACATTTTAAATATATTTATTACCTTTACACAAATATTTTAAAGTAACTTATTTTTGATTTTAAAGCACATCTTAGATATATGTCAATTTTTATATCATATGTCGCTTATTTTCGAAACGTTGCACACTAAAACTTGATTGGTTCACGTTTAAATGTTTTGATGATTTTCCTTGTTTTGATTTGAACAAGGTTTCGCTTGATGTTTTTCCTCTAACAAAATTTCAATCATGTACGCACAGTTGTTAGTGTAGGTACTCTTGAGTATAATTTGTGTGGCATTTGTGCCCTACTTTTCCGTGCTATGTTTCTGGTCCCCACATGTATTATGCTTACAGAGATAATGCTTAGGGGATTTTATTATATAGGCCAATAGCAAAGCCCTTTGTCATGTTTACTAGCTCACTTGACATGCTCACCTCCAAAATGGCCCGTTTCGCCTCAGGATCCATGATGTCAGTATCCATGGGGCCCCTTGGTGTGGCCTCACTGACAATGTAGGTGGCTGCCAGATGTGAAAATGATCCAACACCAGCATGACCTGAAAGGATGGCTTTGGCAGCAACCCGCCCCAAGGTCTTGTACTGGTCACAAGATGCCATGCCATCATAGGCAAGTGTGCCTCCCTCCAGGAGGTCACACTGGGTAAAGTAGAGACTGTAGAATTCTCTGCTCACGCCACCGGCATCGACGCCGGCCTCGCCGGCGAAACGTATCTGGAACAATTGATCCCAGTCACCATCATCCCAGTCTGCAAAAATGGCCATTGACTGGTCATACGCTCTTTTGCGTTGGACCGTGACGGTGACTGGGATCACTTGATTTTTCTCTCTGTTGATTGCCTCTTTCTGGGCGTCAATGTAATCATCCAGACAGCTGAAAAATGATACTTACAATTATTGTATACATGTAAGTGCTGTTTTTCTATTACCATCAACACACACCAGTGTATTCTTGTTAATTTCAAAATAGTACAACATTCTATACTATCTGCAATATGCATTTAATAATATACATACACCATTTGTGTCATACATTAATCAAAAAGTATTTTAAACCAAGGCTTCACTACTATTGTAAGCAGAGCATAATAATCGGCCTGATTTGGTCATTTGATAGAAGGACAGGCAGCTTTCTAATTATACGTGTGCACAAATTATAAGTTGTGTCTTGATTCGCAGTTTTTAGTTAATCAAAGTGCGGCTTACTTTTAAAAGTATGATGGTCACGAATGCTACCACACCAGGAATTGACATAAACGTTTAGTAATTTCTTTGGCCAGTTTTGCCCCCCCCTCATAAACGATCAAATTAGGTTCACACACAACAGAATTACGTTCAAGTGTGTACGTGCATGCGTGCGTAGCACTGTATCCAATCCTCAAGATAACACAAAATACACTTTACTTTACTCCCTGACAGACATGTTCAATCAAACACCATCACAATGGCTATTGCAGAGCCAGCTGCACTGAAAAGCTTGCAATTAATGCGCGAAGACTGTTCGTACACAAATATCTACTACTGTCTATAGCCAGGTACTCATTCTTATAACCGAGTGAAAAGAGACAAACTTTACACATCAGCAGAGAGTTCGAACCCGAGTTACCTTAGTCGAGTCCGAAGCTGTAGCCATTGTACCATTACTGATACATGGTTTTATGCCACCGAGCCATTGTATGGTAATATAATTTTACAAATATGGTGCCGTATTACATACCTATGGGAGACTTTCCTCTAGTCATATATTTCAAAATTAATTTACTCCATTACTGAAATTGTCATTATTTTGTGTCAAACTCAAATGAAGACAGTTACGGGCATGTGAAGTCACTTTTATTTTTTTCTTTGGCTAGGGAATGTAAATCTAAAAAGTTAACATATCCTGTAATTGGCATATTCTTTTACAGGCAATGGTTGTTCAAGCGTTTGAGTTCCAATTTAACTGTATGACAGTTTCTTTGTATCGGCAGGGAGCGGTGGTCATGTGGTAGAGCGTGGGGACGGTGGTTCAATCCCACCTACTACCGCAGATTAGAAAATTAGCTATGTTGTTCACCCCACATTCGCCTGTGTCTTTCGAAAGAGACACTAAAAGCCGATGGTCCCTTCTATCTGGTGTCTATGCCAGGGGAAGTAAAAGATCCCACTCAGGGGGTAAATGTGTAACCTTTTGTGAACTCACTAATTCTACAGAAGGAAAACTCCTGCGTTAGCCAAAGTTTGGGATGTTTGGAGTAAACCATCCGAGACTACAATTTTTTTTTACAATTTCTTACCGGTGTTCGAGTGTTTCTTCTGTGAGAGATTGTGCAGCATTTCCTCTAGAACTGTCAAACCACAAAATACTTGTAAGCTTTTCAAAAATAGTCCCAAAGATGATTAGTTATTTACTTATAAATGTATACAAGGTATTAACTAAGTATTTTGTTTACAAGCACTCTTAAAATACATCTTTTCTTTTTATTGTAAGTTTAATGCTATTGCATGCATAATTACTACAATGATGTGCACTACTTTTCATTGTAGCAACTGTAGTGTCAAGTCAAGCACATGTGTATAAATGATACTTGTTTAAGATATATGACTGAGTAAAAAAGGAAGAACGAAGGTGGTTGACAAATTGCATACATATTTAAAATGTAATAATCGTTTTCAGTGTTCATAAACACTACTATTTCTTGCGACACTCGATATTAATGACAATTTATTTCACCTTTATTAAATTACAAATATGTACTTATTTTTGCCACATCAGACCACCTATATCTGTTTCTTTGTTCTGTGGCATCATATAGACTGGCAATTTAGAAGAACACCAGTCCCAGTAAGTCTGGTAGAATTTGTGCCTCAACCAGACATTCAGATATCAATCGAAATTATATTATCTGTTTTCCTTTCAAATACATATAAAAATCATTCAACCCAAAAAATAGAGCCACCACATGGCGGATACTGGTGCTATATAAATTGCCATTATTGTTATTATCCTTACCTTCTTTCACAGCACTCGGAAGCATGTAGATCTATCAGATCTGTTGTAAAGTGGCCATCACAAATCGGGCAGGGCACTGTTTCGTCTTGTGGACTGTAAATACAAATGTATATTATGCTGATGTGCTGAAGTTTTTCCCTTGCGTAATCATTAGTGATGTAGGCTATCAACTAACTACCCCAAAATATGCAGTAATTCCCACCTCACAGTTTTTCTTGTGACAGTGCTGATTATTTAAAAGTAATGCTGTAAACATGTTTACATAATTGGTCAAATTATTTAAACATTATATGCAAAAGAAAAGGTTTAAACACACTTCATATTGTTCCTTTTTAAGGTAAAACATAGGCCTCTTCCAGCTCATCCTACCACCCTCCCATCATTCCACCCTTTGGAAATGCTGCATAAAAGTTGCTTTCATAGGAGAAAGGAAGCAACATTATTCAGAAGCATTAAAAAAGTAATTAACTGTAATATCGTAAAATAACACTAACTGGTAAATATATAGTTCTTTTAACATAAATAACATAAAATAACACAGGCAGAAGTAAACATTAATTCCTAAATACAGTGGGAACAAAATGAGACACATGAAATACATTGATGTCAGATTAACATTCATAAAACTTTAGTAAGAAAAAAAATGTATTACACAGATTATACAAACTTTACATTATTGTTTTTATTTATGTATTGCAATTGAATTTAATCATGTATAGGTGCATTGGCATATTTGAAAATAATTGCAGTAGCAGATGCATTATATAAAAAGGTTATACAGTGTATTGGCATCCTTTATTACACTTGGATTATTTGAAAACACATTTAAATGCACTTGTGTATTGGCATACTTTTATTAGCTTTTCCTTAATTATTCACAATTGTCAGTATTTCTACGTCTGTATAAACAATACAATTAATTTTAAAATACAAAATATTACGGTTTGCACATCTGGCCCATGCAATTTTCATATTGAACTTTATGCAAGGTAACAGGACAGGGAGGTCTGTGGTTGCTGAAGGCTAATGTTGTGCAGTAATACGCTAATTATTCCTGCAGGAATAACAGATGAACCAATCAGCACACAATGCACCGTGTCCCTTTGTGAAGTTCCAAACTGACCCTGCACTCCCATTTGCGAAAGCAAACAGGGACAGACAGTTGTCAAATTTGACACACCAAACTCCATACGTTTTTACGGATTTTCTCCATACGAAAATTTAATATGTAGCCATGATTTATGCATCGTTACAAGAAATGATTATCTTAGTAATAAAAAAAATTCCATGCTTTTGCCACATTTACATTTTATTGTGATCATATGGCATGCATAGGAGGTGAATGTGTGGTTTTAATGCAGGATATTTAATAAACCGTTCCGAAGTTCTATTTCAACCACACATTTAATATTGCAATTAGCTTAGTTTGAGGTTTTTATACAGCAGGTAATTTTATATTCAGAATGGCACTTTTTTGTAATCTGATGTTCATGTTGTATTTAAATTACCTTTACACTTCACAAGCTCTGCTGTGGCTACGTGTCATTCCTTTCAATTGTTCTCATTAAGAAAGTACATATTTCCGTCATGTACTTAACAGTGTGCCAAAACGGTTCATCAATTTGATGTTTTCAAGTTTTCATATATATTCTTGTGTCCATGTTGATAAGTCCATCAAGTTTCATTAATATAACGCATCACAATAAATAATACATCAAAAATTGCAATATTTACAAAACAAAAACAAATAAAAATGACATTCGTACAAAAACATGTAACACTGGTTAATGCAAAAGGTATAACATGAATGACATAACAAACAACTGCAACTGCAACTGGACATGCACAAAATAATTCAAACATTCATGCTTAAATACAACATACGTATTGCACTCTTCCGTGAGCTGTTGAAAACTCTTCTAAACGCAACAAAAGACAAATATATCTTTGGTGTTATCTGTTTCAACAATAATTTCCTGCAAGTTTTTATGACTGGCTACTTATGACGAAACTGTCAAAATGTACTTGGCTATTTAAAAAAGGACATGTTAAGAGCTAAAATAAAAAACAAGATAAACAGGGGTAGAACTTCGGCATTTACTTTTACTAGACAGCAGGACTAGTAAAGTAAAAAGTGTACTAGTACGGCAAAACATTTACTAGTCCGCCAAAATAAAAACAATCCAAATTTCAGTCGTTCCAATTTGTTTTAAAACTCAAAAAATACTCCAACTCCAGTTAAATAACAATGCACTTTTCATAAGGGTGACAAAGAAGTAATACAGAAATAACAAAAGAAATTAATTAAAAAGTGAAGATAACAATCTGTAATAAAAAAAAAAGCGCAATTGAAAACGAACGCCCATTGTGCTCATTAACCGGTAGCACCACCGTACCATTATGAATTTTCTATAATCATTCTATAAATTTACCTCACATTACAATGCTCTACAGGAGTGTATTAAAGTTGCATTCTGACTTCCGCCATGTTTAAAATAAAAATGTCCAGTAAACCCGCATTCCCCATACACTATATATAGTTTTCCTCAACTGCCTATCAACTTATTTTCACATACTATGCCATTTTAAGATAAAAAGCAGCAGAAGACGAAAAAAATGTCCTGGTGGGCCCCACGAGTTAGAATTCTCTGACTGGTTTAGATCTCGATGAGGGAATTCCAGTGAAAAGCGCTGTCAGACAGGCCACACTAAATGGCGGACCACATTCACAAAGGTGCCACCGATCGATACGCTCCATGTTTACGTGGGGGCCCTTTACGTGCGTTGTTATAGTTGGCGCTTTATAGTTTACGGTGTTCTTGTGATGTTGAGAGGTCTTTCAATAATAGGCAAATTTAACTACAGTACACTGTGGTCCGCCGTTTCCGCGCGGTCTGCCAACTGTGGCCCGCCTTTTAGTGTGGCCCGTTTACTTTCGTTGATCGGAGAAATCCGATGGTATAAATAGATCAACGTTTGGGAAACTCCAGTCGTTGTTTGTTGCAAACTGATATTTGATCAAATAACGTATAAAACCACAAAGTTAGACGTGGTAGGAAGTATACTAATAAACAAATATAAGTCATGGTGTACATTTGACTTTTCTAAAATGCAATAAAAAGGTGAAATTATGTCAGAATGCACCTTTAATGGAAAATAGAAATATTACACTAGAAAATAATAGACATCAAAGTACAGTTAATCTTCAAATAGTGCCCAGACAAGTTCATAGCTGGTATTTATCAACAAATTAAGCTGCTGTGGCCAGTTGCTCACTGGCAACAACTTATCACCGTTTTAATGACTTGGGATTTAGTTACATCCTCTCAGGCTGTGGATGGGCTAGGGTAACTTTGACTGCAAAGACTTGATTGAGTGATGTAGGGTGGGGTGGATGACACATCGACCTTTACTAGACAACCGGACGGACAAGTTATTAAGCAGGTTTACTAGTCCGCCCTTATCTTTACTACTGTACGGACTAGCGGACTAGCGGGTAGTTCTACCCCTGATAAGCAACATGAAAACAAATAATGTACAAATACAAAGATTATGAACAACTATATAAGCAATGGTGTTTAAAATTGCAGTAATATCAAAGCAAAACGATTACAAAATGTGTTTACCTTTCGTTTGCCTCCGTCTTCACGTGCCTTCGGTATCTATGTAGGCAGTATTGAAATAAATGTAAGTTTGATATTTCAAAAAGTGATTGTTTTGTGTTAACTGCAACATAATATATTGATAAAGTACTCATGTTAACTATTAAAACTTAATATACTTTACTGCAACATTAGCATATTACATATGTATCAACACCAACATATTTTATAATAAATAATAAACATAAACATATATTACAAATCAATGTAGCAAAATCAATTTGCAACACAATAACGCAAGACACTGGAGCCTGCAAATAGGATAATAATATGCACCACTGTCTGCAATGAACAGAATAAAATTATCTCAAAATTATCATTCATATACCAGTAGATAAAAACATGTATTACAAATACATAATAAAATTTGTTTTTAAATATATGAAGTCATTATTTTTTTACCGTTTCAAAGTCGTCATCCGAGTCATCGAAGGTGGGAAGGGATCTCTTAGGCTAAAAGTAACAATGAACACCCATTAGTTATATTCAATTACACACTGTTACTGTATATTAAAACATATGCTATACAAATTCTACATTTACTATTATCAATTTGCAATTACAGCAACACTTAATTTTATGACATTAACATATTTTGAAGAGGAAGTCTTATTAAATTCGTTGTAAATATACAGTTTAATAGTACACGTTGCATCCATCTTCATTCTTAACTGGACACAGTGGAATCATACACAAGTACGATAATATAGAAAACATACCGGGTACACAAGCTAAATTTATAAAGCAAATTATGGAATGCAAAATATATTCAGCTGTTGCAATTGTTAGTGGCTGTCAAAGTAGCACACATTTTATATAGATTTGTCACATTATTTCACCTATTCTACCTTGTGATATCTGAATCACTTATAGTATAGATCAGCTAACGGATGCTCCCTGGAGTGACAGCTATACAGGATACTGGGGAGTGACCAGAGAACGAGGTCAGCCCGTAGCCGAAGCAGTGAATGTGTGTCAGTCCGCTGACACAGCATATGTAACTATTACTTGTATGTGATAAAAGAAGTTATCCGTAACACTTGGAGTTGTTCATTCCGTATGAACCTGCAGACATCACATACCTCCACAAGGAATTTGACAATTTCTTGGTACTCACACGATCAACCTTCTTTTTCCCACATGTTGTGACGTGCTGGCGTAGCTGTGTGACTGGAATGTCTGTGCCACACGCCAGGCACACTTCTGTCATCACCTCCTGGGACAGCTGTCACAAACCAGTACTTAGTCAGTGCCTCATTAGTAGTAGTATTTGCCATCTGGAGTAAACTTAATTTTAAATACATATTCCAATAATTGTACTTTTTTCTTGAATTTATTTCGAACATCGTAGTACAGTATGTAGATATCTCACTTCACAATTTACTGTAATTAAAATATAGTAATTAACACAAGTAATGTCTATGCATGTATTTCATGTTTGGTCTGTATTTCAAAATTATTTGCAAATACATATAAAAAATACCAACAAAAGGTAAACTGGCTCAGGAGTCAAGACAGTTATGTTTTTTACAACTGGTCAATAATGGGTAGACAGTACAGAGAAAATTGGCCTACAGTGAAGCTGGTCAAACATTAGCATCAATGAATAAATGGGAAGCCAGTGAAGCTTTTCTATAGCCATAAAGGCAGGTATTCACAGGGAAGGTACTTCTTCAAAGAATCCTGGTGTCACCTGCTATGTAAACATCCTGGGCTAAGACAAAGGACGCCAGATTTCCTCCAGTGCAGGGGAAGAGCTACCCACTAGTTGGTACAGTACTGTAGTACAGCTAAGGATAGTCTAGTCAATCTGTCTGCCAATTAGTCTACAGCAATTAATCAAGCCAAAGACAAACGTGTACCCACTATGATACACTTGAACTATAATGGAAATGCGGGCAAGTATTTGAATCATATTTAAAAAAACCAATGTATTTGAATAAAAAATGGCAGTGTATCTGTATTTAAATTGGAAATTTGTAGTTGTATTTAAATCAGGAAAAGCAATGTATTTGAATTGACCAAGTTGTATTTGTATTTTATTCCAAAATGTGTATTTGAACACAACCCTGCACAGAGCTATATGACTGTTGGATCAGTAGTAATAATGTGTAGTACACCAACAAAACAAGATTTTTTTTATAAATACATGTACATTCTATAGAGCTGTGATATTATTTACAATTCATTGTAATATTTAAGTTATTTCAAAATATTAATCGTGGAAATCAAATTACAGATAGTAATTATACATAAACACATACCATGTGAGGCCTCGTATCCAAGTCACATTGGACAGGTCTTACATAACACACGGCCTGCCCAATGCCACTTATCTCTGCCATGAATCTGGCTGTATAGCCAGTTGCTGGTGGCCAGATGACATCCAATTTTGTTTTGTCACTGTGGCTGGACCGAAGTAACTCGATCCCACCACAGTGAACAATTTTGGGAAAGTTCTCCCGCAGCGCGTCCAAAAAATGCACATTACTGTCATCTTTTGTGAACTTTATTTTTTTTTCTCCAAGGTCCGCTTCGTGAAGTTGGCGCTTCGCAGTGTTTGTGGGCACGGTTTTCTACAATACACGTTATATTTGTTACCTACCCCCTGGTAATCATAAAATCACTTTTTGGCCATTTTTGCATCACGCGACTCCAAATTTCATTAAATTTAGTAGTTGTTGGTTCACATGAGTATATGAAAATAGAAAATAACAATCTAGGTCAAGTATCATTGAAGATATAGGTCCCTGAACTCAATTCGCATACTGACCGCTACAGTAATGCCTGTAACTCTGCTATTACTAAAACTAGAGAAATAAACAATATATCACTGGAAAGCCAATAAACATGTGCATATAACTGTCATCAAATTAAACCTAGTGTAAGTAAGAATGTTGTAATATTTGAAATTTAACCTTTGACCTCACATACCTTAAAAAATGTATCGTGATTTTGCTAACATTTTGTAGACAGTATTTTGTACTATTGCAAGAGTCCCTGAAAATGTAAGAGTGGGCAAATAATAATGTTCAGAAATACATTAAATTAAGTACACCCGACGTCACACATGGATTAACAATTGGACCTGGATAGCACTGTATAACCCAATACAAACATACAGCACAATCTCTGATTTTGCTAATATTATGTAGAGTATCCTATACTATTGCAGTCCCTGAAAATATTGGAGTGGGCAAATAATAATGTTCAGAGACACATTAATTTAAATACACCTGTGGATGAAAAATTGCACCAGGATATCACTATAACATGTGCAACACAAACATACAGCACAATCTCTGATGTATAAATCCATATATGTATAATATACATATATGGATTTATACATCAGCGATTGTGCTGTATGTATATTATATGAAAGTATATTATCTAACCTGGTCTGTAGCAGCCAGGCAAACGAATCTATGTGTCCACCACAATGGTTTTGGTTTGGACACATGCCCAATTCCCCGCCTACAAGTTGCACCGCGTGAAGCCTGGCTGTATGGTGCGAATAAATTTCGCACCTCCTGTTGCAGTGTACCACTCGTACTCGGTTGGGGCTCACGTGTGCTGCTTTCCGTAGGAGCTGCAGAACTGCACAGCAGTTCTGCAGCTTCTCTGAGCGACTTAGCTAATTCTTTACGATCCATCTATAATAAACAAGGAAAGGTTCAAGATATGTGCTCAGGTCACAGACGGTACATTACAAGTTGCAAGACACATGCTAGACACTTTTTGGGGGGCCAGTAACTTTTCAAATCGACTGGCCCCCGGGCCAGTGGATACAAAAGCTTAATGTCAAGGCCTGTCAAAGTTATTATTCTATAGATTCCAGCCGACGTGCCATGATCCATTTCTGGACAAATACATTACAAACAGATAAAACCATATATACTAAAAATTGATCATTAGTATGCCAATGTGTGAAGGAAGGTGCGCTAGGTGTGTTCGCTTTTATAATTGGAAAAAGACTGGTTCAAACCCTACAAAAAAGTATTGTTTTTTGTCATTTCTTTTTAACTTTTTACAAAATATAAATGGAATTAACAAGCAATGGTGTAGACAATTGATTGTTTTTGTAGTAATTATTTATTTGCGACAAAAATGAAAATTGTACTATATAACGACGATGCTTATTTCTAAAAATGTTAATTTGTTTTCCAGTGTATCAATAATTTAAATTTGGAAATATACGTCATTGTTAATAAAAATTACACAATTACAACAATTTCATCTTCATCACGAATAAATAATTACTACAACAATAAAAACACATTGTAAAATGTGAGGAGCAGTGGTCGCGCGGTAGATCGCCGGACTGTCTATCGTGAGGACGGTGATTCAATCCCACCCGCCACCGTTTTGAAATTTCGTTCACCTCACATTGCCTATGTCTTTCTGAAGATACATTAAAAGCCAGTGGTACATTCTATTTGGTGGTTTTTTACTGGTGGAAGTATAAGATACCATACCTGTAGGGGATAAATGGGCTCACTAATTCTAGAGAAGGACAATTCTGAAAACCAAGCTCGACAATACTCGAGTCATAAACATGCGGTTAACAAAGAGTGAGGAGCTAACCATATAAGAAGAAGAAAAACGAACGTAGCTATACAGACAAGTGGGATACTGGTCCTGGATTTAACATGTTACGTTAAATTTGCAACTCCACCTTCATACATCGGCATACTAGATATTAACCCATTTTATACTGAAGCAAGTGCAGACGAGTTGCAGCCAGTTTCTGATCATTTCCTCAAATCAATCTGTCAGCATTAAAAAATGACAGGCCTTCATTTAAAATGGACATAACTTTATTATTTCTTAATCAATTTTTAAATGTGATATACCTTTAGAAAGTAGATAAAATAATTTAGTGAGAAACCAGACATAGGTATTTTAGTGAGAAATACACCGAATGAAAGATATGTATACAAACGACACTCACCAGTACACAAGAATCGTCGTCAACTTTGTGGTGGTGACCTGTATCACATCCGTCTGCGTCAGACTTGTCTGTTCGCTTAGTGCTACACTTGTGACAATACAAGGCACAGTTTCCCACTACAAAGTAACATACTTGATGTGATATACTTGTTTAGAACCGATTCAAAATATACTGAACAGTTGATCAGTATCATTACTACCTACTAAGCTATCACAGCATCAGTGATGGATAAAACAGTCTATCGTAGCTTCCTGTAATACAAATCATTCCCACTTTTTCTAGTCGTTTCTTTGGGGAACATTCATTGTAAAATGCACAGAAAACCTGTAATAAATGTCAGGGCAAAGAGGGAGGCGGTGTTTGAGAGGGAGATACTCACATTGAGAAAAACACCGAGTGATCGAAGAGAAAAACCAGACAGCAGACATAGGTATTTTAGTGAGAAATACACCGAATGAAAGATATGTATACAAACGACACTCACCAGTACACAAGAATCGTCGTCAACTTTGTGGTGGTGACCTGTATCACATCCGTCTGCGTCAG
Organism: Oasisia sp. SBJ-2009; assembly: GCA_964017155.1. Classification (NCBI taxonomy): domain Eukaryota; kingdom Metazoa; phylum Annelida; class Polychaeta; order Sabellida; family Siboglinidae; genus Oasisia; species Oasisia sp. SBJ-2009. The sequence goes on along the minus strand of OZ024864.1, from coordinate 16,719,929 downwards.
ACTTGTCTGTTCGCTTAGTGCTACACTTGTGACAATACAAGGCACAGTTTCCCACTACAAAGTAACATACTTGATGTGATAACAGTGAATGGAAGCTAGATACATGCGTTGCTTCCAACCAGTGGAAAAATTAAGTGTTGTTTTCGAGCTTAATATTCAATGTAATACTGTACTGTTTGCAACATCAGAACCTATTAAATCAATGTGTGTGTGGGGGGGGGGGGGCAGGAATACAAACCCAGGCAGTCCAGGTTTCAGGCAGTTCCAATTCAGAAGAAAATTAACAACCAGGGGTAGAACTACCCACTAGTCTGCACACTAGTAAAGATAAGGGCGGACTAGTAAACCTGCCTAATAACTAGTCCGGTTGTCTAGTAAAGGTCAGTGTGTTATCCAATCCACCCTACATCAATCCTAGGCCAGCGCTGTCGATCGCCATTTGCGCCATGTAGGCGAAATGGTTTTCTATTTGGCGGAAATAAAGTAAACGTCTTCGCCAAATTGGCGAAACGTTATATCTGTCATTATTATTGGTGTTATCAGCAATACATGACTGCATTATTCAACACCCAGCTCTGTTAAAGTTACCTAAACGATCGCACATTCAACTGACCCAAATAACCAGTCGGCGTAACGTGACCCGCTGGGTAAACAATAGGTCGCTAATCCCTCCACTTAGCCATGCTCACAGACAATAGGGGAGCTTAAATCAATCAAGAATTGTGTTTATTAGACAATGGGGACATGCCTGATGGCACTAATTACAAGTTTGAGGCTAGTACAACGCTGTACCGGACAGGTTCCATATTATCGCTCAGTATCGCTGGCGCAGTCACATGGCATTGTCAATGATTAATCAATGTGCCATCTGGTAACTATTCAATAAAATGCCAATATAGATTGTAATTCATGTATGTTTGACAAGTTTCACCACCAGAAACATTACAGATAGAAAGATGCATGTCAAAAACGTGTTTTATTAAATATAGCCTGCGTCACCCAGGCCAGGATTTGTCAGCCACAGTTAACTAATTTGGTGAATTACTGTATTCAATTACTGAGCAGTCAAATGAAGTTTTAACATAGATAATAATTATTATCAATACACTGTTTGAATCACTGCGTGGCAGCAAGAGTAGAGTAGGTGGTTCTTAATTATTTTACCTTGTTATAAAAGTGTATCTTTCAATTTATGTTATACACACCTGTAATGTAAATTTTATTATTTCAGTTTGTGTTAGGTGCTGTTTATTTATATTTTGCAAAATTCCCAACAGTTGTTCAGGTTTCATTTTATTGTTAAACAATGTTCTGTTAAATTATACTGGATGTTTGTTTGCGTTATATATGTTTAGCTAAATATATAAATGTTTAGTTAATTAAAATAGTACATTTTTTTCTTGTGGATATTGTATATAATTTGTTATTATGTTATGTCTTGATTTGCACTTTTAAACCGGGTAATTTAATTGATCTAAAAAAATGGCTAAAGAGAATCTCATTTGGCTAAACAAATTTCTGACCTTTAGCCAAATTGGCTAAACAGATTTTAGGCACAGCGCTAACCTAGCAATCAATCAAGTCTTTGTAGTCATGGTGACCCTAACCCCAACACATCCACAGGCTGGGGGATGTAGTAACTAAATCCCAAGTCATTAAAATGTTAATTGATACATTGTTGCTAGTGAGCAACTGTCTACAGCAGCTTCCTTTTCTGATAAATGACGACATAGCCACCAGCTATGAACTTGTCTGGGCACTATTTGTAAGATTAACGGTTCTTTGATGTCTATGATTTTCTCGTGTGATATTTTCATTTTCCAGTATTATAGTGCAGTAGAGCATTTTTTCCATAACACTAATGTGAGCTAAATTTCCAAAAATGATTATAAATACATAATTATATGATATAGAAAATCAATAATGGTAGGGTGATACTGCCGGTCAATGAGTGCGATCGGCGTTGTTTTTCAATTGCGCAGTTTTTAATACAGATCATATCTTCACTTTTTAATTAATTACTTTTGTTATTTCTGTATTATTTCTTTGGTACCTTTATGAAAAGTGCATTGTTATTTAACTTGGGTTGCAATATGTACTTTTTTTAGTTTAAAATCAAATTGGAACAACTTACAGTTGGATTGTTTATTTTGTTGCGGACTAGTAAACTTTTGACTTTACTAGTCCAGCTGTCTAGTAAAATAACTACCCCTGACAACCCTCCATTGATCTCTTGAAATTATCATTAAATTAGCATTTACTGAGTTAGCTGTTACATAGGTTATAGCCATGATATTTGTGGCATGTGAATTGTGTTGAATAAAGTCCTATGACTTTATTCAGTATTATTTACAATGCGACTTAAATGTGCATTTGTAGCATGGCCCCCACTTTTTGTGTCGGACCCCTAGATTTTGGAGCCCGGCTGGCCCCCACTCATTTTAGGCTAAATTCTAACCCTGGTCATATATGTATGATAAATCACTACATTCTTATTTTATTGTGGTGGTATAACTTTCATGGTTATATATTATATTTCTAAAAAAAAATTATTAACTTACAATTTGAAAAAGCCAACATGGAATAGCGTGTATTGACACAATGTTGTATGTATGTAAACCATGATGCACTGTTAATAGTTTGTAGTAATAATTGATTCGCGCAAAAATATTGTAATTGTGTATTTCATGTTTTGTAAATAAATTATTAGTTTTTTTACTACAAAAAATATTTAAAACTGTGCATCATTGTCTAAAACTGTTTTAGTTTATATTACTTTGCGGAAATATAAACATATATTTTAATGCAACATGTAAAGTTCGAACCAGTGGCATAAAATATGCTACCGCTGTAGCCCTTAAATGTTTCCAGCGTTATAAACGTTCCGATTGACGTTTCTGCGCATGCAAAATCACCAATGTGCAGCGAAAAGACAAAGCATTTATGGTATAAATACTACGGGTTGTTCGTTAGGATGTATATAACATGTCGCAAATTAACACGAGGCGAACAAGTTTTGAGGCATATTTTGATCGCAAGCGTAAATTACGTGACATTAGTGCGCCATAATCCGTATGTGACAGTGATTTATAGGAAACGTAATATTGTATTGCATTGAACGACATTTTAAAGAAACTCTTCATAAGTAATCATAACAGGAGAGTTATCGAACAGCTCGTGGCATTTATACCGAAAATGCTTTGTTGTTTCGCTGGACATTGATGATTTTACATTTATTGCGCATGCGCAGAAACGTCAATCGGAACATTTTTAACAACCGATTTTTTTTAACTCGACTGCGTGCCTAGCCCTAGTAACTGAGCTACCATGGAGGGTGTAATAACTTAATAATTGTGTCACTTGAGATTTAGAAAAAATCTGTTTATGTGAACTGAGTACAGTAGGACAGGCATACTTGTAGGTTCAGTGCTGTGATGTGTGTAGTGCAATGACGCATGTTAGGCAGAGTGTAGTTGGCGTAGTGATTTTTAGCAATTTTTTCTTACATGACCATGCGGGGCAGTACACATGCATCTATTTTACAACAGCCTGAGATGTGCTTTTTTGACGAAATCTAATCAGCATATCAGTAAGATGACTGCAGTGACTGTGTTTAAAAAAAAAAAAAAATCATGTCCAGTTTCCTTATAATCTGACAAAACGTTAACATGGCCGTCAGTGGCAAAATCAACAGTGGTCTGTGCCCTAGGCTATGGCATCGTTGAAATATCATGCACCGATTTGAGGCTACCAATCCAAGTGAATTTTGTATTTGTGGCGTACAAGTTTACTTTACAGCATTTAAAAATGAATATAAAATAATTACAGTGATGTCTTTATCATCACGAGTTTAGTTTATTAAGTTAGTTTAGGCTTAGCTGTTTGCGTTTTGGTTCGTTTCTACTTTGTTCACGTCCAAGTCAAAGATGGCGATTTTCGGCGGGAAATTCGTAAAAAAATCGTGTTCATTAAAATTTTGGTTTTACTAGTCTTGACATCTGTCGTATATATTAAATGTGCAAAATAGATTCTCTACCACTATGCAAATTCATGCAACTTTTTCTGGTCTCCAAACATAACCTTAAATATGACTTTTCAATATAATTCTGCAAGCCTTGGCCTGAGCCTGAGGCTGGGCTTAGCAAGTTTACGACGGTTGGACATTGTCATTACGACGCCGACGGCACATGTAACAATTCACAAATTGAAAGCTAATTAGTCTGGCTGGCTCTAAACAAATATTATAAAGAATGAACCTTCCTCATATGGTGTTTACATTTCTGACAACTGACGCAGTAGTTTCTCTCAACAATGTACCTGCATAGCCGGGTCGCATAACCCAGGGCCAGGCTAGCTAGCTGCTAGGATTGGCACACATTTCGAAAATTAACATCTGAGCCTGAGGCTAAGTTCCTACACAAATATTACAATGGTTCGGTCCCTTTGTTATTACTAAATGAATTGTGAATGTGTTACCATATATCATCTGAATATGAACTTAGGGCGCACAGTGCGTATATATAATTACATGCCATTATAGAAGAGCTTAAAAACTTACCGCGTGAAGGAGTCTCGCACCATGCACTGATGCAGTTTCGCGGGTGTTTTTGCCGCCCGTGGCCGTGGGTATTAACTGCGCATGACCAGTCTTATTCGCTGGGGGGGGGGGGCACGGTTATTATATAAGGTCGAGCGTGATGTTTTTGTTATTCATTATTTTATAATAAATGATTGTATTTACAACGCTGAAAGGTGAAATGGTTTTGGTAAACTATGAAAAGTGTACGTATACGTATACTTCCATTCGATCGTGAACACCTTTTCAACATACGTCATGATACGACATTATTGTTTTACATTTTTATGTGTAATGTTAATATTGTTGGCAAATAATATTTTGTATTTACTTATTATTATTATCTTCAGCAGTATTTAATATTAAAACGAATCTGTCACACATAATTAGCAAAACAATCGAGCAAAAACTGAATTTGCAGAATACACACAATTATAATCACACGACTGATTAAGAAATATACATGTATTATATATAATTAGCTGGGTCCGAATTCTAAACAATATAAATTTGATGTGTTTTTGCGATCGCTGAGCTTGATTGGTCATGCAGAAATTAATTTCTTCGCAGGGAGTTAAGACAATGTTTGTACCAACTTTTTTTAATTTTCTTTAGGGATTTATTATTATTATTCATGATTTGGCTATTTATTTATGTGTACTATCAAACGCTCCGATCTACCACAACAGGCAGCACGGCGAAATTTGTCATGATAAAATTATTACTTTCTTTGATTTAATTTATAAACGTAGATCATACCACTACGTATTTATTTACTTCCATGAACAAACACATGGACATTTACAATAAATTGTTCAGGTACAATATTCTGGAATGCGCTAACTCATGATTTATAAAAAAAACTCTATTCAGCAATCAATTTAAAAATAAATCATATAAGCTCTTAATTAATGTCAAAATATAATTACTTTTTGTTTTATCTTTACTTAAATTTCGTTTATTATGTAAGCTTATAAATTAGCAGTATATACAACATAATTTTTTCGTTTTATGAATGATTAATCTTGCAGTTTGTGGTGTCTCACACCAACATAAAGTTACCCACGCCCTGGTAGATATCGTGTATTGGTACAGCCGTACAGGTCAAGTTAAAACAGACGAGGTATGGTGTCATGTGAATCCAAATGCGACATTAAGTATCTGTTGAAACAGATCGATGCCATATGTGGTGGCATGACAAATGTCACGTGGCAACAGCAAACACCACATAACGACAAGTGCTGTATACGTTTGACCATAGGCGTCGATCGGCGTTTTCAGTCTGATATGGAGACATCGTAGGAAATGTCCCCCAACTTTTTCAGTTCAGAAAACAATTACAGGCATATAAATATACTCCCTCTCTTAAAAGTTCTACATCAGTGTAGTAGTAAAATAAAAATACGAGTACAGATATAAAATTCCGACTATACAGTGTAAACTGACTAGATAATTGCTTGGTTGATCTTAGTCCAGTAAAATTATTCATAATGCCGGGCTCTATCATTTTGCACAGTTGTGTATATTCATACGCACAATAGCCATCAAGCATATAATAGATGATTAATTTTTGCTTGCCCTGTCAACCTTGGATTGCAGCCTAGTCGCCCTGGTGGATACTTATCGCTTACGGCGGAACCTGTGGATTCCTGCACGTTGTGTAATTAGGTCCCATTTGAGTGATGGCAAATTGCTTTTCCAAAATGTGGGTTTGGGAAGTCCTACACAGGCACCCCTATAACCTATGCACCTTGTTATTCTATGAATCAGGCAAGCAGTTATGGGTCCAAACTGTACTCTCCAAATTTTCAGTGACTGGGACGGGTCATGGCCCCGGTATTATATTTACTATAAACATTTATATTTAACTCATGTCATATGTTTGTGAGTGAGTAACTGAGTGAGTGAGTGTGTGTGCATGTGTGTGCATGTGTGTGCGCGCGCGTGCGCGCGTGTGTGTGTGTGTGTGTAATTATATACATACATGCATACATGCATACATGCATACATACATACATACATATACATACATACATACATACACACACACACACACACACACACACACACACACACACACACACACACACACACACACACACACACACACACACACACACACACACACACACACACACACACACACACACACACACACACACACACACACACACACACACACACACACACACACACACACATATATATATATACATACGTACACGGGCGTCGATCGGTGGGGGACGGGGGGGACGCGTCCCCCCACTTTTCAGGGTGGGGAGAGTTACCGAACAGCCCGTGACATTTATACGAAAAATGCTTTGTTATTTCGCTGCACATTGATGATTTTTAATTTGTCGTGCATACGCAGAAAGGCCAATCGGAAAGTTTATAACTACCGAAAAAATGTAAGCCGCTGCCGGGCTCTATCAGTTTGCAATTAACCGTGTGTTGATATTATTAATAGGCTCTAACCATCAAGCACATTTTAAACGATGACATTTTTGTTGCACTTTCACCCCTCGCCTGCTTGATGCTTATCGCCTACGGCAGAAGCGGCGTATTCCTGCACTTTGTGCAACTTATTCCCATATGAGTGATAGAAAATGTCTTTGCCAAAATGTTGGCTTGGGAAGTTCTACACAGGGACAGCATGGGCGTCGATCAGTGGGGGACGAGGGGGACGCTGACCACCCCGCGGCCTAAGGGGGTCAGCATAGGAAATGTCCTCATACTTTTTCAGTTCATAAAACAAATGTATAGGCATGTATAGCGAAACTGATCGCTCGCCTCTCTTAAAAAACCTATATCGGTCTAGTAGTAAAATTAATAATAAGAACTAAACTTACGACTACCAAGTGGAAGAATCACTAGAAAAATTGCTAGGTGGGCCGCAGCCCGCAACTTGATCTTAGTACAGTAAATATTCATTATGCCGGGCTCTGTAATTTTGCACCCTTGTGTTGATATATTAATAGGCATTAACCATCAAGCACATAATAAATTATTAATTTTTGTTTGCCCTGTCACCCCTTTGATTGCAGCATGGTCGCCCTTGTGGATATTTATATTGTCTACGGCGGAACCAGCAAATTTATGCACTTTGTGTAATTTGACCTCATTTTAGTGATGACATATTTCTTTGCCAAAAGGTGGGATTGGGAAGTCCTACACAGGCACCCCTGTAAGCTCTGCATCTTGTCACTCTATGAATCAGGCAAGCAGTGTTTGGTCCAAAATCTACCCCAAATGTTCAGTGATTGGGTGGGCCATGGCCCCTCTTCAAATATAATTGCCAACACAACTATTATAAATAGCATAACATAAAGGTTTTTTTAATTTAGAATCAGCACCAGACCAACAATGAATAATTTTTTTGTATTGAAAAAAATACTTATGTGTATTTCAGGTCATATATATATATATATATATATATATATATATATATATATATATATATATATATATATATATATATATATATACATATATATGTCAAATATATATATGTCAAATATATATATGTCAAATATATATATGTCAAATATATATATGTCAAATATATATATGTCAAATATATATATATATGCATGTATATAAATATATATATGTCAAATATATATATATATATTATATATACACACTTGTGAATACACACACACACACACACACACACACACACACACACACACACACACACACGCACGCACGCACGCACGCACGCACGCACGCACGCACACACACACACACACACACACACACACACACACACACACACACATCCATACATATGTGTATATAAATTGGTCACCCGTACCCCACTTTTAAAACCGGATCGACAGTAAACGACGCATGACAATCGATGTGATGTTGCGGCAGGTTTCATTTATTAGCAAATGTCACACTATGTAACGGAAGACATCGTACGTGCGATGACATGCACGTAATTGCACACATTGTAAGTTGATCTGTGACAGATATGGTCAAGTAGTATGCCTAAGAGAAACAAAAGAGCATGTGTTTAATTATCACATGTATTTTCACACAAAATTAATATTGCCTTATTTGTATAAAAAAATTAACATAATTACTCATAAAAAATCATAAATGACATAACAGAAAATGTATTATTAAGCTGATCACATACATTAATTATGCTCTATCATTATAATTTAAATGCTAGGTTTCTGCCCAAACTCACTTTCTGCCTCATATCATATTAAGTATTGTTCCAGAGGATAAAAAAGGCGCATTACAAACAACAAAATAACAGTTCGACTTGACGTTTTTTATCGAGCAGCTGGTAGGTGAATAGCCTGCGCCAAAACATTTGTTAATGTAAGGGATACTTCAGTATTTTCAATTTTCAAGTTGGCGTAGTTCGCTAGATGGCAGCACAAACTTAGCGAGTGCTGATTATGCCAAGTCTGATTATGCTTGCTTGCATTCTTGCTCGCATTCTGCTTGCTGGCATTCTTGTTCGCATTCTTGATCGCATTGTGCTTGCTCGCATTCTTGCTCGCATTCTTGCTCGCATTATGCTCGCTTGCATTATGCTCGCTCGCATTATGCGTGTCTTCATTATGCCTGACGTCGTATTATTGCAGATTATCTGCAATAATACGACATGTTGAATTATGGCCCTAATATCGTTCCATAAGTTATTGTGTAACGCGCATTCCTAGCAGGTGTACGGTAAGCGAGTGCACTAAGTGCGCACGAGTGCACCAAGCGTAAACAAAACACATCTGGTGCATCGGTACAGGTGCGGGAAAAAGTTAGTTCTAATATAGCGCAGTGTCCAATCGGCTCGAAGTGCTTAACAAGGCACTCCTCGTTTCGCAGGTAAAACTAAAGGTAGGTTCTAATATACAGCAATAACCGCTGTATCAAGTCCCCGAGACTAGACTGGTCAGGGGCGTATCCAGAAGAGAGGGTGGTCTGGTAGGGGGGAAAACTTCGCAAACGTTTTACCTCCCTGTTGTTATCAGTTCAGCTTCTCCGTGTTCTCAGCTCAACTGCAATTTGACATCAGAAGACGAGGAAGAGGGAGATGCTGAGAAATGTCGGCTCCGCGCCTTAGTAACTTCAGTTTTGTCTAACCTGTACAGAGAAACATTACAGATGTGTAGGGGGTAGGTGGCACATTACAGGTCGACTTCAAAAACATCCAGGGGGAGCGCCAAAAGGACTTTTACTCCAAGCCCCCTGGATTCTCTTAGGCTATTTAAATTGATGTGCACTTTACCCAATGATAGACCAGCTCATGCGAACTCCATAACAGCTTCTCGTGGATGTATTAAGCCACGCACCTATAACTGGGTGATGACCAATGCGAAAAGAAATTACGCAGCAAGATGAGTAAAGACCTTTTGGACTATTATCGAACTTGGATTAAAATTATCGAATTTTGGTTCAAGATGTTTCTTTCAAAAGATTGCGGCAATATTAATATCTCAACTTACTCTTTCCAACGCGAAACCGGTTCTTTGGTGTTCGCCTAAAACTGACGTAACATTTGGAAATTGGCCAAAATAAGATTTCGGCTGACATTGTGCCTTCAACCACTTCAACTTCTCATAAGCAGAAGTAAACTTTTTGACACGAATGTATGCACATTCACATCCAACATTAATGTGAACATTCTGTGCAAGTTTGACAATCATTTTAATGAATTCAAGGGCAATAAGTTATTAGTTTTTATGTCAAATCTACATAAACATCATAAAATAAACTAACGCGCTAGCATCCATCTGAACTGTAAGCGGAGAATAACGTTTTTCTCTCGGTAAGACTTGCAGTGGCATGTTTAGGCGGCACTGGCCAACGCCTGCTTCACTACAAGAAATCCAAAATACGCCCCTGGGAAAATGCGACGCCATAACAAGGCCACTCCCAACTCTCCCGTATGAAACATATTCCAGGTTGTTTCGTACGACGGCATATCTCGAGCTATGTGCACCTATGCACTTCAATTTTGCCATTATAACTGTATCTTTGCCTGCCAACATTTGATTTTGTTAATTCAATCATTTAACATCATCTTGCGCATATTTGTTTATTTAAACAGCAGACATTTGAGGTCGAAAAGACTGCGCGGCCGGCATAAACAAACTATGTATCGCTCATTCTAAGCCATGACGCATGCACCGCTGCACTTAACTTGCGACTGGCACAAATCCGAGCGCTATTTGGGTCTAAAAATGCAATATTTGTGAAACATAAATATGCCTGGGAATGCTGAATGATCATGTTTAGGATTAGAGTTTGTGTGAGGTATCCAATATAGGCAAATATACAATTATAATGGCAAAAATGAGAGCGCGGGTGGTGTAGTGGTTACCACATCCGCCTTTGACGCCGGCCGCACGGGTTCGATCCCCGGTGGCTTTAACAAGGCAGTTGTGATATAAAAATCTGGCTCTCAACATTGGGGACTGTGTATCCCTCGTGAATCGGAGAATCACGTTAATGTCGGTCCCGTCTCAATTTTGGACGTAAAAGAACCACTGAGGACGACAAGCACCCTGGCATTGCCGCATTGACCATCCTCAGTGACTCCTGCGTTAGCCCAAGATTGAGCTGTTTGGAGTAAATAACCTGAGATCCGAGTTCGAATTATGCATAAGTGCCCCGTAAGAATAGTGCAAAACACACACAGACACACAGAGTTTATAATTAATTCACGTGACACATGTATTCGTGGCGCCACATCCTGTCAAACATGGCGGCGTGATGTCAACGCACACGGCTTGACCTCGACGCCAGTGCGGATTCCTTCTTTCCGCAAACACGCCTCGCCCGATCCGTGTTTGATTAATTGCCGATGCTAGCACAGAAGCGCCTAGCGCCATTTCCGTCACACAAAAAGCGTCTCATTACGATCGACTTCCGAAATCGGATGCGATTACTCTGACTCAACCCGGCCGACTATGGCGTCTATGCGCGCGGAATGTGACAGGTCAGTGGCGTTTGATCGGCGACGGAAACGTCCAGCGCACTGCCAGACGTACGCGGGTACACAGAACCCGCAGGGAGGCGCCACCGGTCGTCACTGCACACACAGTCACACACACACACGCAGAGCGCGAAAACAACAAATTTGTCTCACTTTCCTCTTTAGTTCCAGTCACTTATTTCCTCTGTGCTTCCAATCACTTTCTTCAATATTTGTTGTCGTCACTGTCCTTTGCACTTAATGTCACTTTCCTCTGTACCCCATCACTTAATTCCTCTGTGCTTCCTGTCATCACGTACTACTGTCTTGTGACGTATTAAAAAAAAAACTGTGTTTTAGCAACGAAATGTTGTGTTTCCTGGTTATTATAATAACAACATCGAAAACACCAACGCAGCTCTGGTTCCGTATGCTTGAAATTTTGAATAAAAATCAAATTAAGTGACGACGTTTTCCTACAGCAGCTTGTGTGTGGTGTGCGTGCGCGCGCAATTTTCAGGGTAAATAAGTGTGTACGACTGACAATCGTTACCAATACAACACATACAGCGACCTACCCTATCGGGATACAGATTGTCTTGTGCAACTCTGAAAGTTCGCTCAGTCAGTAATATCGCTTGTTGGCAAGGCCAGGTGGCTGCGGCGACTACGTGACAGATTTTCTATTGTTTTTCATTATATTGATCGAGATTCCTGTCTTAAAAACAGCTTCGCCTGTACTGTTCTCACGGGTGGTACGGGCGAATTCAATTTTCAGTTTTACAGCTAAATTCCATGTAATGCGTAGGAGATACGTCATGTACAGTCATCACCCCCAACCTATGATGACGGAACCCTCCCCCTCTCCCTCGCACGGTCCCGGCCACCCGGTCGTCGGGAGTTTCCCGAGGTAGGGTCAACGACCGCGAAGTCGTTGCGAGCGGGAAAGAGGGAGCGCTCTCGCTATCTCGATCCGTAGATAAGAGCCGCCCGTAGCCAGGCAAGTCAAGACGGCACAGCTCGAGCAGTGAACGGAAATAGCCGTACAGGTTTTGGCAACATCTCGTGATGCAGACAGGGGGCGTCTCGAAACCAACGTTGTGACGTGATGTGACGCAACGCACGGAAATAGCTCAGGAGACCAGGTGTTATGAGATACCGAGAACGTTGAGGATGTCGGAAATTGTTGCATCCGGAAGTGGTGAATGTGTGATACATGATTGGGTGTTGGAGTTAGTTCTGATCGCGGTGGGGCTGAAAGCAGACCGTGTGTACAACGCCAGAAGCAAATTGGCACATTTCGTTAGAGAGGGAGGGGTGAGAGAGGAGGGAGGGAGTGGCTGAGGGAGGGAGGGAGGGAGGAAGGGAGGGAGGGAATGCTATGCGCAGTCCATCTTGTTAGTTTGATACTTTTGATTTACGATTGCTTTCCGCGGTCCATACTGAAACACCTGTGGATGTTTTAATGCCGAGATGGTAAACATCTATGAGAAACATTAACATATGTATGTAGCCTTGAGTTGGTGTTAACACTATAATACCCTAACCGTTGAGTAATGCTAATCCACCATGTAATGATAATGTGAAAGTTAATTGTGGGGTTAATCATATTCACTTGATGATGCAGAGAATATTTAGTGCTATACTGGTAATGAATAATAACTCCATAAAACCCAAACTGACCTACTATCAGTACACAAATTAATGCAACGGAAGCAGGTATCCAATTTTATTATACGCATATTATACACTTAGAGAGATTCGATGCAAGAGAACTTACCAACAGAAGAAAACAACTTAAAACAATATTAATATAATACATTTATTGCAGTACATATGGATATACTTGCTAAATAAAACAAACTAAAAATAACAGCATAATTAAACAGTTATGTATAAAATATAGCAAGTAATGCACTTTATAGCAAAATAACATAGGTTTTCTATGAATTCATGGATTTCAAGTTATTGTATTAGGCAAAGATTGCAGCTAAATTGTCATTATTACAACATAAAACTAACACCTCGTAATGTCCGCATTACAAAAACTAAGAACTAAGTGTTATTCAATACTTAGCAGCCAACGGTTAGGATAAAATCCCTCCAGGATTAAAAACCCATAGTGTTATAATTGAATTAATATCTATGAAAAGATACTTGGTAAAATCCAACATCTGACTAGAAATTAATCATTATTATAAGCACTGCCTGCCTAGCATCATCAGTATAATGAATCTAACTGTTCTTCTGAACACACAAATCATGATTGCCATCACAGCATGCATTAACATGATTCACTAATTGCCTTCTAATGAAACAAAAAGTCAGATATAGCAGATAACTGTTCGTCAGTAAAATCATCTGATTTTTTTTCTAAATATCTCTGCATATGCCAAAATTAGGCATCACATTTTCGATAAAACCACATAAAAGTTGTTTTTTACGCTTCTTTTCCACATGTACAACTGGCCAGTTTTCTTTATCCTTAACCAGTGGTATGAGGTTCAAATAGTATTTACATAGTTCCGTCCATCTGGATGATTTGTGTCTAGGGCTTTCTGGCCACTCTGGGAAGTTGTGTCCAGTCAATGGGCTGCTTGCCCTCATTGGCCAGCCAATCATTGGCCTGCGAGAAATGCTTGCAGCCGAAGAAGCCCCTATAGGCCGAGAGGGGTGACGGGTGAACCGCCTTCAACACGTGGTGTCTCTTCTACAACGTCAAACACATCACACTGGCAATATCAAGCAATGCCCTCACCAATTTCAAAGATTCATTATTTTAACGAACCTTCAATTAAACCTTTTTGTCACTTCTATAAAATATCCACCATTAATAATTTTCATTTGTTTAAAGTAATTTGAACATTTCGTGGGTAAAACATCTCAATTCAGTTTCCATTTTTGGTGTTTGAACTTTTGATTGTTCAAAATGTTAAGTAAAGCTATATCAAGCAATAAAAAAAGTAAAAAGGTATGTTCTGATATAGCGCAGTATCCAGTCCTCAGGTCCGTTCAAAGCGCTTTACACCTTACTTCCCTGACAGACCTGTTCACTCAGACACCATCTCGGCTTCTCTGGGAAGCATCCAGCCATATGCTACAATTAATGCGCGAAGGCTGCTCGTACACATATCTACCACTGTCTATAGCCAGATGCTCATTTATACAGCTGAGTGAACTGGAGCAATGTAGAGTGAAAAAACTTGCCCAAGGTTTTAACACCGCAAGCACAGGATTCGAACCCAGGTTTTCTTAGCCGACAGTCCGAAGCTCTACCTCTGAGCCACTGGCGTTGTCTTCACCAGTTTCAAAGATTAATAATTTTAACGAACCTGCAATTAACCCTGTATATAACTTCTAAGAAATATTCACCATTAATTTGTTTAATGTATTTTGAACATTTCATGGGTAAAACATCTCAATTCGGTTTTCATTTCCGATGTTTCAACTTTTGATTGCTCAAAATGTTAGTTCAATATCAGGTACCCGTTTAGAGGGCAGTGGTTTGAATTTAAAATGCTACCAACCCAGCAAACAAAGACCCGTGATTTCACATGTTCTATAAGTGAATTCACGAGTTCAACTGGCTCAATTCACGTGAATTCACTGGGTTCTGTGAACAAATTTCGTGTGTGTCGACACGTATTTACCATGAAATCACATGTTTCTCACGTGATGACACGTGCCAGTGAAACCATACCAGTTCTGACCCAGTACGACTCGTGTCAAACTCGTGACAATAGGCAGAATATGTGTATTCACGTGAATACACATGAATACACACAGTGGTGAAGCAGAACCAATTATGAACCAGTATGATATGTGCCAACTGGTTCAGAAATGGTTCCTTGTTTCAAAGATTAATTATTTTAGCGAACCTGCAATTAACCCTGTATATCACTTCTATGAAATATTCACCATTTCATTTTTTTATATACATAATTTGAACATTTCGTGGGTAAAACATTTCAATTCAGTATCCATTTCAACTGTTTCTACTTTTGATTGCTCGACATGTTAAGTTCAATATCAGGTACCAGAATGAAGGGGAGCGGTGGTCGCGCGGTAGAGCGCCGGACTGTCAATCGAGGGGACGGTGGTTCAATCCCACCTGCCGCCGTTTCGAAACTTAGGCAATTTCGTCCACCCCACATTTGCCCGTGTCTTTCGGAAGAGATACTAAAAGCCGGTAGTCCCTTCTATCTGGTGTCTGTGCCAGGGGAAGTAAAAGATCCCACACTGGGGGTAACTGTGTAAGCTGTAGTGGATCCACTTATTCTAGAGAAGGACAACTCCTGTGTTAGCCCAAGTTTGGGCTGTTTAGAGGAAACCACCTAAGAACTAAGGGCAGTAGTTTGAATTAATTAAAAATACTACCTATTATTTTACTTCACTTCACAAAATATCAAAATATAATTCTAAATAACTTTTAATTTATAAACCTTATCGATGACAGCCCCCTTCTTCTGTGCGTACGACCCCCACAGCAGGAAGACGACGCCGTGAAGGTTGCGGTTGAGCCAGGCAATGACAGAGTCTGTGAAGGACTCCCAGCCTTGGTCCTTGTGAGAGTTGGCCTGGTGGGCACGCACCGTCAACACAGCATTCAGGAGCAGTACACCTGTGGAACGAGACGCCAGAGTGAGGCTCAACAATGCTAACTTAAACATCTGACTTTGCTTAATAAAAGTTATCACATTTATAATAAGTCATACTTTTTCTACAATGTATTTATAGCTTTTCAGCACTAGACAGTGGAGGGCACTAAAACAGTTGTTACAAAAATATAATGTGCTTATAGGTTTCTCAGCTTCCTGGTACTAATTTAACTTTTTGGGTATATTTCGGGATCATATTTAACCAAGTTGTGTTCAGAAGATAATGCAGAAAAACAACAATAAACCATATAATATAACATAACAGCATAACAGCTATGGTCAGGGTTTATCTACTAGGTGGCACCACCATTGAGGCCATCGAGCGCCTGCCGACTATGGACGAGTTAGATGCAGAGCCAACAGTAGTAACTCAGCAAAGCCATCGATAGCTTGGCCTCGGGCAAGGCACCAGGCAGCGATGGGATCCCTCCTGACTTGCTCAAGCACTGCAAGACCACCCTACTGCTTCCACTGCACGTGGTCCTTTGTCAGTGCTGGCAAGAAGGAAACGTAACGCAAGACATGAGGGATGCAAAGATAATCACCCTCTACAAAAACAAAGGCGAGCGAAGCGACTGCAACAACTACAGAGGCATCTCTCTTCTCAGCGTCGTAGGAAAAGTATTTGCTCGAGTAATTCTGACTCACCCACAGAGGCTGGCCGAACAAGTCTACCCTGAATCACAGTGTGGGTTCCGAGCTGGGAGGTCAACAGCAGACATGATCTTCTCCCTTCGCCAACTCCAGGAGAAGTGCAGAGAACAGAATATGCCCCTGTACGTCGCTTTCATCGACCTCACCAAGGTGTTCGACCTGATTGGCAGAGACAGGTTGTTCAAGGTGCTTCAGAGGATCGGCTGCCTACCAAAGCTGCAGAACTTGATCGAGTCCTTCCACTCCGACATGAAGGGGACAGTGCAGTTCAACGGAGGTTCCTCCGAGCCCTTTGACATTCGCAGTGGTGTCAAACAAGGCTGTGTCCTTGCTCCCACACTCTTTGGGATCTTCTTCGCTCTGGTCCTGAAGCACGCTTTCGGCAGTGCAACGGAAGCTATATACCTGCCGACAAGATCCGATGGCGGGCTCTTCAACCTCGCCCGCCTCAAAGCCTAGACTAAGGTACGCGAAGTCCTCATCAGAGACATGCTGTTTGCAGATGGTGCGGCAGTTGCATCGCACACCCAGCAAGAATTACAGTCGCTGATGAACTGCTTTTCTCAGGCCTGCAAGGACTTTGGACTCACCATCAGTCTCAAGAAGACGACTGTTTTGGGACAGGACACAGAGACACCCCCACTCATTACCATCGATGAATACGAACTTGATGCCGTCCAGCAATTTACATATCTCGGCTCCACTGTCACCGATAACCTCTCCCTAGACACTGAGATCAACCAGAGGATCGGCAAGGCAGCTACGTCACTCGCTCGCCTCACAAATCGAGTTTGGACAAACCCGAAGCTGACAAGAAGAATGAAGATGACAGTGTACAGCGCCTGTGTCACCAGTACATTGTTGTATGCCAGTGAAACATGGACCACATATGCAAAACAGGAGAGAAGACTCAACACTTTCCACATGAGAAGCCTCCACCATATCCTGGGCATATCCTGGCAAGACAGAGTGACCAACGCCGAGGTCCTGTCCCGTGCTGGCCTCCCTACGTTGTACACCCTGCTCAGACAGCGCAGACTTCGCTGGCTGGGCCACGTCCACCGCATGGACGATGGGCGCATCCCAAAAGACATCCTCTATGGACAGCTGGCATCTGGAAGGAGAAGCACCGGCCGCCCGCAGCTACGTTACAAGGATGTCATGAAGAGAGATATGAAGGCACTTGACATCAACACCGCTACCTGGGAAGACACCGCAGCTGACCGCGCAACATGGAGAAGCACCCTAAAACAACACCTGAAGACAGGAGAAGAAAAGCTGTTGAACGCAACGGGAACTCTGAGAGGAACGCAGCACCTCAGGTAAACCAGAGACCACGTACAAATGTGACCTTTGCGGCAGAGACTGCTACTCCCACATTGGATGTTATAGCCACAAACGACGCTGCTCCAACCGAGCAACCTAAGGATGTACTCCATGGTCAACCCTGACCGATGGATGCCTATGATGATGATAGAGCACCGCTGTCAAGTTACAGTAGCCAGTATTTTAAACAAACCTAAAGCCAGTTTGTGGATATAATGCAGCTTCAAAAGGTAGTTTCATAGGGTTCTTTCAGAATTCAAACATGTGAAAATACTAGTCTTTGGGCATGTAACAAAGAAACAACGGAACCATATTTACAAGGATCATATCAAAACATGTCTGATATTAGATTATACTTTTCATTTTGGGGAGAGGAATCAGAGGCTGTTTACCCTGGCACCAGACACCAATATTTTCTGAATAACTTCCATTACAATATGCTGTATGGTGATATTGTCATTTTTTATACAGTCCATATATATATATATATATATATTATCTAATTTTACGACTAAGCAATTACTCAACGAGACTTCCCAATATAAATGGAATTATGTAGTGGGTTTGAATAATTTCTGTCAGGATTTGTTTAGTGTTGAGAGAATAAAATTATGTATTTGTGCAGCGAGTTAACAGCTGTCAAATGACGACAGATGTCAGTCTGTTTTTTGGCATAAAGATACAGGCATCATTTTTTTATTAGCAATACAACCCAGGCAAATCAGTGTCTGGTTTTATCAGAAATTCAGGGGTGTCAGGTTACAGATTGCATTATGGAAAATGATGTATTAGAATTTAACAAATTTCATAAATCGTGTCTGAAAATCTGAATATCCTAGTATAAAAAATCTGGCGGGCAATGAAAGAAACGTTATAATGGCTGCTTATGGGGAACTCAAATGTGGTCTTACACCTAAGTAAACCAAACTAATCTGAAGTTTAGCGTTCCATTTGATAATTTGTCGAGAGACATTTGTTACCCCCCTTCACATACCCTGCTGAGCCCAGCCAGTCAAGTTGCCATGACCAGGGTGTTTGAACCCGTCAATGTCTGCCGTCAGCTCTTTGAACATGTTCTCCAAACTGCAAGAGCAATACCACATCACTACCTGGGTAAGCAAACTTTCATCTTTGTAAGTCATTACAAATATTACACGTGTAGTTATCTTGGATGTCGTCAGCTAATTTGTCATTTTTGTCATGTAATTTTTAAAGTCAGTGAAGACTGTAGCTGAGAACAATCACAGAAAACATATCATAAAATAATCAACAATATTTTGGATGATGTTACCCAACTTTTACAATTAATTAGTTTTATTATCTGATCTTTTAAATGGTTTTACTACATAATATGTTAGGTGGATTGAGTAACTACAAGACACTGCACAGAATAAGATATTATTAATTGATCATATCCATGGGGCATGCAGTCGCATATGAGTTTTAGTTGCTGGTCAACATAGGCACCAAGTTTTGCACGTTACTGATTTGATTGAATATTTAGACAGTAGCCACAACAGAATCATGTTTGTTTGAAATATACTTCAATTTGTTGTTCAATGCACCAGCCATCTGTATTTACCTGCAAAAACAGTCCATGCCACTGTTGCCTGTGGTAAGCTGGTGCTGAGAATGGTCTATTGTCTATTGTTCATCTAAACACTGGTATATGGACCCTTATTTAATTTTAAAAGGCAAGTTCTTATATAGCGCAGTATCCAGTCCTCAGGACCGTTCAAAGCGCTTTACACTTTACTTCCCTAACAGACCTGTTCACTCAGACACCATCTCGGCTTCTCTGGGAAGCATCCAGCCATATGCTACAATTAATGTGTGAAGGCTGCTCATACACATATCCACCACTGACTATAGCCAGGTACTCATTTATACAGCTGAGTGAACTGGAGCAATGTAGATGACAAAATTGCCCAAGGTTTTAACACCGCAGCACAGGATTTGAAACCGGGTTATCGTTGATGAGAGTCCGAAGCTCTACCCCTGAGCCATTGCGCTCTACACAAATTGAAAATAATGGTTAGGGTTTATTCTTGATCAGCTGTTGAATCCACAAAATATTTGGCACCTGGATAAAGATTGTTTGAAATATATATTCATATGTATATAGTATTATATACGGTATTCTGGGTATAGTTATAGTCATGCATTAAAGACATGCACATAAACAGACCTGAGTCATCCGAAACACAGGGGGCTTAGAATAATTTTAAGAAGTCAACATTATGTTGATGAACTGGTGGAGCCATGCTCTCATTTCTTACCTGGGAGGAGGAACAACTCCCTCCTGTACACTGAAGCACAAACCTTCAAAGAACAACAGCAGCATTAATACAGAATCACACCTGTGAAATTATAAGTTTATCTAAACACCACTTGATTCATAACATCAACCAACCAAAATGTGTAAAGCATCTTAATTTGTTTTAAATCTAGGCTAGAACATATATAACGATATCAAGATATGGATAACATGAGTAAAATGCAAAAATATTGTGTAAAGACCATAATTCATTATAATTATCAAGTTACAAACACAGGGTCTTAATGCACAAAATGCTACAACCCATGGCTGATGTTTTTATTTATTTTACAAAAGTATTGATACAATATGATACATACTTTATTATGATATCACGGATTCACCAATAGATAGAGCAGCATTTACATATAGAACTTTTTTGTATTTACATTCAGGTAATTTATGTAATTAAGCAAAACACCGAGCAAGCCAAATTTGAGGACTCTTTAAAGAGAGAAGTATTGAACTGACCGTGGGCTTGTTTTGGGCCGTGGTACGGGTCCTGGCCTAAGATGACCACCTTCACCTTGAGAATGAAAGTAACGAAACAAATGACCTTCAGCATTCAATATTGTTGTCAATCATCAACTACAACTTTCAACACTGTTGCTGTGATTAAAAGGTGTCTGGTTTGTACAAAACTCAACATTTAATGTCTGCAGAATCTGGATTAACAACATGATTATGATGTTCCTCAATGTAAAATAATAGTTTAGTTTGATTACCACTGAGGGGTCTAATAAGGCAAATGTAGGTAGGAAGGGTTTTATTTGGAACTACATAAATCATACATAAACAACCGTAAAACAATTGACAAAATTATATACAATTCCAGGTGACAGCGGACTCTGAGCGGAGCCAATTAAAATTGTTTTTATTTTTTAAATGTAATATGATAATGTAAACTGATTGCCATGACGCCATCATCCATGTTGCAATTAATAGGCTGACACCAGGGCTTTATGCAGGATACAAATGTTGCCAGTCACACGTTTTGGTGGACACATGGATGTTAACTCATACACACACAAGCCAGTTGAGATGTGTTTTATGAACGGTAATAAATTACAAACACATGTGTGACATCCATTTTCCAGGCATAACTGACAATATCTATGATTATTTACCGTTTGACTCCTCCATTTTTACCCATCCACACCCGGTGGTATTTCTTCATGCTTCAATGTGTTTTACCTATCCAAATGACAGGTGGATGATTCACTGCATAAAACTATAGTTGACACTAAAATGAATGCCTAAGTCAGAACTGATCAAGGGGGAGCGGTGGTCGCGCAGTAAAGCGCCGGACTGTCAATCGAGGGGACGGTGGTTCAATCCCACCTGCCGCCGTTTCGAAACTTAGGCAGTTTCGTTCACCTCACACATTGCCTGTGTCTTTCGGAAGAGACACTAAAGTTCAGTGGTCCCTTCTATCTGGAGTCTATGCCACGGGAAGAAAAAGATCCCACACAGGGGATAAATGTGTAACCTGTGGTGGACTCACAAATTCCCGTTGGATTTTAAACCCCCTGCAAAGGGCCTCGTCTAGTATCTGGAAGAAAGAGAAAGAAAAACGAAAGTAGTCCAACTCACTTCTCTAATGGGACACATCTGTGTCCAGGAGAAGACATCCTGTACTGGCGGAAAAACTGTATGTTTTGTTCTGTCGTTGTCCACAAACTTACTCAGCTGAAACAGCAGAGACATGATCAGTTTCCATGCATTTACCACAAGCGATGTAGTACAACATTTCATTGAACACATACACCCTGGGGTTAATTCACTGTGAACCATGTTAATTGGAACACATTTGTAATGATAATAATTGATCTGGTTATATGCTTATATAATATACTATTTTACACACACATAGTAATACAATGTTTGAAAGTTTTATTTATACGTTAATTACCAGACTTATTCACAACACAGACTATCTCCCAATTGCCCATATATGTTCAAATGAAGGTGCCAGCTCCTAGGTTTAATTTTTCCATTTAATATTATATTCTTGTGACTACAACATGCATGTTGATGGTTACTGCCAGCCAAATTTTGTTTAGTTATTTCCTTGGAACAGTGATCGCAATTTGAAAGATTCCACCTGCAACCTGTTCAAATGGCAAACAAAGCATCCAGTTTCAAAACAAAAGTGATTGGCAATAATGCCCAGGCGAGCCGAGTTAGTCCCATTACCCTTTCGATGCTTTCCCTTCCCCCCCTAGACAGCAGATTTCCCGTTACAAATGACTGCTCTGCCAATTCTAGGCAGAGGAGCTGACATCCTCCCTTTAAGTCCCTTCCCCGACCCACCTTTTGAAAGTAGGGCTTCGAGAACTCGGCTTCTAGCGCCTTCAGCCATGATGGTCCAATATTTACAACTACGCCAGATGTCTGACGTTCTATCAGCTTCAGCTTGGCATTTAGTCGTTTCTGCTCAATATCCGACTTCTGTTCAGGACTCAGTGGAGCCACCTGGTGGTAGTTGTCTTCAGCTGAAACTGGTGATTCAGTTCTAGGTTTCTTTGATGGCGGCGTCACCTGCAAAACAACAATGCAATTTGTGAAAGACCATAAAATGATACGCAAAACATGATATCTTACAGTGTGGAGGGTTTATATTTTAGATCTAATGTGCTATTTTCAGTATACATATATTTTGTCAATACTTTTCAGGGTGGGGTCAAAATATGTATTTGTACTTGCATGCAGATTTTTATATTTGATAAAGGAAATCACAAAAGTTCATGGAATTGATATCTGGTCTGTTTAAAGTATTTGCAAAAAACAACCAAATACACACGTCTCAAGACAAAATGTATTTTACACATGTTGTAAGGTCAATAGTGGGCAGGCAGCATTGAGAAAATTGGCATACAGTGGAGCTGCTGATGAAACATTAGCATTTAGCATCAATGAATGAATGGGAAGCCAGTGAAGCTTATCACATCCATAGCCATAAAAGCAAGTTTTGACTGCGAATGTCCTTCAAAGAATCCTGCTGTCATGTGCTGTGTAAATATCCTGGCTCGGGCTGACACAAGATTTTAAGCCAGGCTTCCTTCAATTACATTTCCTATCGCTTATTCCATGACGTACAACGCAGTAACACATGCACCGCTGCGCTTGCGACTGGCACAAATCGCGCTGTCTTTGCAACCTCAAAAGTATGCTAGGACAATAAGGAAATGCTGTTTATATATAAAACATAAGGCCTCTGAAAACATAAATATGCGCAAGATGATGTTAAATGATTGAATTAACAAAATCAGTTTTAACAAGATACAGTTATATGGCAAAATTTAGGTGGGTCCCACTTCTGCATAAGTGCCCCAACCTATTCTATGGGTATGCAGTCATTATGCAGCCTGTGCATAAGAAATGGACCAAAATACAATTTTTGGTTGAAGTGCCTAACAATACTAGTCACTGTCATTGACATAGTCATATACATATAGTCATAGACAAAATGCAGCAATTTTAAGATAAAAAAATAAATTTATCTGTAAATATTGAAGATTTAAAAAAAATAAAAAAGTTTTAATTATTAACTACATAGTACATATTAGTATCTATCACATGGCACAATTTAAATGATGACATATTATATTTTATTGTTGCTAACTTGCTATACCTATCTGAGACTGAGATAACAGATTATCGTCACCTGAGGCTGAGCCTGAGGCTGAACATCTTCAACTTTACTGTCATCCTGGCTTCTCTTCGAAGCAGATGTCGTGAAAAATGATGATATCTTCGCCTGACCGAGCATCTCGAGCTGTGTTCTACGTACGCAGAAGCTGTTGACAAATTGAAGAACAGGGCTACGACAACCAACAAAAATGCCAGTCGCTTGTCGCGCCAACAGCAACAACAAACACGTGGTCGACATTACGCGCCAATTTGTTGACCTAGTTATTCTACCAACGGGAATGCAGTTTACATTTGTTCGTGTTTGCTTTACTGTAAACATTCACTTGTTGGCAACTTTGCAGTATCTGTATTATTATATGTAGATATGTATATATTGTATAAGTGTGTGTTAGTTAATTGAAATCCACACAAAAATGTGTCACGCAAAGTCACGCAAAAATATGAGAAAGGTCTGTGCGAGACGATCTTGGTGCATCACACCCGCCTTTTCTCCAGAGCCAGCGATTACATTCAAGAATATCAGAAACATACAGAAATGTGTAGTTTTATGTAGTCATTTAAGTTTTATTTGGTTCAAATAGATATTATAGGGTATTGGTATAACATTTAAGGCGTGAAAATTTGCACATAAATTGAAATGACTAGTCCGTTTGTCACTAATGATCCCGTTGAATTGATTGAAGGGGACGTCATGATTGGAACTCCCGTTTTGGCAGGAAAGCAAGTAAGGATAATTAATCTTAGCCTAGGGACGATTTTAACAGCCATTATGATTGCATACGTGTAAGAAATCAGTTAAGAGTAATAGGTTTTATTTGATAATCATCATCATTTACATGCAACAATCACTAAAATCATACCTTACCTTAGATATTAGGATACCTTAGGCTTAGGACGGTTCTGATCGCAGCCGTAGCCGTTGGATTCTGTGTTCCTCAGACTCAGTGGCACTGGGGTCTGTGCTGATGCTGATGTCATCACTGACGACACCAGCTCTTCGTTTTCATAATCTATTAATATAAGATCGCGTGTTCTGGTTCTATTGTTAGTAATTCGTAACGGTGCTTAATTCTTCTGGTATAACCAGGTCCAGGATATTGTGTATGACTTTCAGGGTTAGAATTTGCCTAAACTGAGTGGGGGCGAGCAGGGCCCCCACTTTTCAAAATCTAGGGGCCCGACACAAAAAGTGGGGGCCATGCAACAAATGCATGTTTAAGTCGCATTGTAACTAGAACTTTATTCAAAACAATTCACATGCCACAAACATAGTGGCTGTAGCCTATGTAGCAGCTTAATTAGTAAATGCTAATGATAATTTCAAGAGATCAATGCATGGAGGGTTGTTAATTTTCCTCTGAACCGGAGCTGCTTGAAAGTGAAACCTGTAGATCTTCCTCTTTGGGCTGCCTGGGTTTGTAGATGACAACACGAGGTTGCCTATTCCTGCTCCCGCACCCACCCATAACAGCTTAAGCGACTGTGCGATGTCCCGTTCCTTCCTTCATTTTTACCACCATTCATATACTTTAAAACAGCATTGGCCATAAACTGTTTAAACCAAGGCTTGATGCGTATGTACCTATATACCTATATTGCCACAGCATTATGGAATATGACAGTTTAGTTACATCGTAGAACTTCATAGTAGATTATGTCTAAGACCTGTCTATTTCTAGTAACACAATCCTAGGTTATTAATTCTTTTTCCCTGGCCTAGTCGACAGGTTTGTCCACCTCGGCAACCCCTTGTCAATCAATTTTAACCCTGACCAAGGGCAGCAACCTTCTTTGAATATTTGCTAAGGCAATTTTGTGTTTTATCTTATATGGGTGCCATGCTGCCATGGCATAGTCTAGCCTAGGTGTGATCCATTGTTTTGTAGAGTGGCAAAAAAGTATGTTTATCTAGAAATTGGAAGGTTCTTCTAATTATTTTGGTCATTTTAGTTGCCTTATTTACCACTTGGCTTATATGTTCATCAAATATGAGTTTTTAGTCAAAGGTTACCCCTAGGTCTTTTTGTTTATCAAGTGTGTCTATTGTTTTTGTAGCATTATTCATTGTTGTATATTGATTTTCACCTGTAGACATTTTTTTTCTCCATATGTGTACATTTGTCTGGGTGTAGTGCGACCATCCAATCATCACTCCATTTTGTCTATGATGGTTATATCCTGTTTTAGTATATCTTGGTCACTCGTATTTATTATGTGTCTAAATATTTTAAAATCATCAGCAAATAGAAATGTGTCAGATTGAGTTAGGTCTGGTAAAACGTTTATGTATAATACAAAGAGTAGAGGTCCTATAGGTCTGATCCTGTGGTATTCCAGATGTTACATCATGCCAATTCGATTCTTTACCATTTACTGCCATATTTTATCTTCTGTTTCAGATGAAAGCCTCTATCCAATTTACTATTTCTTGACTAATATTTAGACTGTTTAATTTACTTTAATACTTTTAATTCTTCAATTCTTCTTTCAAATTCATTCAATTTATTTCTTAGTTGATCTGCATTTGTATAGAAACACAGGATGTTGTTCTCATCAGAATTTTCATTTTTGTTGTTGACCTTTCTGTCTGCATTTTTTGGCAGATGTGTTTATTGTGTTTTCCTTATCTTTCTTATTTTTCTTTCCCATGGTGGACCCCTGGCTCTGTATATGTATTCCCCCGACTGATCAGCTGCTTCCTGTCTCTTTGCTTCTTCAAATAGTTGTTTTGATTCCTCTCTTTCTTGTTTTGTTTTGTCATGGTCTATTTTGAAGTTTCCAAATTTGTCATTGGTTTTCAATCGGTGGAAGTTTCTCAGGATAGAACGTTTATTGTCAGTTTTTGAAAATTTGATCAGAACTGGTCTGGGACTCTGGGGTTGCTTGTATCTTCGCTTAATTTTCCAAGTCTATGCATTTCCATGATGTCTGTTTCTGTGAAGTTGTTGTCTATTTCTGTGCATAATTCCAGGATTTGTTGTGCGTTGTGTTGCTGTTTTGTGGTTTTTAGCCGAGATGTTGATTCTGTTATGCTGAAGATGATCACATTGTTTAGTCTGTTTTCTCTTTCTTTAGCTTCTAAGTTTTGTTCTTTGACCTGGTTTTGGATGACTTCTTTTACTTCATTTGGGGTAATTTTACTGTCTGTCTGGGCTGATGTACTCTTTTCTAGGTTAGCTTCTGGGATTAGTTCATTGACACGTTTTTCATCCACTTTGCTTTTTAATTCTTTTTCTAAGTGAGCAATCCTTTCTTCAACTTTTTTTAGGAAGATTTCACATCTTTCGTCACAGGTGTTTTCGTGCTTTATGTTTTTCATAACTTTTTCACAAGGTGGGCAGATCCAATGAATTTCTGTTTTGGCTGTCATCAATTTGTATTCCTTGTCAGTAATGCTTACGCAATCTGTACAAAAATGTTCTTCACAATACTCACATTCAAGTAATTTTTGGTTTTGTCCCTTGAATTTTTGTTTACAGGTACAGATCCAAACATCTTCCTCAGTTGTTGTCCCTTCAAGTTTTGATTTACTTTTTGTTCTAGGTTTTTTTCCCCAGTAGTTGCCATAATTGGTTAAACTTTAGGTATATACTGATTTGAATCTTTGTGTTTATTATGTTTATATATGTATATTATTTGGTTGGTGCAAGGGACCAAGGCAATGCTGGGGGAGAAAGATTTATGTTTGAAATTGAAAGGTGGAAACACCCAGGGCGACTCTGGGTGTAATTGAAGTGCCTTGGTGTAAAAGCCACGTTAGTATAAAGTAAGAGAGGTGCAGGATGTCTTAAACAAATTATATTCTAATTTAAACTGGTTATATTATTATTCTAAATTTAACTAATTTAGTTAAAAGTTATGTTATTTGTCTAAATGATTTAATATGTCATTTGTCTAATTGATTTACTGTGCTTAATTTATGTTTCAGTTTTGTATGTTGGCTGTTGCACAGGGTATTTTCCTTTTGTTAATTTTGGTAGTGGCGGGACATTTTTTAATTTGAGGTTTAGTTACAAGGTGACTATTCTTTAGGGTAGGAACTTCTAAATTTTTCTACAGTTTACAATTATTACTATATTAGTAAAGTAGCTGAAGTTTAAATATTTGTGTTTTTAAGGTAGATTTCTTAGATTCAGCTTGACTCATTCATTTTGTTTTTCATTTAATAATTAATGTTATAATAATTATACAAGAACATGTTTAATTAACGTTGTGTATATATAATTATTTCAGTCATATTTTGAATTATGTGCTACTCTCAGCTTTAATTTGATATGATGATAACTAATTAATATTGTTGAAAAAAGAGTGAAAATAATGATGTGTCCAATTTCGTTACTGAGCATTTCATCTTCCATCTGCTTCATTAAATGTTGTACTTGTTACAAAATAATTATAAAGCACTATTTAATATTTAGACTTCCTGTAATTTAGGCCATGTAATATACTTTTTCACATATTTGAAAGGAGTACTTTACCAATTTTTATTTTGTCTTCACATTGCATCTCGCCGTTTTAACCATATCGTAATAATTGAATACCAAATATATCAGCAATTATTTATTTCCATTTCCATCCTTAACAGTAAAGCCTAATCTCCTCCAATCATGAGCTGAGTGCTTTCAAGCTTGTTTTAATAGTGTCAAGCTATTTACATAGGTTTTAATAATGCACAGCATAGTTTTTTACTTGGAGTATATCTGTATAACCATATACAATTATTTTTAATGAACCAAAGGATAGCATATGTAGGAAAAGAATATTTTCAATTTCAGATGAGCTCCAGTCTTCGGGAGAGGCTGAAGCGAGCCGGCAGATGTTACAAATCACCAGCTACAACAAAACGTTTGTGCCGAACTAGTGTGGAGTCACAGGAGCGTGCCGAACCATGTCAAAGTGGATCCTCATCACCTGTGTGTAGGGAGAAGTCAATAATTGATGAGACAGTTCCAGACGTTACCATGACCAAAACTTCCGCCGTTGTGAAAGACGTTGCAGGGTGCAGTGATGGTGAACTTATGACACCAGACACGACAGGATATTTATACCCCAGTAATGACAAATCTGTAAATTTGTGCCAGACGCCAACCTCGAAACGGTGCCCCAAGTCAACTGGTGATGCTGTCAGTCCATGCCTTTATGTCACTCCTTGTAAAGCAAATGACGCCAGTGCAGCGAAGGACATCAACATTACACCTAGGAGGGAATCCGTCAATGAGGAGGGACATGACACATACAACACACCATGCCGGGTCAAACACGACCTTGACATTGGTGTGTCCAGTCATTCCAGCACACCGGTCAGACCCACTGACCAGACTGCTGCAGACATGACCGTGCAGAGTTTAAAGATACAAAAGACGGCGACTTTGGAGAGAATTGCGAAAGCGGAAGAGACACTGAGAAAGCTGAAGATGGTAAAGATGTACCGGACCAAGGTTGGTGCAGAAATATTTGTGTGGGGTTGTTTTGGGTGTTTTCTGGGCCCCACATGTATTTCGCTTAGATAGTTATTTATTGGCGTTCCCATCGCCAGGGACGTATGTTTCATCTTTACTTGCTTTTACTTTGCTATCTAGGTTGACGACAATGCCCATTGTCTTGTCTTTACTCTCCCAGCAAACAACAACCCGTGATTTCACAGGTTCTGTAAGTGAATTCACGAGTTCAACTGGCTCACTTCACATGTTTCCGTACGTGAATTCAGCGGATTCTGTGAACCAATTTGGTGTGTCGACACATGTTTACCGTGAAATCGCGAGTTTTTCACGTGATGACACGTACCAGTGAAACTGTACCAGTTCTGACCCACTACGCCTCGTGTCAAACTCTTGTCTTTACTATATTTACATTATAACTACTACATATGTTCTTTAAGCGCATTGCCATTTTTCACACATATTCAAACTCTCTTTCGCTACATAAACATAGCAATGTGCAGCAGATTCCAGTACACATCTTATCCTCTACAGACAGCTCTATTGATTAGGCGAGGAGCCAGTGGGTAAAATATACTTTTAATTTCGAGTACAGTCAATTACACACATGTACATTAACATATATGTACATACAGTAGCCTAGTGGTTAGGGTGTCACACTCCCAATTAAGACTTTAAGTTCAAATCCTCTTGTTGGTATCTCAAACATTTGTTCACTCCTCATTGCCTCAGTTCACTCAGAACTGTATGATTGATTACCTGGCTATAGACAATAGAGGACAGACTCCATTTCAGGGCATGATAATCATTCAGTAACATCTGTTTCATTGGTTAAAAATGTAGAAAGCTAGGAATTTAAAACATTATTTAAAAAAAATGGATCTGATTTAGTATTGAGCACGGCCCTTGGTCTATTTCATGAGAGGAGGTCAGCTGCTGTAATGAACAAAAATTAAGTTTAAAATTCACGATTGTCAAATGCAAGTAAGTTTTGGCAGTTTATAGTTGCCCGACATAAATGCCTACCCGGTACATCAATGTTAATAATAATAATTTAGTATTTATATAGCGCCTCATCCAAATAATTGTTCTGGGGCATCGTACTATGATTATTACAATTAAATTAAAATAGAACATACACTTATACAATGCTACTCTGATGAAATATGCGAATAAAAAAACAATTGTACATCCTTAAAATGCATACATAAATAAGGACAAGTATACAGTGTATTAAATAATAACTATATAATTACTATAATAAATTAATTAAAATAAATGGATAAATAAAATAATAACAATATATTAATTAAAATAACAATATTTGACTGTGTTTCAGAATAACCTGACAGAGCTTCAGCGACTCATCGAGTTATGGCGGGGCGTGAGTCAGAGAGCACTGGAGCAGCTCCTGGAGCAGACTCCGGAGCCAGGAGTAACCTTGAACTCACTCATAGACCATCTGCAGCTAAGCCATGAACTCATTGGGTACAGCGTGGAGGATGACACGTTTGTCCAAATGTGACAAGTTTACATTACAGTTTGTTAAGTCCTGGTACTTGACCACAGACTCATCAAGTATATTTCAGGTTAATTAGCATCACTAATATAATATTGTTCATGTGCCAGTTGTTCTCTATTTTGGAAATATACCCTGTAATATTAATTGTATTATAATTGTGTTAGTTCAAATGTGTTAAAGAATGTGATAAGGAAATATAATGAAACAAATGTTTGTGATTATAATTAATTATGCAAAATAACAATGTACACCATCAATAAAGTAATATTATCAGTGATATTTACTTTACAGTTTACTACTTGAATTATAAATTCACAAATTATGTCGATTTAGAATTGTTGGTAAAGATATTAAATGTAGAATTCCCTGTAATTAAAATGACTTTATTCTCTATGGATCTGGAGTGGCTGAATATTAGAATATGTAAGCTACAGTATGTTCGATAGTAAATATATTGTTCATGGCTCCAAGAATGGTTTATTATAGTATAATTAACTTACTTTGGAGCTTAATGTCAAAGCTGAGTACGACACAGTCTAGTATGTTCATTTCATGAAACTACAGTATAAACTAGTCACCATGTTATATTTAATAAAGTTTGATAGTGTATATTATTCACAATGATCCGTACAGATCGAGATCATTGTCTAATTACAGCCAAACCGGCATAATTTATATTGATACATTTCTTGTGCTAAACTGACACACATCTCGCGTACGAGACTCGTAGATTCATTCATTCAGATACCAGGAAGGACATGTGTTCTGTGTGATAAGTTCAGAATGGCCAGTGATACAGAGAAGGCAGCAATGCAAACAAATTATGACCTCCATCAGCACAATAAGAATCTGGCAAGGAAGAATAAAGAGGATGACAAGGAAAAGGGGAAACAAGCGAATTCTGAATTGCCCAAAAGGAGAAGTGTCGAACTTTTAATATCGCAGAAAACTATGCGCATACAACCTGGGCATCTACAGTCTGAAGACCTAAGATGCACCTTAACTTGCTTTATGTGGATGGAGGCAGATGCAAAGAGGCACGTGTGAAATTGCAACATGTTTGTATTTGCACATAGAAGCAGAAGCAGCCTCTGGGATGAGTGAAATTTGGACGTCAAAGGCTTGTGGAGGCCAAAACAGAAACCGGTTTGTGGTGGCCATGTACTGGAATGCACTGAGAAAAACAATATACAAACAATAAAACAAATTCCCTTTGACAGTGGCTTTGTGCATGTGGATTTACTTCGGCGTAGCAGGTGAGCAACACCAAACCATAACCTGATACACCTCCTTCTAAGCAGAAACACAAACAACTTTTGAATTTAAAAGATTAATGTTTACCAAAATTGCTGAGGTTCCACGTATATCATTAGGTAGCAAGCATGGACAATTCTAATATATGTATGACCCGACAAGTGCATGTCATTTATTTTATCGTTTCATGCTTATGTCCATTTCTTTACACAGATACAAGTTCTGGAGAAACAAATGGTCATTGAAAAGCAGTTGGCATGATCAGAATAGTTTACACTGACAACATTTTACAATAGAATCCTTTAATGCAATAATTGTGAACAAGTACTTTTCAGAAGCACACAGCAATGTAATTTGTTACTAAAATACATCTTTATTAAATAAAAATACATGCAGGACATTAAACAGAGCACAGGACACACTATAGCTTTATGTACACAGACGACACATACTGTACAAAATATATAAAACAAAATATGTTTACTGCCAGTGACTAATACCAAAGTGCAATTGTGTTCCCAAGGTGTGCTAGCTGTTTCAGTTAACAGCTTCCACGTTCAAGTTCTATTATAAACAGAGTTAAACTATTATTATACAATTGTTGCAAACTAATTGGTATCTTGTTTATCATTGGCAAAGCACAAGATAAATATGGCTATTCATTTAAACAGTAAAACAGACATAAAGAACATGCATTTACAAATAAATCAAGCCGTTTTCTAAACAAACATGACCCAACACTATGAAGTCAATCCCATTGCCCCTGCCAGCCAAGATATTTAGTCATTGGCACCGCACCATCTGTGGAGACCATTCCACTGCTGCCACCTAGGTGAGGCTGCTCTAAACGTATGCCCATATCAGTTTTCAATTTTATGCAGAAAAAAACGTGTTCTAAGAAATGCTCTCTTCACGTTTGTCTGAAGGCAAACCGAGAATGTACAGTTCTTGATAAAAGGATTTTTGAATTCGCCCGGACTGATCAACAGCATAAATGTGCTTCATAAATTAGTGTAGTCCATTGTGAATCGGCGTTTTGACATTTGTGTGTGAATGGTTTAACTTAATTACACAGTAACCCGGTGGCTTATCAATACGCGGCCAGTAACAGAATAGTATGATGAGGTCGATTCCACAAGGCACCACAAATATCGAACACCTGAGAACGAGGAACTGATTAAAATACATGCGAAAGTGAAACTGTTCATTGTGGTCATAGCGACACAGTCAGACGTGGTCTAGGGCGGGAGAGTGGAGGAAGAGGTCGTCTGCTGACTGTAATAAGATGTCGTCCAGTGAAGGTAGGTCTGCTTCACTCACCGGCCGCACGGGTGAACTCGGTCGAACGACATGATCTGGAAACATGCAACATTTGTCAGAGGAATCGTCGCAACAAGTGCTGGTTAGAGGTAGTTTCAAAAGTACAGAAAATTGAGTGTTCAGTAATGTTTTAAAATAGCCACTCGCAAACACAGGATGCAGGACTTAGTCATCCAAGATATGTTTCCAAACAACAGCTGCTAGATTCAAATTGTGAAAATCCACAACATCTGATTGATACATGTTCAGCCTACAGGTGGCGCCAGTGAAGCAATTTATTCCACATGATGATGACTAAGTGATGACAGGCTAGACATCCGTTAGAATTTTACGGTCACCACTTGTGGATAAGTGACACGATGTCACCACATCATTGACCTACATTAATTTACCCATATATATATACAGTATATATATACACACACCGTATTTAAGTATTACTTAATTACGGGATATATATATATATATGGGTAAATGGTATTAAATACCATTTACCCATATATATCCCGTATTTTAGTAATTTAAGTCTCGTTATATAGAATACACACTAATGCAAAACCTGACATTTTGCAATATTGTTTAATATAAGTTTTAACTTGACCATAAAAAATAAGTAAACATTTCCACCAAAATTATTTACGTTATACATATTAACCACTGAAACTGTATTTTTGTCAAAGTTAATTAATTACAGGATTATTAAGAATCACCCCAGACACAATATAAAACAAAGCCCTACTCCACAAGAGCATGTCAAGGTCATCGTCCGAGTCATCACTAAGTACACGCCCCGGGGGGTCGGTGTGGGTGGGGAAGATGGGGTGAATGCCACTGGGCCGCCAATCTAGCAGCTGCTGCAGGTATGTCGACGGTCTCTCCGCAGCCGGCCACAGGTCCTCAAAGGTGTCTACATAGAAACAAACATACAGTTTAAACAGTCCATCGGTTTCTTTGTTTGCTTCTCGGTCAGACTAATTTCGCACAAAAAACCTAGAATTCACCATGACATCAGATAAAATTGTAAAATGAATTTCATTCATGCATTAAAAAAAAACACTTACAGGACTTCAATAAAACAACACCTGACTGGTCTTGAATAAAGCAACACCTGACTGGTCTTGAATAAAACAACACCTGACTGGTCTTGAATAAAACAACACCTGGCTGGTCTTGTAAAATGTGTGTGTCACAACTGTGTATTTACATGAGAATTTAACACATCCTTGTACTGTAAAGACCACAGCTACTTCTTTAGGCTATTAAGAAGGAACACATTTATTACAGACACTGCACACTGTATTTAGATTACTCAGTATTCACATGTATCTGAACATATTAAAAAACATCTACAGTATCTGACTCTCAATGCTCTGTGGGACGTTACCCAGAAATGAGCACCTCCACATGAACATGAAGAACTGTGTTGACAGAAGTGACAGAACAAGCACACTGGTGTACCTCCACATGAACACGAAGAACTGTGTTTACAGAAGCAACAGAACAAGCACGCTGGTGTACCTCCACATGAACATGAAGAACTGTGTTGACAGAAGTGACAGAACAAGCACACTGGTGTACCTCCACATGAACATGAAGAACTGTGTTTACAGAAATGACAGGACAAGCACGCTGGTGTACCTCCACATGAACATGAAGAACTGTGTTGACAGAAGTGACAGAACAAGCACACTGGTGTACCTCCACATGAACATGAAGAACTGTGTTTACAGAAATGACAGGACAAGCACGCTGGTGTACCTCCACATGAACATGAAGAACTGTGTTTACAGAAATGACAGGACAAGCACACTGGTGTACCTCCACATGAACATGAAGAACTGTGTTTACAGAAATGACAGAACAAGCACACTGGTGTACCTCCACATGAACATGAAGAACTGTGTTTACAGAAATGACAGAACAAGCACACTGGTGTACAAACCTTGCACGGTGTCACATGGAAACATGTTTTCTTTATCCTCGTCCAGCATCGTCCATTTCTGTGGCTTCACAACGGGCGGCTGCAGCTTCAGGGGGTGTTTTGTTTTCTGTCGAGCACACATTAGTGGTGTTGAATGGAATGATAAGGTATAATAGGGTGGCTTATAATAATGGTTTAAATTTTTAGTAATAATCTAATGCCATGGCATATTTTGACTCAAACTTTACAAATTGTTACATCCAAGTACCAGACAATAGACAGTTTCAGTGATTTTTCAATCAACCTGCAGTTTTGTAAATTATTTAGTTGCCCCTTGTGTCACATAGTGATACGTAAATTAATAAAAATATGAGAAATTTTCAGGACAGAAAAGTAGAAATAATTTAGATATTCAGTAACAGGTGTTAGTACATCACTCGGGCTGCAGTCGGGCATAAACAGATTTAAATTCCAAGAAACACACAGTGCTTAACATACAATTTAGCAGTGCTTCCAACTTACAGAAACTGCCTCATAACAACAGATGTGTCACCTGTTTATCTTTCTGCTTTGTCTTTGTGTGTCTGGAGATTGGTGATGGAGGCTTCAGGAGGATCTTCCCTCCCAGGACAGGCTTTGGTGCCAGACCCTTTGCCTGCTTCAAACCCCCGGGCTTCCCGGGGGTGGGGCCGGGGGCACTGATGGCATTCCAGTTGCCGAGAGCCTTTCGCGGGGTTGGCGCTGCACTGCTGTGGAATAGTTTCCCAACTGGAACAAGAAGTGTTTATGAAAATGAACATAACAACAAATAGTCAGCCAGAGACATAGCTTTATGTAGAGACCCGTCCGTCCACCTGTCATTAGGACGGGTAAAAACGAATATGGACGGGCAGAAATATGGGTGGACTGGTAAAATGAAGGAGCAAAAAAGGTCTTCCAAAACCATAGATATTGTCAGTTATGCCTTGAAAGTGAGTGTAAATGGTGTCATATGTGTGTTTGTAGCCCATTTCAGGTCATCAGCCACATCTGAAAATTCGTAAACTAGCTTAATAGTTAACATCCATGTGTCCACCATAACATGTGTGACTGGCAATAATTTTATCTTACATAACGCTCTGGCCAGAGAGGTTTAAATTGTAAGTTAACTTATAAACTTGTGTGTAATTTTTTGCTGTGTAATTTAAAAACAAATCGCTCTTGATGGACGTAGATCATCTTGTATACTGAAAATTGTCAACACAAGGACACGCCATTGGGAATTTTGCACATGGAAACAGTTTATTCAGTGATACATCTTACAACCTCTCGCTGCCTACTGAAAACTAAAAAATAATTGGACAATGATTCAAACATGGGATGTCTCTTCCTTGATGGTTATCCCCTGGTGGCCATGATCAGCTGGCTGATTACATAGTCATTAGGTAGGTACAAAAACTGTATTAGTTACAAAAATATTATGTTGACAGTGAAGAGGGCAAAATCAGATGTATGGAGGACATTTAGAATAGCACTTTAAATTTCAAAATCAATAAATTAAATAATTAATCAAAGAAATTAAATCAACACTCCTACCTATTCTATCTAACTCTTAATGACTGAAAGTGTAAAGAACCAGCTGCCATAGCTGTTTCAGGCAGCTCATTCCAAGCTCTGAAAAAAGTGTGCCATGCGTCACTGTGGCTGACTACGTCAGTACCAGCTCTTCTCTACCCCCGGCACATACCTGCCAAAACACCTCTTTTAATGTTAGCCAATGAAATCGCCCACGAGGAGTGTTATCGGGCTTTGGCCAAGCGGTAATTTTCGGTGATTTTCGCCACACACTGATTGTGTTACATGCAATGTTTAGGATGTCAATCAGATTGGGTCAGTATATTGGGATTCCCACCAGGCATGTACACCCATCTTCAAACTGTGGTGGGTATTTGCACTGTTCCCACGGCTGACGCTGTAGCGACTGGCGAAGTCAATTGCTATACTTGTATAGTTCGAATCCGCGTACTCCTCAACTATAGGGAGAAGGTCAGCCAGGGGTAGTAACATACCTCAATGACCCCTGACCTATGAGGATGGTGTCACTGGGTAGCAAAGAACCTCTATTCTGTGAACTTACCTGGTCCGACATCAGGTCCAGTGGACCTTGAAGCAAACACCAGTGGCGTATTCTCCTTGTCAGTGAACATGTCTGTAGGCTTCACTGCTCCCACACAACTGTCAACAAAGATCATACAGTACACACATGAGTGACATGTATATGTTAAGGTTCACACTAAACGAAATGAAAAAGGTGGGTCATTTCATATTCATGGCATCATTCTGGATGAACTTCCGATGAAGTGTTTGAACATAAAATCGTACAAATATCTGAATAGCATTTAATGAGAAGAAATGTTAATGGTAAATGTATACCCGTCTCTCCATATGTGTACTGGACTCTAAAGTGTCCCAGCTTTGTGCACTGCAAAACTATGTGACATTGCAATATATTGTTGTAATAATTTTTGCAGTTCAAATTTAATAATTACAGATTAATAAAAGTCGCATCCTCTACTAGTTATGTTGTACTTCTATGCTACACAGTGATCTTGGACTTTCGCGATCTCGGCCTATTTTGATGAACTCGGCCAGTGACCTTAACCTGTGCGACAGTGACCTCGGCCCATACGGGGAGTGATGCTCACCAATATAATGGTACAACATCTGTATCGTGTTGCAAAAATACTATGCAATGCAATAAAGAAGCTGTGACGATCAGTCGTGATTTCGTTCCTATTTCCTACCTATTAATAAATCCCCAATTTTTATCATTGAACCTAGAAATGCAAAATGTTGTGACGATCTGCCGCGATCTCATTCTTATATCTTGCCTATTCATAATTCACCAAGTTTTGAGCATTGAACCTGTTTGAATGGATTCTACTTTTATAGTCTTCTCCCATTTTTTAGGAATCCAATTTTACGTTGTTCTATTTCTGGAATTATAACTACGCAACTGAGTTATTCATGCAATACACACTAATAAAAAGGGTAGAATGCGAGTTAATTTAATTGTTTGACAATAATCATTTTCTTATTGTTTGGTTTGTGTCCGTTGGGAAGGGTAATAAACTTCCAATTATTGCTTTGCTATATTGAGCATGCCTTTTCCTGTCTTTGATTTATGGGATGTGTGAACGTGTTTTGAGGCAGGCCGTAGTAATCGGCTGTCTACTTGTGCATTGTTATTGAGCAGATTCCTCTTTTCATGTTTTTTTCTTAGATTGGTTAAGTCTGAACTAAGTCTAAGATGCATGGATGATGGAAACAATGTACGGCAATTAGCTTTTAATATGTTGTGTATTGTTTCACAGAGCCGTTACTTTAAAAGGTGTAATCATTGCATGCAGCAAGTCGTCATAAGTGACGGTAGTGGATTACTGGAAGAAGATAGGTCGCGGTCACTGGCCGAGTTCATCGAAACAGGCCGAGATCGCGAACGTCCGAGATCACCGGGTTGGGTGCCACTTCTACATAGCCTGGTTATTGAAGTACTCAGAGATTAGTAAGAACGGCAACATTGACGTGAGTCAGAATTATACACAAGTACCACCATTTACTTTAGTCATCTTTATTTACAACACGACGCAAATACCTTTGAAACAGATTCTCTTGACTATCTTTTCTTGTTGATTCACGACTGTTTTTCACCACGAATCAAAATTGTTTAAAACTCGCGCTATCGTTGTCCAATTATCGGAGCCGTACCAAATCACATGGCTGATCACGGTACTGCTTTCCAATACTGTATAGTTCTTCTTAACTGTAAGGCTCTCGTTGTCCAATTAGCGGTGCCGTACCAAATCGCATGGCTGATCACGGTACTGCTTTCCAATACTGTATAGTTCTTCTTAACTGTAAGGCGCTACATCTCAGCGTTTTCAATCAACATTAAAAGTACAGAATCGTCGGTAAATTATGACCGTTGCAATAATTATAATATATATATATATATATATATATATATATATATATATATATATATATATATATATGGATAAATCCAAGGGTTAGGCGACACCTTGTAAATCGCAAGGGTTGGGCGACAGTTTGTATATATTCTACTAAGCCTAAGGTCTAAGCATAAAAATTACATAAAAATTAGTCTAGTATGCATAAACCATCTACTATAATACAGTGCCGAACATTTTTGTAAGCAATAGTTAAAATTAAAAGATGTACTTTTGGTGTCGCCTAAATAGTGTCGCCCTAACGTAACCGTTCAAAATGTTCACGCAAAGTTACAAGCTTACGGCGACACACAAAAAAACGCTGGATGTATGTTTTGCAAACCAATCAGCGAAGAGCAAGATTTTAAGGTCAAGGTTGTAAATGGCCAACGATGGTTTTCGCAAAACTCTCGACTCAATTATTTGTTGCGCTTTCTCGTGAAAGATTCGTTGTGGAATGTGGCAGACGCAAGTTATAAAGAACGGGCACAATGGTTACGTAAACCTTGCAAGTTTTCTAGGCGCCAGGTGACGTAGGATGTCGAAAATAAAGGATTATACCATAGGCATAGCGGTTCTGCCAGCGTCGTCGTCGTCTGATAATCGTGACATGTATTATGTAAGTATAGACATCGATATCCTGATATTTTAATTAATTAAAACTGACTTGATTAATTCGAAGAGATATTTATTAGTTTGAGCTTGACGTGAAATGGGCATTTTATGAAACTGTGCCCGTCTGAATTCGCTGGATATCATACTAGCCGGCACTTATGCAGAATTCGGACCCACCTCAATGTTGCCATTGTAACTGTATCTTTGACTTTGTCAACATTTGATAATTGATCTTGTTAATTCAATCATTTAATATCATCTTGCGCATATTTATGTTTTATAAACAGCGCGTCTTAGCATACTTTTGAAGTCGAAAAGACAGCGCAGTCGGCATAAACAAACTGTTTATCGCTCATTCCATGTGCACGGCGCCGTGACACATGCATCGCTGCGCTTGCGACTGGCACAAATCGGAGCACTATTTGGGTCTAAAAATGCAATATTTGTGAAACATAAATATACCTGGGAATGCTGATTGATCATGTTAAGGATTACAGTTTGTGTGAGGTATCGAATATAGACAAAT
Organism: Oasisia sp. SBJ-2009; assembly: GCA_964017155.1. Taxonomy (NCBI): domain Eukaryota; kingdom Metazoa; phylum Annelida; class Polychaeta; order Sabellida; family Siboglinidae; genus Oasisia; species Oasisia sp. SBJ-2009. Next base: position 16,679,222 of record OZ024864.1, on the reverse strand, counting down.
ATGCAGTTATAATGGCAAAATTGAAGCGGGTCGGAATCTCTGGACGATGAGGTATGAAGTCGATGGATATCATAATATAGGTTGGGTATATACAAAAATTGAATATATTATACCATCATTTAGATGGTGCCATGTGATAGATAATAATGTGTAGTTAATAACACTTTTTTGAAATCTTCAGTATTTAGGGAGAAATAAACATTTTAAATCTTAAAATTGCTGCATTTTTTTTCTATTGTATTTTGGGCCATTTCTTGTGCACAGGTTGCATAATGACTGCATAAAATAGGTTGGAAACCAGTAATAACATGGAACCATTTAACTTACGCATGTGAAACTAAAAATGGGTCAACCCTTTGGGAAATATAATGTGTTGTGACCTTAATTTGACCTTCAAAGTTGACCTAGATATTATATCTGACCTAGATTTGACCCACAGCATGGTGTTAAAGGAAGCCAAAAGGGAAATATTACGTGATATGCACGTGAAAGAGCTAATACAAAGCAACCATTCTGAACGGTAATCACATTTTTAACGACAGTGGTTTATTAGTAAAATAATTTCAAAGTGGATAATTTCACTGAAATCCTCGGCTCCGTAGAGGCGGCCATTAACGCGCCCCGGTCCGCCTCTTCCTGTTGTATAACCATTCAGCACGCAGAACCGGCCTTAAAGTCACGTGTCCGATGACGCATAATAATGCTTATCGCCGTTGTAAATACAATGTTGTCAGATACCCGAACTTCGAAGAAGAACATCCGTTCGAAGAACCTTGCTTCGAATGGGATGTTTCTCATCGTATATAGTGGGTCAAGATCCGCAGAAACGTTGGCGACGTCGAGTTTTGAAATTTAGAGCTGTGCAAACGATATTGGCGCGATATTTAATCACCAACGATAGTCGTTGAAACGGGTTACCGGTCGAAACCTTCCATCGCCGTAGCCAAGTCAGCGCGCGCAAGAAGGTTAGTAAATATTAAGTCTTCTGTGTCTAAATTATTTAAATCTTGTACCATTAGACACATTGCGATGTCTGTCGTTATGACTTATGTACATACTGATATATTTTATAAACATCCACCACAGTTAACGTTCTAGAAGGTATGTACATGACATGGGATCATGGAGCCGCTAACTAGGTCTAGGACCAAGTCCAAGCAAGTTAAACCGTTCGATATTGTTATTCATTATTATTAGTTTTATTTTATCCTACATTGAATGGTATCACGTTTGCACGAACAGAGGCATATAAATAAGGTAAAGCTACATGTGTTAAACATGACCGTAACATTAAAACACAGCTGAATGCAAGCCAGATCATAGATGTCCCCATCAATTCGCATGAACGATAATATAGCACCTAGATTTTGGTTGGTTTATTTCATTCTCTGGGCAATCAATACAGATTGAAATAGGTACATAAAACATGCAAAATATATTTGTTAAAATAGATTGAAATAATATATAATTTAAAACATTAGCATAAATAAAAAATTAATTAAAAAAGTAGAGAATAATTTATTTGAAATGTATCTATAAAGGTAAATTAAATATGTTAAGACATTAAAACATATTTTCTTTGATTATTTGAATAAACTGAAAAATTACTTTAATAAAATATTTTAATAAATACTTTAAAACATTAAAATAAATAGGTCTAAAGAATAAATTAAGGTTTTACAATATTCACTAAATAAGTTTTCAAAAATACTGCCTTTCATAGTTACGCAGTTCCTATTTTCAGGTTGACCACTGTGAATGTGCCAGCATGCCTGCAATATTTTTCAGTAAATATATTATTCAAACATCACAAACTGGCATTGCGGATGTTGTTTTCAATCATGTTATTCGTTCAGCGAGACACACAATTACAAATTCTGTGTGCTGTGTCAGTTCAGATACTAGGACATGTTACAGGCTTACAGTAAAGGATGAATAATTAGCTATGATGAGACATAACTTATGTACTGTAAAAATTACTTTGCAAATTTGCAATATTGCCTTTATTGGTAGGTAGAGTTTCTTGAAATATTGGGACACACTCAGCAAACAAGAAGAAACATTAACACACCCCAATAACAGACTAGCATAATATACTAGATGGAACGAGTCAACGAGGATTTGTAGATATCCCACAAGATCAGTCGGTAAACATTTGGTACCAGTTTCTTCCCCACAATAAGAGTGCAAATCACTAACCTAATTCAATAATAATTTAATCCAATAGTTTAGCAAGTAAGTCAGATGATCCACCATGCACATTGGCGTGATGTGTCAATATGACATTTTGCCAGTTAAAATATACATTGTCATAGATATTCCTGTTCGATTGATATTTTGAGTTGCCAACGTTTGTGTTTATTGGATAATAGAATCTGAAGCACTTAAATGTCATTATAACAATTTTTTTTATTAAAGACAACCACACTTGATAACAAGCCACTGTATATAAGATACAACATGACACAAATATTTAGCAGTACAGCATGTCCTGTTTATTTATAGGATGGAACCATGGCTCTAGCAAGAACGTCCGGCCACGTCCTAGCGAACCTTGACAACATGGCTGTTTTCTGGTCAAGACGCAAGTAATTGGAGCTGCAGAAGACACTACAGCTGTATGTTTACCTGCAGATCCACCACACTGTGGTGGGAAGAATGAGTGAATGGTGAATTACATCTTTGTCAGAACTCTGGCCGCTGCCCACAACGACTGTCCATGTCAGAATTGCAATCCTTGGTTCAGATATGCCCTAGCTAATGAAAGAAGGTCTGCTGGTGTCAAGAGTCAGTTGATTTGTTCATTGACAATCCAACTGCTTATTCACAAATCAACTGATAATTCGCAAGGGCAGCAGTCAACAAGTGCCAAGTGTTATCCTAGATCTTGTTCTCTGCTGAGAGCACAGAAGTTCGATCTTATGGCCGGTATACACTGGTATGACTCTCTGTACCCTTCGACCAAGCCTGTCATGGATCCACCGGGTAAAATTCTCTGTATATGGCCGACTTGGACTCCTGAAATAAAATAAGGCTTAAATAAATATATCAACTATGTATAGTGGCACAGTGGTTTAAAGCTTTGGACTTGGCTTCAGACTCTCAACTACGAGAACGAAACCATGTGCTGCTGTGTCGAACCTTGGGCAAGTCTGTTCACCCGTCATTGCTCCAATTCACTCGGCTGTGTAAACAAGTAACTGGCTATTGACAGTGGTGGATATTTGTAACACGAACCGTCTTGATTCATTAATTACAGCTTGGCTGGATGCTTCCCACAGTCATGAGATGGTGTTTAACTGAATAGGTATGCCAGGGAGTAAAGTGTAAAGCACTTTGGACAATGCCGAGCAGACATGGGGTCAAATACGTTGACATTTATTTAAATACAAATACTCTTGAGGAATCCAAATACATTTAATTACTAAACATCAATTACAGTTACTTAAAACTATTTAAATACTTTCAAATACAAATGTATTTGACCCCATGTCTGAGGATTGGATACTGCACTATATAAGAACTGTGTTGACAGGTGACATATGAAAATGGAGGTAACTCAATCCATTATCATTGTAGAAAATACAATAGAATACATGTTCTGTTTTTATAAAATCACTGGAACTTTTTTCAATTCTCACATAGTGGACAACTGGCCATGCTACTCGAAATGTTCTAGAATGATCCTACATCATTTACTGTTAAACCTAATTTTTTGGGTATATTTCTACTATGGAATAATATGTGGTGTTTTCATTGTATGAAATGTCATTTGTATTATATAAAATGTTTGGTGTTCTGGTTACTCTAATGTTATTTTCATTGTCAATAAATTGTGAGCAACACATTTCACTGTTGTTATAAATACATGAACATAATATTATACTTACATCTTTGTTGGCAGATATATGTGACAGTTGTCTAACATTTGGAAGCACTGTCTGCTCCAAACACAGACTATAAAATCCATGGCCATTTGTAATATATCATGGCACATCTGAAACAGAACCAGATGTATAAATGAGTTTTTCATGAATAAGAAATATTATTAGCACAATATAGAACATCACAGCTACTATTATGGTTACCTTGACACGACAACAAAGTTACATTGCAATTAAGACCACCACAGAATATACATAAATATATCCACATATGTTATAGTTTAGAATATTTGTTCTGCTAGTTGTGTTACTTTTACCCAGTTCAAAATGGTTATTTTTAATAGAGACAAATATTCAGCTAAAAACAACTTTATTATTCAGCATGAAGTTGATTTCATAAAGAACATGGGTGGTGATTTTCTTTCTTTATTTAGCCCTCCAGAATTAGGCTCCAAACCCTCGCTTTAAATATACCACGCCTATTAAAAGAACAATCAATATTGACACACATCTGTTTTTTAGTCGCACAGGTCATGCTATGTCAATAATACAAAAAACATGCCACAGTCGCTGCTGTTAATATAATAATGTCCAGTATTTGAAAAAACAACAATTAATCTGCATTTTTTCCACATTTCAATGATTTGTGGGCAATTTGGAAATTGATTCCTGAAAACATGGGCGAAGGACCGAGCCTGTCACTCTGTCAGTCTGTGTCAGGCTGAGATAAATCGGAGAGCCATGACCCCATATGTGATATGATGTGTTTCAAATTGGGTAACTTCAAGTTGTGTATAACATATCCGACACTACACCACTGACTTGGAGAATAATACATGGCATGGCTGTGACTAAGTAGAAACTGCCGAATTCCGGGACCGAATGCGAGGTGGCCATCAGCATATCTGTCAGTGACAGTGTCACTGACACACCATCGACTCCGTTGGCGTTGATATTTTAATTACTTAAATTAACATCCAGCCCAGATTTCATAATGAACATTTAGGGCAACATTTCTCATATTAGACACATAAATGCTTACCTTCACCGACAGATTTTTGAGTCTTCCTCCTAACAATACAGTTACAGTAACGGGTATCCACAGTAACAGCATACATTCGCCTTTCGAAGTTTCGGCGAGTTTCGACCACTTGTCGATCACTCAATGTCGCCTCGGCTTGTTACTCGCCTCTGCATTTCGGCTTCCGGCGGGTCTTCTTTACCAGGTTTACCAGCGCGTTCAGTTCTATCTTGAAAATGTTGGCCCTTATCGTTGCAATCGAAATTCAGCTATTTCTGAACGAAAATCAGGTCGGTTCGCCTACACGAATCGGATGTACACAGCGCCACCTAGCGATTATTTTTAAATACAGAATTGCCAGACTGCGAGCATTATTGACGTCACACATCAGTCAAAATGGCGCAACTTACAAACTTTGATAGAAAAGGTGTTCAGATTTTTTTTACTAATAAACCATTGACATTAAAAATGTGATTACCGTTCAAAATAGTTTGTTTTTATTTACTCTTTCACGTGCATAGCATGTAACTTTTCGGTTTTGCGTTCCTTTAATTATTCATTGTTTAGTTTTATTACAGAAAAGGATTATAAGATTAATTTGTGGTGCCAAAAGACTTGATCGCACAAACTTACTCTTTCACAATGTACATATTCTTAAAATACCAGATCTTGTCAAACTAAAAACTGCTATAATTATGTTTAAGGCATATTGTTATATAAATTACCAATGAATGTACAAAAATTATTCAGAATACAGGAATCACGATATTCATCCAGGCATAAATGTAACTTCAAGCATATCTATGTACGTATTAACTTTTAAAATATGTGTATTTCTGTTACTGGGGTTAAACTTTGGCACACCCTCGATAATTCACTGGTTAATGTAAAAATGTTCACTATTTCAAAAAGTGTTCTACAGATAGACTAATGGTATAATGTTGGTAAAATTGTTTAGGTAATGAGCCTTGCTAACATTTAAATATCAAAACTGTGAATATAGCAACTTTATGGACACTTTAAACGGTTATTAGAACTTGACCTAATTATTTGACCTATATTTCACATCTGACCTACATACTGGAATTTATTGCATAATTAATTCATAAATTCACCATGAATCTTGATAAACCCTTTGATATGTGAATTATTTTGTGACCTTGACTTGACCTTTACAGTTACATTCCCATATTTTTCTATAATATCTCCCACCTCCCTCTCCTTCCCTCTCCTTCCCTCCCACCTCCCTCTCCGTCCATCCCACCTCCCTCTCCTTCCCTCCCACCTCCCTGTCCATTCCTCCCACCTCCCTCTCCTTCCCTCCCACCTCCCTCTCCTTCCCTCCCACCTCCCTCTCCTTCCCTCCCACCTCCCTCTCCTTCCCTCCCACCTACCTCTCCTTCCCTCCCACCTCCCTCTCCTTCCCTCCCACCTCCCTCTCCATCCATCCCACCTCCCTCTCCTTCCCTCCCACCTCCCTCTCCTTCCCTCCCACCTCCCTCTCCTTCCCTCCCACCTCCCTCTCCTTCCCTCCCTCCCACCTCTCTCTCCTTCCCTCCCACCTCCCTCTCCTTCCCTCCCACCTCCCTCTCCTTCCCTCCCACATCCCTCTCCTTCCCTCCCACCTCCCTCTCCTTCCCTCCCACCTCCCTCTCCTTCCCTCCCACCTCCCTCTCCTTCCCTCCCACCTCCCTCTCCTTCCCTCTCACCTTCCTCTCCTTCCCTCCCACCTTCCTCTCCTTCCCTCCCACCTTCCTCTCCTTCCTTCCCACCTCCCTCTCCTTCCCTCCCACCTCCCTCTCCTTCCCTCCCACCTCCCTCTCCAACCCACCTCCTTCTCTGTGGCCGTGTCTTCGTGTTGCTCCTCCTCAGCTCCTTGAGTTCTCTGGCTGCGTCCTCCCTCTTCCCCAGTAAGTCCCTCTCCACCTCCCTCATGTGGTGGAGTTGAGACTTCTGCCGTCCCACAGCCAGGTCAAGGGCTTCCAACTCAGCCCGGCGGTCCTACAACACACGGTCCATGGTCTCACTGGAGGGTGACTTAGAGACCCAGAGAACAGTCACTGGTCTCACTGGAGGGTGACTTAGAGACCCAGTGAACAGTCACCGGTCTCACTGGAGGGTGACTTAGTGACCCAGAGAACAGTCACTGGTCTCACTGGAGGGTGACTTAGAGACCCAGAGAACAGTCACTGGTCTCACTGGAGGGTGACTTAGAGACCCAGAGAACAGTCACCGGTCTCACTGGAGGGTGACTTAGTGACCCAGAGAACAGTCACTGGTCTCACTGGAGGGTGACTTAGAGACCCTGAGAACAGTCACAGGTCTAACTGGAGGGTGACTTAGAGACCCAGAGAAGAGTCATTGGTCTCACTGGAGGGTGACTTAGAGACCCAGAGAGCAGTCACTGGTCTCACTGGAGGGTGACTTAGAGACCCAGAGAGCAATCACTGGTCTCTCTGGAGGGTGACATAGAGACCCAGAGAACAGTCACTGGTCTCACTGGAGGGTGACTTAGAGACCCAGAGAAGAGTCATTGGTCTCACTGGAGGGTGACTTAGAGATCCAGAGAAGAGTCATTGGTCTCACTGGAGGGTGACTTAGAGACCCAGAGAACAGTCACAGGTCTCACTGGAGGGTGACTTAGAGACCCAGAGAGCAGTCACTGGTCTCACTGGAGGGTGACTTAGAGACCCAGAGAACAGTCACCGGTCTCACTGGAGGGTGACTTAGAGACCCTGAGAACAGTCACAGGTCTCACTGGAGGGTGACTTAGAGACCCAGAGAACAGTCACTGGTCTCACTGGAGGGTGACTTAGAGACCCGGAGAACAGTCACTGGTCTCACTGGAGGATGACTTAGAGACCCAGAAAAGAGTCATTGGTCTCACTGGAGGGTGACTTAGAGACCCAGAGAACAGTCACCAGTCTCACTGGAGGGTGACTTAGAGACCCAGAGAACAGTCACTGGTCTCACTGGAGGGTGACTTAGAGACCCAGAGAGCAATCACTGGTCTCACTGGAGGGTGACTTAGAGACCCAGAGAACAGTCACTGGTCTCACTGGAGGGTGACTTAGAGACCCAGAGAGCAATCACTGGTCTCACTGGAGGGTGACTTAGAGACCCAGAGAACAGTCACTGGTCTCACTGGAGGGTGACTTAGAGACCCAGAGAACAGTCACCAGTTTCACTGGAGGGTGAATTAGAGCATTTTGCTGTAATTTATTCATTTTTTTGTCGCAATTAATTAATTGAACTTCTTTTATATCTCTATTTTACATTATAATTTATTATTTTAACTTTTAAACTAACAACATTAATTTATGTATTTATATTGTTTAATTTGTCTTATTTTCCTGTATGTTTCTATGTTAAGTGCTATGAATTCTCTGGATAGGGCACTATGCAAAATAAACATTATTATTATTATAGAACTCACATTCAACGAACGTTTTCAAAACAGTGATATTGCTGCTGCTATATCCCTGGGACATTATTACTGTGACACATTATGAAGTATCCTTTTGGCACATCCTGGTGTTGACAGGTTTCACTATATGTAATGCAAAGATCAGTTTTGACATCACATGAATGCACAAAAGTGCGGAAATTTACTGCAAAAAGTCCTTTTTTATTACTTGAGTTTTATCTCAGGTGTTTTAAAAATATGTCTGCAAGCACTTAGCTTAACTGCTACATTGCCAAGTTAAACATTTAAAGTAAGGTTAAAACTCTTACTTTACTTTTATGTTTAGTGTCTTCAGCAAAGGAAAACATTTCTATATAGATTGTATCGATAAAATAAAATGTTTTAAATTTGTCAGAAACTGTAGCACAGGCAATCCATAATTTCTTTCACATTGTCACATACCTTTAGTTCCACTTTCAGTTTCTTTAGAGCTCTTCTTTCAATATTGTCAACAAACAGAACGTGATGACTTTCTTCACTGCCGGATGCAGACAGCTCCTAAAGGAACAGTAACACTAACATTTTAGTATATTTAATATATATTCCACTACATTTCATTACATTTAAACAAAGCAATCTTACTGTTAAGCGACACTTTCACACAGAAATATAGTAAATACAATACAGTAATGTTATCAAAGCAATGGTGCCAGCTTCCAGGTTGTAATTGATGATTCATTTAATATTACGTTCTTGTGACTACAACATGCGTGTTGAAGGTTTACTGTCTGCCAATTTGTGTTTGGATAATTTATAACCTCAGAACAATGTTTGCAATTTGAAAGATTCCGCCTGCAACACGTTCAAATTGTAAATAAAACATCTAATTTCAAAACAAAATTGATTAGCAATAACACCGAGCTGAGCAGATTTAACTGCAATACACTTTGATGTTTAACTTTGCCACGTTCTAGCAGCAAACTTCTTGTCGTCACCAATTATTGCTCGGCTAATTCTGAGTAGAGAAGATGGCACCCTTGCTTTAAGATATAGTCTTAGCACGAACTATTGTATGTTATAAACAGTATCTGGAATATGAAAGCACATAGTTGCGTGGCACGTACCCCATATTGGCTCAGCTGAGTCTTGAGAGAGCGAACTGTCTCCTGTAGTTTATTCGCATAATCCTCCTGCAGAAAAACATGTCATCAACAATGTGACTTCCTCACTCATTGACGCTGGTAGTACCCTTTTGAAAGGTATAAATCACACATGCACTGACACTATAACTGTATATTGTAATGCTGATAGCAGTGAGCAAAAAAATATTTAACTGAGTAACAACTGAATAATGATAATATTTTTACTGAATGCTGAGTGAATCTGCACAATTCGCAGTGGGTGAAATCTGTGCATTTTCATATATCCGAAAACTCCTTGTTAAATTTGTCTTATTTTACTGTGATTTTAATGTGATTTATGTTAAGTGCTATGATTTCTCTGGGTATGACACTATACAAAATAAACATTATTAAATTCAAGGAATGTTTTCACAACAGAAACAGCTGCTGCAATATCACTGGGATATTATTACAGTGACACATTATGAAGTATCCTTTTGGCACATCCTCGTATTGGCAGGTTTCACTATATGTAAAGCAAAGATCAGTTTTGTTTTGAGATGATATGAATGCGCAAGTGCGGAAATTTACTGCAAAAAGAATTTTTTTATTACTTGAGATTTTATCTCAGGTGTTTGACAGATTACGACTCGGTGTATATCGAGGTTGGCAATGAGGCTTAATAATATATTTTTTATTTAATATAGCGCCACATCCAATTTGAAATTGTTCGTGGTGCTTTACATACATTAAAATCCTAAAATACAAATACACACCAGAAGAAAAACATAAATATACTAGTAACATATATAAACAATTAAAAAAAATTAAAAATATAAATATAATAACACAAATTATTGAAGCTAAATAAATATATATATATATATATATATATATATATGTATGTATAATAAATAGGTTAAATAAAATATCGATAAAAGTACACAAACATTAAACTAAGCCGCGAGAACAGTCAGAAAGAAATATATATATATATATATATGTATATATACATATATATATATATATATACATATATGTATATATACATATATATATATATATATACACACACATATATATATATATATATATATATATATAAATCTAAAACATAAACACTGATTAAAACAAGTCCAAAAAAAGCACAGATTACGACTCGGTGTATATCGAGGTTGGCAATGACACTTACCTGCCGCGGGACTGATCGGAGTGCTGAACATCACCAGGTGAGTGGTCCTGCCATCTGGTGTCGCCTGCAGGAACACCTGTCCTGGCCCTGCGATGGGGGTGGTGGTCGTGGGGGTGGACACCAGGTACTGGCCCCCAGGAGTGGCCGGGGGACGAATGTCACCCCAGCCCCCTGGGGACCAGCCCCCTGCTGGAGGACTTGCCCGGGAGCAGGTATTTGATTCTGTGGGAATTGTTGTCGATTCTGTGGGAATTGTTGTTGATTCAGCTGGTATTGTTGTTGATTCGGTTGGAATAAATCACCACCAGGTGGCGCAGTGGTGCTCTGAGCTGCAAACAGCGCGAGAAAAGAACACGTAAGTTCTCGTTGTCTCCTCCCTTCGGCATATGTCTATATATTAGATGTATTTATTGATTTATTTATTTTATTCATCGTCGTTAATTCTATATAATATTTAATTTACAGTTTTAATATGAATAATTTAACGTTTCTACATTTTTGTTTATCTGAAAGTTAATTTTACAGTTGTATTTATTATTATTAATATTAGTTTTAACACATAATAAATAGCTTTATATTTTATTGTACAGCGCTTTGAGCATATACTGCGCTTTGTAAATAATAAATAATATTATTATTATATGTTGTTGTTACAATGTTATGATCCTATGAAGTCTCATTGAACTAATCAGTCTTTTTCATAACATTTACACCAAGCCGACCTTTCTATGTTGGCACTGAGGGTGGTCACTGCAAGGGTACTTGTCGTCCTCAGTGGTTCTTTTATGTCCCAAATTGAGACAGGACTGACATTAACATGATTATCAGATTCACGATGGATACGCAGTCCCCAATGTTGAGAGCCAGGTTTTAACAGCAAATATACCATGCCTGTGCAGCTGTGCTAAAAACTACATGCCTTGCACCTCTCAGTCAAAGCTACTTTGCAGGTCCTCTTTTACAAAGCTCACAATTACCAAAACCTTCAGGCAACCTACTGCACCCACCTGTAATTTCAACATAACGTCAACTTTTTGAAATCCAATTATATCATGAAAATATGATAATGACAATAATATGAACATCTTTATAGGGCCATTTTCAGCCAAAATTACTCAAAGGCGCTTTGCAGGTTTAATCATTAAAAAAACAAATCACAAATACTAATAGATTAAGATCATTAAAATCGTCATAGACACTAAAACATAAAACTGCAGTATTTTTTAAAACTACAGGTGTACGCAAAATGTATACAAATTTATATATTTATAAAGCAGTATCAAGAAATACCCCCTACCTCCATTAGGCAAGAGTCCATATTGGGCCCCAGCTGTTGTGACTTGAGGCATGGTTTGGTCATACCCGGGGCCGGCCATAAGTCCTGGCTGGTCAAACCCGAGTTGACCGGCATCAGTCATGTCCACCCCGTAGTGCTGGTCAGCCGGGGGAGGGGCGACTACCTGACCCCCAGCCCCATAGAAAGTAGGCACTGGTCTCCCGGAGGTAGAACTGGGCGGGGGCGGATGGCTGGGCTGGTCCAGGTAGGGAGGGGCCCCTGAAGGAAAGAACGCAGGTAAGAACAGGTAAGTTCTGCACTCAGCAGGGTGGTCTAGACACACTCAGCAGGGTGGTCTAGACACACTCAACAGGGCGGTCTAGTCACACTCAGCAGGGCGGTCTAGACACACTCAGCAGGGTGGTCTAGGCACACTCAGCAGGGTGGTCTAGTCACACTCAACAGGGCGGTCTAGACGCACTCAGTAGGGTGGTCTAGACGCACTCAGCAGGGTGGTCTAGACGCACTCAGCAGGGTGGTCTAGACGCACTCAGCAGGGTGGTCTAGACGCACTCAGCAGGGTGGTCTAGACGCACTCAGCAGGGTGGTCTAGACGCACTCAGCAGGGTGGTCTAGACACACTCAGCAGGGCGGTCTAGACACACTCAGCAGGGCGGTCTAGACACACTCAGCAGGGCGGTCTAGACGCACTCAGCAGGGCGGTCTAGACGCACTCAACAGGGCGGTCTAGACGCACTCAACAGGGCGGTCTAGACGCACTCAACAGGGCGGTCTAGACGCACTCAGCAGGGTGGTCTAGACGCACTCAGCAGGGTGGTCTAGACGCACTCAGCAGGGTTGTCTAGACGCACTCAGCAGGGTTGTCTAGACGCACTCAGCAGGGTGGTCTAGACGCACTCAGCAGGGTGGTCTAGACGCACTCAGCAGGGTGGTCTAGACGCACTCAGCAGGGTGGTCTAGACGCACTCAGCAGGGTGGTCTAGACGCACTCAGCAGGGTGGTCTAGACGCACTCAGCAGGGTTGTCTAGACGCACTCAGCAGGGTGGTCTAGACGCACTCAGCAGGGTGGTCTAGACGCACTCAACAGGGTGGTCTAGACGCACTCAGCAGGGTGGTCTAGACGCACTCAGCAGGGTGGTCTAGACGCACTCAGCAGGGTGGTCTAGACGCACTCAGCAGGGTGGTCTAGACGCACTCAACAGGGTGGTCTAGACGCACTCAGCAGGGTGGTCTAGACGCACTCAGCAGGGTGGTCTAGACACACTCAGCAGGGTGGTCTAGACACACTCAGCAGGGTGGTCTAGACGCACTCAGCAGGGTTGTCTAGACGCACTCAGCAGGGTGGTCTAGACGCACTCAACAGGGTGGTCTAGACGCACTCAACAGGGTGGTCTAGACGCACTCAGCAGGGTGGTCTAGACGCACTCAGCAGGGTGGTCTAGACACTCAGCAGGGTGGTCTAGACGCACTCGGCAGGGTGGTCTAGACGCATTCAGCAAGGTGGTCTAGACGCACTCAGCAGGGTGGTCTAGACACACTCAGCAGGGTGGTCTAGACACTCAGCAGGGTGGTCTAGACGCACTCAGTAGGGTGGTCTAGACGCACTCAGCAGGGTGGTCTAGACGCACTCAGCAGGGTGGTCTAGACACACTCAGCAGGGTGGTCTAGTTACACTCAGCAGGGTGGTATAGTCATTAGCTGGTCTGTCTACAGGTAGATTGTGTTTACAATGGTATGATCTCATGAGGTCTCACTAATCAGCCTTTTTCAGAACATTTACGAAAAGGAATACGGGAACCTTGTGACAATACCTGAACCTTGTTACAATTTGGGAATCTTGTGATGATATGAAAATCTTGTGACGATATGGGAACCTTGTGACAAAATGGGAACCTTGTGACAATATGAGAACCTTGTGACATATGGGAACCTTGTGACATATGGGAACCTTGTGACATATGGGAACCTTGTGATAATATGGGAACCTTGTGACATTGATATGTTGCTGTCTCAGGATGAAATATACTGCAGAGAGGTTAACGCAGTGTGTAACACAATGATACATGTATTTACATAAAATAAAAAATTTACATAAAATAGTATGTACATAATTATATAAAATATAAAATTTCCAAGTCTTCCTTCAAGTCTTCAAGTGTTACTGTTATACTGCTTAAAAGTGATATTTCACTATCCGGCAGTTGTGGTTAAAATAAAAGTTTCGGGTAAATTTAGGATTAATAAAAATTAACTTAGGCTTAATTATAGCTATGGTTACTTTAGGGTCAGCATAAAACCGAAATTTGTGAAGGTCGTTTATTTAACGTCGCCTGCGATAATTTACCGATGTAGATCGCGTACGAGTTTGGCGCGAGTCTGTTTTCTTAATTTTATTCTTCACAGGAATGAAAATTATTTTATTTGTAAACTAGTATGTGTATATGTACATAGGACATGTGAGGATATGCTTGGCGGCTATAAATAAGACGTTGTTTTCATGGTTAGGTCAGAAAACCAAAAGATCGATGCGTTGTAGCCACGGCCACGGGATGACGCCGTGTCCCGGCAAGACATCCCGATACCGTTCAGTCTTCAGTATTCTAATCATATTTGAAGCCACTGAATATTCATATTCGATTCGATTCTTTTTCGAAATTTCTAGGATATTCGATTCGAATGAAATTACAGATTCGTCCGTTCCGCATTTCATCTTTCGCCAAATTGCCGATAACGTGCATTTTTCGTTTCGCCAATCTGTAAAAAAATTAGTGTATGGCGAAAGCCTAGCGCGAACCCAGTAATTATTGGTCCCCCAATTAAGCAGCCCTTAGTCTTAGAGAGGCCCAGTAACACAATACAGATGCCTTGTGCATCCTTGGCTATTAGAAAGTCATGATAAGGAAGATAACAAATCCTGCATGGGTAAATTAACACCTTAAAGAGTATATAATTCTGCTCCGCTTTTACCCACCTTAAATGTCACGGTGCTGGTTCACGTCCGCGCGGACAGCCAGTCGCTGCCACGTCCCACGAACGTCGCCCGGTACAAAATTACGCAACATGTACGGGAGTGTCAGCGACCGATGTCGCTTCGATCAGCGCAGCAACTTGTATCTTGCCGCATCTATTCACGCCTCGAAGTGCTGACCCAGGGAATATCATCGGGCAACCGGAACGTGTTTATAAACACGCCGAACGCTGTGTGTGTGTGTGCGTGTGTGCGTGTGTGCGTGTGTGCGTGTGTGCGTGTGTGCGTGTGTGCGTGCGTGTGCGTGTGCGTGTGCGTGTGTGTGTGTGTGTGATTGAGTATGTGTGTGTGTGTGTGTGTGTGTGTGTGTGTGTGTGTGTGTGTGTGTGTGTGTGTGTGTGTGTGTGTGTGTGTGTGTGTGTGTGTGTGTGTGTGTGTGTGTGTGTGTTGAGGTCAGCTTAGAATTTAGAATATGTTGAGGACTGCAGTAATGATATTAAGAAGTCAAGGGGTAAGTAAGGCCCATATTCCAGTGTTGCACTGTTGTACGCGTTTAATGAACTGTATCAACAAAGTAATGTTTGCCATTTATGAAATGTTTTGACAATTATGTTTCAATAAATTTGAATCTTTCTTCCAAGGGAGTTGAATTGTTTTTGTGTAAATAACACGTGAACGTTCACAGCAGAGAGTCTAGAGAATAAATATAAAACTATATAGTAATATGTTACGGTTGATCTAATTTCTTAGTTACTCTATGTTACATAGAAATTAGAAAAATCCATATAAATGAAACCATGACCATACATTCTGAAATCCCTTCCACCTTTATATAAAACCGACATGTGCATAATTCTTACTTCACTACACCCACTCACTCTTCTAGCTACATATATATATATATATATATATATATATATATATACTCCTAAAGGCAGCTTATGTCGACCGATTATGCACAAGGACCGGCTTATGTAGACCCTCTCTCTTTATATATATATATATATATATATATATATAATACACATGGCTATATCAGCGTTCGGCGTGTTTGTAAACACGTTCTGGTTGCCCGATGATATTCCCTGGGTCAGCACTTCGAGGCGTGAATAGATGCGGCAAGAGACAAGTTGCTGCGCTGATCGAAGCGACATCGGTCATTGCGTAATTTTGGACCGGGCGACGGTCGTGGGGCGTGGCAGAGACTCGCTGTTCGAGCACGTTTGGCTGTCTGTCGAACGACCATGGGATGTGCCGATTATGTTGCCCCGAGCCGGGTCAAACTCGAAAGAAGCGCATTTAACGTGTTCTAAGCTGATACAGTTCTAAATAATGGTTTGATTTGAAAGAAATGATCTAACTATAATAACATTGAAAGTCTTCGAAAAGGCATCGATTGACGGCTTGTCTCTCCGGGTAGATTACCCGGACGTGAATCAGCACCATGACATTTAAGGTGGGTAAAGGCGGAGCAGATCTATATACTCTTTAAGGTGTATACCCAGCCAATACACTGCTAAGGCTCCACTTGGCTCTATGCTCTTTAATTAAGTGCAGAATATTTGTTTGACGAATAGATATTATATTTTAGTTCTAATATATACAATATTAACACTTCCGTCAGCAAATGTGTTTAACAGTGATTCTCTTTTCAAAGCTTCGGGTTTACTGTTCCAAAGAAATGGATATGCCAATTTTTTTATTTGTTCCCCCTTGTTTGGTACTGAGGTAAGACTCCCTACGTACCAACCTGACCTCCCCTATGGGACTCCAGTGTTCCCATAGTCATTTTTCTTGGGATTGTAGCTATAGGCCGTCTCCAGGTATATGAATCTAATTGCCATATCCTCCTGTCCTTCCAGTTTCTTCTCTACTACCTACCTCTGGACAAACATCCCATCCGTTGTTCCTCTTCCTTGTCTAAACTCCAGCTGTTCTTCAACGATTTCCCCTTACACTATTGCTTTTATTCTGCCATCCAGAATTCTTTCCAGCAACTTCAACATATGGCTTAGCAACGTGTAACATGTGGTAACACTCCACACAGTATTAATATATTGAAATAATAGCCCCAATAAAAGCAAGCAAATAGAGCAAAATCACATATAAATTATAGAATACATAATTATCATGAGTTTGTGTGTGTGGGGGGGGGGTGGGGGTGTGTGTGCGTGTACGTGTGTGTCGTATTTACATTCATTGCTTACTTCTATTAGAAAACCTATGCAGCATCGATCATCTGGTTGTGTTTTACATTTTACCCCAACAGTAAATACAAATATGGGGAATAGGTGCTTTTTCTGTGACTGTATTACTCGTTGGAATAGAGGTCTATGCTTCCTTCGATTAAGTGTTAGATCAGACGCAGGCTGAATTATTACGCGATTCTTAAATATTTTAAATATCTTGCTTTTACAATTTTGAATTAGTAATGGTTTATGAAAAATAGATATAACATCAAATTACTTTACTAAACCGTTACGTTCGGTTTGTGTACGTGACAATCAATTGCTGCACGTGACCTTAGTCAAGCATAACCATTGCCAATAGTATTTATAATGGTAACGTATGGGCGGCATCATATATGCTATATCAAACTGATCCCATTTTGTGTGGACACACCGGTGATATGCAAGAGGTTACGTGACGTGATAATGTTAGTGTACGCTGCGCACGTGTTTGATGATAATATACTATATTTTTGCTCAAAAATCAGTAAGAAACTTTATATTATCGGTAATGCGGTATCGGTAACACGGTATTTTATCGGTAACACAATCTCTTACACATAAAAACACGCTCTTTTTTTCTCCCGTTAGTCTCTCCCCTCAGTCTCCCCTCTCTCCCTCTCCTTCCTTCATCCCTCTCCTTCCCTCCCTCTACCCCCTCACTGCATTATCAGAATAATGTTTGTTAGTGCTAATATCACCCATCTATCTAATCCCTTATATAGAATACCATTATAAAGAAGTGTCTTGGTGATTTGGCGCAGGAATTGTGGAACAAATTATAGTGAACATTCATGCATCCGGGACATTATGTATTGTTGGAAAGTGTTTAAAGGCATCTTTTTATTAGACATTTCAATTAATTCAAATTGTTTTGAAATAACGGACAATGCTTTAGAATTTCATTTTAGTGCCATACACGTTTTAATCAGTGTTTATGTTTTAGATTAATTTATAGATTTATATATATATATATATTTACGTACACAGTTTTAGTAAAGGTTTTAATTCTATATTAATTTATATAATTTACGTACCTAGTTTTAGTAGTATTCATCTTAAAAACAGTGTTTAATTTATTTTAAATTAATTTATATAATGTACATACAAGGGTTTACTAGTACATCTTAAAACCAAAAAATTAATATCATTTATATAAATTTATATAATTTACATTTCTATTTATTAATATACATTTAGTATATTTCTTGTGCAGAGCAACGATGAGTCATGTGGGAATTAGCGCTATATAAAAACTGTATTATTATTATTAATATTTAAACCGTTCAGTGTCCATTTTTAGCAAATAGATGAAAGAAATGCACAAATGAGTAGCGCTGCAATCCGTTTTCGTTCTGATGCACAATGTGTCAGAGTGAACAAGTTTGTGAGGTTGTTTTTCTCTCTTTGTCTGTCTCTCTTCTGATTTACCTCTCCCCATCCCATCCTTTTAAAAATACTCAACATTTTCTCCCTTCCTCCCTGCTTGGCGGCCCTTCGCCGTCTCCCTCTCCCACTCCCTCACTTTCTTTATCCTCTACTATTTCCCTTCTCACTGTCCCTCT
Source organism: Oasisia sp. SBJ-2009 (assembly GCA_964017155.1). Taxonomy (NCBI): domain Eukaryota; kingdom Metazoa; phylum Annelida; class Polychaeta; order Sabellida; family Siboglinidae; genus Oasisia; species Oasisia sp. SBJ-2009. The sequence continues at coordinate 16,660,539 of OZ024864.1, read as the reverse complement.
ACACCCGTCTTCCTCCATACTTTCATCAACCAATCCTTTTCAACCCTCCCGTCATTCTAATTAAGCCGCAATTCGGTATGGTCATGGGTATTTGCACATTCGACAAGAACAGCGAAGCTACTTGTGCCATTCAAGGCAAACTTGATTTGTCCGTGTGTAATACCTGTCATGTGTCATTGTCAGTTTAACACAGACAATGCAATGTTTCACTGCCGTGGACATTCTTAGACTGACGTGCGGCCTCCGACAATGGTATGTTCTTGGTCCCGCTCAAGAACGCACTAATTGACAATGTATAATTAGCAACATCTGTCGCGTTGAACATGGCAGTTGCTACAAACAAATGCCTTAAGCGTTCGATCGAAAGCATGGATTTGTCGAATTTTAAGTGCAGTTGTAGTCGAAATGCAGTTCTCCCGGTTTTCAGTAAAAGACCAACTTCACGTGTTTACGGATGCTTCGTTTAGGGTCGGGTGCAGCGTATCGTATGATATTCAGCAAACGATATACATTTGACGCTCTATGTGGTTTGACAGTTGGTCTCGAATGAGCTGCACATGTTGCAGTTTGGGGAGTCATCAGACATTGGGATATACAATTAGACGCCAAAAAGAGAGCGACGACTGCTACAGACAATTGCTTTAAGGTAGGCCATGTGTGTAATGTTGTTTTAGAACGGCAACTGTTGGTAGTACATTACATTAGTTGTCATGTGGTACATGCAGTGTCGACATTCTGTATCGCTAACATGCATAGTCAAACCAGCAAGGCATTACGGAAGACAAACATTATCATCATTATGCATAACTGTTAGCATCGTTCTACTGTGAATATAATTATACAGATAATACATTTCTCAGTAATCAAAACATTACTTGGCAACATAGTTTATATGTAATGAATGGATCCACTTGCTGATTTGCGTCGATGTAAATCGTAGGTAAGCATTGTATTTATTTATCAAAGAAAATAACTAATAATGTTTTAATCCACCTGTGTTTATTATTTTAAATTATGAATTCTCGTATATCAAGGCGAGTTATATTATTCACTGTAGAGTGTACTGTATTATGTATCTGCGTTTAAAAATAATGCCTTATTTAATTTTATGAAGGAGGAAATGTCGGCGACGCCATATTGTTGCCCAACTTCCGCTATAGAACCATGAATCTGGTTAAGTCTACATTAATAATTATAGTTATGCATGTTAACATGTTTTATGTATGATATGATATAGCATGACATATAAGCGAGTTTGTAATGTAATGCTACAAAATAAATAACGTCAGATATATCAGCTTACGTGTTTTACAAGTTGACACCACAATTTCACCAGCTAAGGCTCGGCATGGGTTTATAAGCAAACAAAATGGCTACCTTCTGCAACTGAGTGTTCCGACCGCACGTGGCGGAAGGGGTTACCAGTGACGCTCATCCTATGGAGGTCACAACCGGTGCGGCGAACCGGGGTTTGGGCCAGGTAATTTCCCTCCCATAGGAACACTGCCGGCGGAAGTCGGTCAGTTGTGAGGGATTAAGGATTGTGACCAACCGTGCCAGGGAACGTTATGAGGAGCAACCGATGA
>OZ024864.1:16646453-16656453 GCA_964017155.1 Oasisia sp. SBJ-2009 | reverse complement strand
TGTTGAGATCAGCTTAGAATATGTTGAGGACTGCAGTAATGATATTAAGAAGTCAAGGGGTAAGTAAGGCCCATATCCCAGTGTTGCAATGTTGTACGCGTTTAATGAACTGTATCAACAAAGTAATGTTTGCCATTTATGAAATGTTTTGACAATTATGTGTCAGTAAATTTGAATCTTTTTTCCAAGGGAGTGGAATTGTTTTTGTGTAAATAACATGTGAACGTTCACAGCAGAGAGGTTAGAGAATAAATATGAAACTATATAGTAATATGTTACGGTTGATCTAATTTCTTAGTTGCTCTGTAACATATAAATAAGAAAAATCCATATAAATGAAACCATGACCATACATTCTGAAATCCCTTCCACCTTTATATAAAACCGACATTTGTATAATTCTTACTTCACTACGCCCACTCATTCTTCTAGCCATACATTTATTTTTGGGATCTAGATTGCCTTGGGAATGGAACATAGCAACAGGATGTCATGTTTAATGGTGTGGTGGTGGTGTAAAAATCGATCTGTTAGAGAGATCTGCCACTCCCCTAATATATCAGTTACACATATGTAAAGCTGGACCAGGAAAGAAATAACCACTAACTCTTGCACTTCGATATATCTGATAATTTATTTAACAAGACATTTGCCACAGTGGCAACAACCGATGGACAAACAAACAAACTTATCCTCATGACATGTATAGTTTGTTGTAAAAGTTCACATCATATAAACTAATAAAATGTATGCCATGAGAACACACGATATTTGTATATAACAATAACATGTAGGTAGGTGCATACTATACAATGAAGCAAGATGGACGGAAATTGAAACAAATAATGGTTACATTAACATTTAAAATAAAATTACTACATATGACTGATCATAACAATTGTGTTACAAGAAATCAAAACAACATCACAATTATAAAAGCATGCAAGTTATAATGTATACAGTGTACCAAGCTTTATCATAAACTTACGACGTATACAAAGCATATAATAAACTAAGCAATAAATAATAAACTAGTGAATGAAAAAGTGATACCATCATAAAGATGGTAGTCGTTCATACATTTTACCACATTAAAGAGTCAAAAATTAAAATGTATACTAAAATCCTGCTGCACTGATCCTGTTGATAAATAAGTTGAGCTTCTATAAAACAGTTTGTCTCGCATGCACAGTTATGTAAAATATAAAATAAAAATAAAAATTATGTGGAAGTATACAATACTATAAGTGGAAGTATGCAACACTATCAGTGGAAGTATAGAATACTGTCAGCGGAAGTATATATAATACTATCAGTATACAATACTATCAGTGGAAATACACAATACTACATTCAATGTATTCTGTTGGTGCTACACAGCTTTGGTTGAGGGTCAGAGTTCCATTTGTAGACTCACTTTTGAATATTCAAAGAAACAGTAGGTCCATTACAAAAGATCACAGTACAGACCCTCAGTCTCAATGGCCCCTCCCCGGCATATACCTCTAGAATTATGCAATTTTTTTCAGAATAAATTCATCAGTACAGACACGAAAACTAACTAGTTTTAAGCTATTTCATTTACATGTAATTCATATGATTAATACGGCATTCGGCCGATGTTCTTAAATTTACCCGATGCGATTCAGCCCTTCTGCTGAAACAGTAAACTTGGTGAGAGATGCCATCTACTTCCGTCCACATGACCAACTTGGTTGTCGATTCACGACGATGGACCCTTTTCAGCAATGTTTGATGCACTCCCGGCTGAGTGCAGCCTCTGACTGCTGTGACGATTCGGTGAGTATGCTCGCTTTGGATATGCCCCCTCACTTGGATATGCCCCCTCACTTGGATACGCCCCCTCACTGGTCAGTCTGTCTGTGTCCTGTTGACCACAGAAGGGTAGCGAATCAGACAACAGGTCATCATGACATCAGTTTGGAACGCTATGTCAACTATTTTCACTTCTAAAACTTTACTTTGATCTTCTAAGGCATCTGTAAAGATGCTTATTTAATTCACGGAAGCATTTTTGCTGTAATTTATTAAATATTTAGTTTTAATAAATTAATTAATTTCTAAGTGTTATAACTGAATGAACTGCTTTTATGTATTTATTTTGCACTATAATTTGTTATTATAAACGAATGTCATTAAATTATGTATTTATGTATTTATTTTTATGTTACATGTTTTCTTATTTCGTATTATATTTTATGTTAAGTACTAAATTGCTGTGGATATGGAACTATACAAAATAAATATTATTATTTCACATCACAAATCGTGTTTCTAGTTCATAGTGTATGAACGGATTAAAGTGGCTTCCTTGATTAAATCCAATTTTGTTGGTGTCCAAATATAAATATGTAATCTAAATAAATGTATTTAATATATGTCAGTGATTTAATGCTCTAAAGTCTTCCGGGTTTTTGAGAGAATAAGGAAGCCAACAACAGGAAATAGGACAATCACGTCGTGATGCAAGAATATTTGAATTGAATATTCTGCAGCAATTAAATAAGTAAGCAGTTTTTCAATTGATTTTATCAAAGCTACACTTTAAAATCACAGACACAAGCTTGCATGTGGTAATGAATACTTTGTAGATTTGCTTTTCTGTAAAAATAACTGAACACGAGGTGAAAGCAAAATAGATTACAATCGAGTCCACCTTTGCACCACTGCACTATTACGCCCCAGAATACCATGCTAAGATGTCATCACAAGCTGTCAGCTTGTCAGCACAACAAGCTGTCAGCATCACTCCTTACCTGCATATCAAACTCTCCCGCCGGAGTCGGATTTCGGGAGCGGTTCAACAGGACATCACTAGATGGCGTAGTAGGTCGATGTGAATCACCTTGGCATAGAACCTGTCGAGAAACAATGTCATATAGCAACAACTGTGTCGATTATGAACACAGTGTCGTCTAGCTGTTGAAACACCAACAATTTGACTCTCATACGTCAGCTTAAAGCAAATGTAACAGTTTTGCATTAAAAACAATTACCAAGAAGACAATCAAATACACAGCCACCCCAAATAATGCTCCATGAAACATTAACCGATTGGCAGTCAAGTCGGGCATTGACGGTCACCCCGAAACTCCTCAGGTTGGCCATAGCCGGCCAGCGAATACAGCACACCGTTTGAATTTGGTTTACGTGGTTCTATCTAGTGATTAAGAGAAGCAATAAATGCGACACCTATCTAGACATAGAACATTAATTTGTGGCTATTTTGGATATTTCCGTTTTCAAAAAATATTTACTGCATTTTTGAAAATGTGACAACAAACGTTTTTTCTTTGACATTTTAAAATGCCCTCCAGCCAGGAAGTTGGCCACGTATACTGCTAACAAGTGTAACATATTATAACAAATTATATACCAGTGTGTAGATAATTTAATGGTCTTTTAAATAAACACAAGTTGTATCAGTAAAAAGCCAAGCATAAAACAATTACACCGCAATAAAGTATTTTTTTTACAAAAAAATTCAAAATGTCTTAGTGTCAATCAAGAAATGGTCAACATATCTTAAAGTTACAACACCAGTTTTGACACCAGTGTGTAGGTACGTTTATTATCTACAACATGCATAAAACATGCAATTGCGAGAATTGAATAATAAAGGCATTGGAGCAAAGAAAATGGGACAAGCAATATTTTAAACATCTGTCAAATATTTGATGAGGCACAGGCTTCCCGTTAAAATTGGCTGAGTGCTAATGGGTTAAATGAAAACAATTGGCCCTATGATTTGAGAGCTTAGAGAAAATAAAACCGAACGTGGCATAACTGATGAGGAAACCATCTTTGTGGGACGGAACAAGGGAAAGCATGTGTAAAGCACTGAAGGTCAAGTGAAGGTCACCTGTTCAAGGTTATTCAGCTTCCGTTACAGCTGCTGGATGCTGTCATGTGACACCTGTCTCCGACTCTCCATCACCTCAGCGTGACGACTCATCTTCTGCTCAAGCTGTAGCAAACACTTACGTTACAGTGTTACAGATGTAACACCGTTACATACACACTTTTGTGTAACGCCCACTCCTGTGTGTGTTAAAGATAATCATGTTACAGACATACCCTTGTGCTAAAGACACAGACACAAGACCCTTGTGTTACAGACACCCATGTGTTACAGACACAGGTGTTACAGACACACTTGTGTTACAGACACACTTGTGTTACAGACACACTTGTAATAAATAAATAAACTTAAATAAATAATTAAGTAAGTTAAGATAAATAAATAATAAATATGCTAAGATAAATAAATAAAATTAGGGTGTAAAAATACAGTTTCAAACAGAACAATTTAAAACCAGTCAATGCTATGAAATATAAACCAGTGCCATCAAGGCATTTAATACAAACGAAATAGATAAGTTTTGAGTTGTTTCAGGAAAGTTGCCAATGTTCCAGTTGACCACTTCACATATGTCTCTACCCAAAAGTTGCACCATTGTGTCAGTGACATCTCTGAGACGTTGACAGAACTAGTCACCTTCAGCTGGTATTGTTGTTCTTCAAAGTAGTTAATGTTTCCCTTTGCCGTTGCGTCCTGTGGCACTGGGGTGTTGACGCCACTCCGGATCTGAAACAGAACTCACCAGTCATTGATCGGTTCATGTTGTAAGTTCACAAAGACATTCCATTAACATGTTTCACTCTCAAGGTTTCACTCTCAGTGATTCACTCCCGAGGTTCTGACTTAGTGGCCATTGTGACAATGGATGACTGACCGCTTGAGTGGACATAGTGACCACAACAACAATCTTATATGATTCAAAAGAAATATATGTCAGCCAGGTCCAACAGTTGGGATCTGAACAAGAAACGAGATCCCCATGAACCTTGCCACAGAAAACATATAGTGTTCACTTAATAAAACCAAGTAATGTTTAGCAATGGTGGTAGCTTCTGGTATTTCTTGCATCAAGCCATTATTAATATTATTATTTTAACAAGGAGAATAAACCAAGTTTTCAATAAAATATAAAATTTTAATTTCGATGACATTTTTCTTCATCGCTAGGAAATGATCATTTAAAGCGACATGGTCCATTTGTGGCTTTTTATTTTTATTGCAAAATCATGTTGTACAGTATAAATTATACCTATTATAGCATAAAGACAGTCAAAATATGTTTTCATGTATCATTTAGGAGTTGAAAATAGACGCAGTAAGGGGTGCTTAACTCTGTTTACACATCGACCACGAGGCGTTTTCGAAACTAATGTAGGCGAGGCTAAGAGACCAGGAAATGCATGATCACGTGATGCAGTATCACGTGAACACAAGTTGACGCCACTAACGCCACACCCAGCCAGGTGCACCACGAACGGACCATGGCGCTTTAAAAGTGCTACAAATCTGAAGAAAAAGACATAAACACAAGCGTGACGAAGCGTGACGAGGCGTGACGACACGTGCACACATGCGAGAGAGTTACCACGACGAGGGTGTGTTTGAGCACGCTCAGATGCTCCTGCAGGTTGTCCTTCTGGTCGTGGAGCTGCTCCAGCTCCGTGGCCATCTTGATGCGGGATCGCTCCAGCTCCAGCATCCCCTCCGTCACCTCCTGGGCACACGGGCGATAGGGTGACTCACAGATAGGGCGAGAGTGAGATCAGGTGAGAGCGAGATAGGGTGTGAGTGAGATAAGGTGTGAGTGAAATAGGGTGTGAGTGAAATAGGGTGACAGTGAGATAGGGTGTGAGTGAGATAGGGTGAAAGTGAGATAGGGTGTGAGTGAAATAGGGTGACAATGAGATAGGGTGAGAGCGAGATAGGGTGAAAGTGAGATAGGGTGTGAGTGAAATAGGGTGACAATGAGATGGGTGTGAGTGAGATAGGGTGAGAGCGAGATAGGGTGAGAGCGAGATAGGGTGAGAGCGAGATAGGGTGAGAGCGAGATAGGGTGAGAGCGAGATAGAGTGAGAGTGAGATAGGGTGAGAGCGAAATAGGGTGAGAGCGAGATAGGGTGAGAGCGAGATAGGGTGAGATTGAGATAGGGTGAGAGGGAGATAGGGCGAGAGCGAGATAGGGTGTGAGTGAGATAGGGTGAGAGTGAGATAGGGTGAGAGCGAGATACGGTGAAAGCGAGATAGGGTGAGATAGGGTGTGAGTGAGATAGGGTGTGAGTGAGATAGGGGATGAGTGAGATAGGGTGTGAGTGAGATAGGGTGAGACTGAGATAGGGTGAAAGCGAGATAGGGTGTGAGTGAAATAGGGTGTGAGTGAGATAGGGTGTGAGTGAAATAGGGTGTGAGTGACATAGGGTGTCAATGAAATATGGTGTGAGTGAGATAGGGTGTCCGGGGATAGAGGGTGACAGGATAATAGGATGTCTGGGCAATAGGGTGACAGGCTGATGAGGTGTCTGGTAATAGGGTGACATGTTGATATGGTGTCTGGGCTATATCCCAATGTAAAATCCCCCATTGCTTCAAAAAGTCACCTATTATCCCTGTTCCCAAATATTCTACAGCCTTTTGTTTAAATGCTTGGTCCTCCAGTTTCAGAATTCAATTATCGATCAATTGCTTGACTGATTTCGGTTTGCATATCGTGAAAATAGATCTGTCAACACCAGTGATGACAACAACACAAGAGATAACAGCAGTGATGACAACAACACAAGAGATAACAGCAGTGATGACAACTACACAAGAGATAACAGCAGTGATGACAACAAAGTAAGAGACAACAGCAGTGATGACAACAACGTAAGAGACAACAGCAATGATGACAACAACGTAAGAGACAACAGCAGTGATGACAACAACGTAAGAGACAACAGCAGTGATGACAACAAAGTAAGAGATAACAGCAGTGATGACAACAACGTAAGAGACAACAGCAGTGATGAAGACAACGTAAGAGACAACAGCAGTGATGACAACAACGTAAGAGATAACAGCAGTGATGACAACAACGTAAGAGACAACAGCAGTGATGACAACAAAGTAAGAGATAACAGCAGTGATGACAACAACGTAAGAGACAACAGCAGTGATGAAGACAACGTAAGAGACAACAGCAGTGATGACAACAACGTAAGAGATAACAGCAGTGATGACAACAACGTAAGAGATAACAGCAGTGATGACAACAACGTAAGAGATAACAGCAGTGATGACAACAACGTAAGAGACAACAGCAGTGATGACAACAACGTAAGAGATAACAGCAGTGATGACAACAACATAAGAGATAACAGCAGTGATGACAACAACGTAAGAGATAACAGCAGTGATGACAACAACGTAAGAGACAACAGCAGTGATGACAACAACGTAAGAGACAACAGCAGTGACAGAGAACAGAATGAGAAGTGTGAGCCGCGGACCAGGCAGATCAAGAGTGTCACTCACTGTTTTGATATCGTCCTTGAGTTCTCGCAGTGTGTCCTCCAGTTCATGTTCCCGGCTGGACAGTTCCTCCTGGGATTGCAGCTGGAGGGAAGAGACGGATGGGATCAGGGGACAACAGGGACAGACAGGGACATCGGGTCATTTGGTGGGCCACAACCACCTGGGCCAGGAGCAGACAGGGACAGGAGTGTTGTCAAAAGTACATAAATGTGTTTTGTACATTCATGTATGTGTGTGTGTGTGTGTGTGTGTGTGTGTGTGTGTGTGTGCGTGCGTGCGTGCGTGCGTGCGTGCGTGCGTGCGTGTGGTGTGTGCGAATGTGTGTGTGGCACCGCTCTACCCACTGGCTTGGCGTAGGAATAAGAGGTAACATACCCGCCGCACTATTTCCAAGTGTTCCGCTCTCAGATAGTTGAGTTCGTCTCCAAGCCGATTGGCTCGGCTGTAGTGCGCGTGGGCGATGCCTTCAAGGTCGGCAATCTCAGCAGCCGACTTCTCTCTAATCTGACGAACCTCCTGGTGAGTAAACAATGAATTACAAAGGTGGACCATTCAGCAGTGATTATTATAAAGTAATCTAATAATTGCCTACCGCGTAAAAGACCCGCAGTTAAATTGGTTCACGGTGTCACAAGGCAGCACTGTAAAAGGAATTATTTTTCATTTCATTCTTTATCAAAAGAAACATAACTTCAAACATTGTATATTCTCACCTGTAAATCTTGCGCTTTTGTCTATATTTAAATACTAAAGGAGAATTTGTATGAGCCGTCTCAGATATCATTTTGTAAGTTGCTCATTAGTTTTCTACAGTTGACCAGCTACATGATAAATTCAGACAGCTCCTAATAATAACTCATTATACGAAAAAGCTGGGTACAAACTTGTCTCTATACTACACTATCAACAAACACGTTTAGAAGGCATGTCTCAGTCTCACCTGATCTCCATACTACACTATCTACAAACATGTTTAGAAGACATGTCTCTGTCTCAGTCTCACCTGGTCTCTATACTACACTATCTACAAACATGTTTAGAAGACATGTCTCAGTCTCAGTCTCACCTGGTCTCTATACTACACTATCTACAAACGTGTTTAGAAGACATGTATCAATCACAATCTCACCTGGTCTCTATACTACACTATCTACAAACATGTTTAGAAGACATGTCTCTGTCCTCCAGGTTGTGTCTGAGACTCGTCACTTCATCCTCCAGTTGCTGTATCCTCAGAGCCCGCTTAGACGACTCCTGGACACAACATCAAGTATCACAGACAGCAGGGGCAGACTGGCAGAAGCAGTGTGACACCGACACCATTAGTATCATGGCGTCATGATGCCACGAGTATCATGGCGTCATGATGCCACGAGTATCATGACATCATGCTGCCATGAGTATCATGACATCATGCTGCCATGAGTATCATGACATCATGATGGCATGAGTATCACGACATCATGATGCCATGAGTATCACGACGTCATGATGCCATGAGTATCATGACGTCATGATGCCGTGAGTATCATGACATCATGATGCCGTGAGTATCATGTCGTCATGACGCCATGAGTATCATGACATCATGATGCCGTGAGTATCATGACGTCATGACGCCGTATCATGACGTCATGACGCCGTGAGTATCATGACGTCATGATGCCATGAGTATCATGACATCATGACGCCATGAGTATCATGACATCATGCACAGTGTTTTTTAACCGTAGGTAAATTCTGTGATAGAAAATATAGTTTTCAACGATATGAAAATTACTGTAAAATTAAGATTGTAAGCTTTCAGCTGAATGTGTATTTTGTTACTAAGCAGTCAACGTTTTGTTACCATGGAGACCTGAACTAATGTCTATGGTTACTAAGCAGTCAACGTTTCGTTGAAAATTAGCAAATAAGTTATTTATTACTTTTAAATTAAATTTATATGCATAATTTATTACAAATATATAATAAATATTATTATGGAATAATAAAAACAAATATTTACCATATCATTAGCTCTTATTGTATTGAAAATTGGATTTATTCACTACTTTTCTTAATAAATATTGATAATTAATAATAATTAATTAATATTGACACTTTACACAAAATATTGCTCCGGTAATACACCAAAGTACCCTATTATTGTACAGTTTAGACAGTCAGTTGTGATTCATTAGTCCATAGAAAGCAGATAACACTTAGTGATATAATTGAGGCCTACCTTGATCTTTGGACGGCAATCTTGGGGTGTTCTTATGAAATTAGGCAAAAATGGCAAAAACAGAGGCAAAATAACACTCAAAACAGGATATAAACTTAGGCGCATCCAATAGGTGGCAGCACGTCCTTTGCCAAGTTGATTTTAATGCTGCCACAGAGCTTAACAATAGAGAAACAACAGTAAAATCCAATGGTCCCATGACTTTTTACCGGCACTGTGTATATATATATATATATATATATATATATATATATATATATATATATATATATATATATATATATATATATATATATATATATATATATATATATATATATATATATATATATATATATATATATAAAATACACATGGTTATATCAGCGTTCGGCGTGTTT
>OZ024864.1:16593953-16641453 GCA_964017155.1 Oasisia sp. SBJ-2009 | reverse complement strand
CACTTCCGGCGGAAGTCGGTCAGTTGTGAGGGAGTAAGGATTGTGACCAACCGTGCCAGGGAACGTTATGAGGAGCAACCGATGAGGTACCCCTGGCCGAACTAGTTACATTAGATTGTACTACAGGCTATATACCCAGTGTCTCCCACTTCCTCATTCCCTCTCTTTTGTTTTTCAAAGTTTTTTTCTTGTAGGAAACAGTTATACTCGCAACAGCACATTGACTTATTTTAAGGTATATTATAAATGTTTTAACAGCATTAATCGTATACAACTCAGCCTCACGGTAAGCTTTAGTTAATTTGTTGTACGTACGTAAATATTATTGAAAGATATAAAAATGCTTGAACTCTCTTACATTTCAAATGTGGAACGTCCACGCCTAAGTATACGTCGCCTTGTATGTAACTACAAGGGGACGTACCTAATTATATGTTGGAATTATATTATGTTGTATTAAAAAATATTTATTTTAATATCTGTTGATATATTTCATGATTTTTTCATTCTATAGTAATAATTATTATATTTTTCGTATATCGCGCTTATCCAAATAACTGTTTTGGCTGGAATTATAATTGTAAAAGAATTAATACCATGCATAAAATCATCAATATTTTATTGATAGTAAATTTTTAAGATACAATCATTTCTACTATACAAAATAAACTACATTGTCTTTAGTCATCAATAAGTAAATAAATATAACTATGGTATATTAATAATAGTACATTAAATGTATGAATAAATAACTGCGATCATTCATTGTTAAGATACCTTTAAAAATGAGTTTGCATAAGTTTACACAGGTATAATATTACCTAGAATAACCTTTTCTTTGAGATATTCATTATTATTATTAATATTGTTTCTTAATAATTAAGAAACACAGTTAATACAAATACCCAGTCAGTATAATCGTGTACATTACCAACCGTTCATACGTGTACATAACACCTGCATCAACAAAACAACTATTAAATACACATAACAAAAATGTCGAACATACTTTGAACTTGCATAGTTTTCTTTTTATTATATATAATGTAGGATTATACATACATTATTCATTATTACACACACACACACACACACACACACACACACACACACACACACACACACACACACACACCACACGGACACACACACCCCACAGACAGACACACAGACACACAGACACACACACACACACACACACACACACACACACACACACACACACACACATACACACGCGCGCGCCCGCACACACACACACACACACACACACACGCCCGCACACCTAGCGAGTATTTTATTGAAGATAACAAAGTAGAGGACATTTTGTATAGTGTTAGACGATGCTACATGTTCTGGTTTAATAATCATAACTCATGCTTGTAGGAAACAGTTATACTCGTTTTGTAATTTTTTTTGGCAAAAACAATCTTTGAAATTAGGTGTTGGGCAGCTATAATGACGTGATATGAAGAGTTCAAAACCACAACTAGCAGGCTTGTCCATAAAAATGAGTTGGTGCATGCTTTTACAGATCGTGTACTAATTATTATGTATTCCTGTCAGTTCATGTACCTGTATATTAATTTTCTAATAATACAGTTGTGACATAATACAGTTGTGACTGATTGCAGTCAGAATACTGTGTTTTAATGCAAAAGCACTGCTAAATGTTTCTCTAAACCAATTTTTTTTCACTTGTACAGTTTAGGGTAATGTCGGTTCAGTGTTGTGTGTGGTAGGTTCATACCCTGCTGGTGTTCTTTATGCAAACACTACATGTTGTGTGCACACACATTGATTCCATTTCATCAGTTCATGTGGTTTTGTGATATCTTAGAAATGTATTAACTGTAGTCAAACTTATAATGTGTGTGTGTGTGTGTGTGTGTGTGTGTGTGTGTGTGTGTGTGTGTGTGTGGTGTGTGTGTGTGTGTGTGTGTGTGTGTGTGTGTGTGTGTGTGTGTGTGTGTGTGTGTGTGTGTGTGTGTGTGTGATTGTGTGGGTGTGTGTGTGTGTGTGTGTGGTGTGTGGTGTGTGTGTGAGAGTGAGTGAGTGATTGTGTGTGTCTGTGTGTGTGTGTGTGTGTGTGTGTGTGTGTGTGTGTGTGTGTGTGTGTGTGTTTGTGTAAGCAGGAATATGAACTTCGCCTTGATAAATGTTGCCAAACAAAGAGGGATTAATATACAACGTCAGAGTTCTGCCAAGTCATCAAGTTAAATACAACAATCATAACTCTTGTAGAGATCAGCTTAGAATATGTTGAGGACTGCAGTAATGATATTAAGAAGTCAAGGGGTAAGTAAGGCCCATATCCCAGTGTTGCAATGTTGTACGCATTTAATGAACTGTATCAACAAAGTAATGTTTGCCATTTATGAAATGTTTTGACAATTATGTTTCAGTAAATTTGAATCTTTTTTCCAAGGGAGTGGTATTGTTTTTGTGTAAATAACATGTGAACGTTCACAGCAGAGAGGTTAGAGAATAAATATAAAACTATATAGTAGTAATATGTTACGGTTGATCTAATTTCTTAGCTGCTCTGTTACATATAAATAAGAAAAATCCATATAAATGAAACCATGACCATACATTCTGAAATCCCTTCCACCTTTATATAAAACCGACATTTGTATAATTCTTACTTCACTACGCCCACTCATTCTTCTAGCCATACATTTATTTTTGGGATCTAGATTGCCTTGGGAATGGAACATAGCAACAGGAGGTCATGTTTATTAAGTAATCGTTTTTATGGGTTCAACACACATTATTGTTGTACTTTTACACAAAAACCTATATTACTAGTCACTACTCAACCCCTGGCACATACACATATTGTGCACAGATAGGCATTAGCATTCTGCATTTGTTAACATAAATTGATATTAAGGATAAAATAGCAGAAGTTCAAGAAGTTTTCAGAAGTGCCCAATTTCTAAAATCGATTGATTGATGGTGACCTTGGATTAATGCAAACTACACCAGTTCGCAACTCTACGACAGGAATAATCGTAACGGGGAGATGCAGGGCTTTCTAATTATGTAAAATTTAAGTGTGTGTGGGGGTGGTGTAAAAATCGATCTGTTAGAGAGATCTGCCACTCCCCTAATATATCAGTTACACATATGTAAAGCTGGACCAGGAAAGAAATAACCACTAACTCTTGCACTTCGATATATCTGATAATTTATTTAACAAGACATTTGCCACAGTGACAACAACCGATGGACAAACAAATAAACTTATCCTCATGACATGTATAGTTTGTTGTAAAAGTTCACATCATATAAACTAATAAAATGTATGCCATGAGAACACGTAATATTTGTATATAACAATAACATGTAGGTAGGTGCATACTATACAATGAAGCAAGATGGACGGAAATTGAAACAAATAATGGTTACCTTAACATTTAAAATAAAATTACTACATATGACTGATCATAACAATTGTGTTACAAGAAATCAAAACAACATCACAATTATAAAAGCATGCAAGTTATAATGTATACAGTGTACCAAGTTTTATCATAAACTTACGACGTATACAAAGCATATAATAAACTAAGCAATAAATAATAAACTAGTGAATGAAAAAGTGATACCATCATAAAGATGGTAGTCGTTCATACATTTTACCACATTAAAGAGTCAGAAATTAAAATGTATACTAAAATACTGCTGCACTGATCTTGATGATAAATAAGTTGAGCTTCTATAAAACAGTTTGTCTCGCATGCACAGTTATGTAAAATATAAAATAAAAATGATGTGGAAGTATACAATACTATAAGTGGAAGTATGCAACACTATCAGTGGAAGTATAGAATACTGTCAGCGGAAGTATATATAATACTATCAGTATACAATACTATCAGTGGAAATACACAATACTACATTCAATGTATTCTGTTGGTGCTACACAGCTTTGGTTGAGGGTCAGAGTTCCATTTGTAGACTCACTTTTGAATATTCAAAGAAACAGTAGGTCCATTACAAAAGATCACAGTACAGACCCTCAGTCTCAATGGCCCCTCCCCGGCATATACCTCTGGAATTATGCAATTTTTTTCAGAATAAATTCATAATCATCACCTCAGCGTGACGACTCATCTTCTGCTCAAGCTCAAGCTGTAACAAACATGTTACAGTGTTACAGATGTAACACCGTTACATGCACTCCTGTGTGTGTTAAAGACATAATCATGTAACAGACACACTTGTGTTACAGACACACTTTTGTTACAGACACACTTGTGTTACAGACACACTTGTGTTAAAAGACACACTTGTGTTACATACACACTTGTGTCACAGACACACTTGTGTTAAAAGACACACTTGTGTTACAGACATACTTGTGTTAAAAGACACACTTGTGTTACATACACACTTGTGTTAAAAGACACACTTGTGTTGAAAGACATACTTGTGTTACATACACACTTGTGCTACAGACACACTTGTGTTAAAAGACACGCATGTCGTACAGATACACTTGTGTTAAAAACACACTTGTGTTACAGACACATGTGTGTTAAAAGACAGGCTTGTGTTACAGACACACTTGTGTTAAAATACACACTTGTGTTACAGACACACTTGTGTTACAGATACACTTGTGTTACAGACACACTTGTGTTACAGATACACTTGGGTTACGCATGTAAGTGTTACATATAAACTTGTGTTAGACATTATAGACATGTTACAAACATGTTTGTCACACAGACATGTTTGTACACTGATACACGTGAACAATCATTGCCAAGTAATGCAGACAATCTCACAGGTTGTTTTGACACCTCTTGTGATAATAATAATAATTATGTTTGTTAACATAGCACTTTTTAAGTAATTAAATGCCAACCAAATCAAAGTGCTTCACATTAACATGATGTGTTGACTAATAATCTAAAATATAAATGAATTAAATACATAAGCTAAAATCAAATAAATAAACTAAGATAAATAATTAAGTAAGTTAAGATACAAAAATAAATAATAAATATGTTAAGATAAGTAAATAAAATAAATAAAATAGGGTGTAAAAATACAGTTTCAAACAGAACAATTTAAAACCAGTCAATGCTATGAAATATAAACCAGTGCCATCAAGGCATTTAATACAAACGAAATAGATAAGTTTTGAGTTGTTTCAGGAAAGTTGCCAATGTTCCAGTTGACCACTTCACATATGTCTCTACAGTCTACACAAAGGTTCCACCATTGTGTCAGTGACATCTCTGAGACGTTGACAGAACTAGTCACCTTCAGCTGGTATTGTTGTTCTTCAAAGTAGTTAGTGTTTCCCTTTGCCGTTGCGTCCTGTGGCACTGGGGTATTGACGCCACTCCGGATCTGAAACAGAACACACCAATCATTGATCGGTTCGTGTTGTAAGTTCACAAAGACATTCCATTAACATGTTTCACTCTCAAGGTTTCACTCTCAGTGATTCACTCCTGAGGTTCTGACTTAGTGGCCATTGTGACAATGGATGACTGGCCGCTTGAGTGGACAGTGACCACAACAACAATCTTATAATTTAACAGAAATATATGTCAGCCAGGTCCTACAGTTGGGATCTGAACAGAAAACGAGATCCCCATGAACCTTGCCACAGAAAACATATAGTGTTCACTTAATAAAACAAGTAATGTTTAGCAATAGTGGTAGCTTCTAGTATGTCTTGCATCAAGCCTTTATTAATATTATTATTTTAACAAGGAGAATAAACCACGTTTTCAATAAAATATAAATTTCGATGACATTTTTCTTCATCGCTGGGAAATGATCGTTTAAAAGTGCGACAAATCTTAAGAAAAAGACAGAAACACAAGCGTGACGAAGCGTGACGAAGCTTGACGACACGTGCATGCATCCGAGAGAGTTACCACGACGAGGGTGTGTTTGAGCACGCTCAGATGCTCCTGCAGGTTGTCCTTCTGGTCGTGGAGCTGCTCCAGCTCCGTGGCCGTCTCGATGCGGGATCGCTCCAGCTCCAGCATCCCCTCCGTCACCTCCTGGGCACACGGGCGATAGGGTGACTCACAGATAGGGTGAGAGTGAGATAGGGTGTGGGTGAGATAGGGTGAGTGAGATAGGGTGAGAGTGAGATAGGGTGAGTGAAATAGGATGAGAGTGAGATAGGGTGTGAGTGAGATAGGATGAGTGAGATAGGGTGTCCAGGCAATAGGGTGTCTGGGGGAATAGCTGATAGGATGTCTTGACAATAGAGTGACAGGCTGATGGGGTGCCTGGCAAAAGGGTGACATGGTGATAGGGTGTCTGGGCTATTTGCCAATGTAAAATCCCCCATTGCTTCAAAAAGTCAACTATCATTCCCGTTCCCCAAAATTCTACAGTCTCTTGTTGAAATGCTTGGTTCTCCAGTTTTTAATTCAATTATCGACCCAACTGTCAATGATGCTGTCTGACAACAGCAGTGATGACAACAAAGTAAGATATAACAGCAGTGATGACAACAATGTAAGAGACAACAGCAGTGATGACAACAACGTAAGAGACAACAGCAATAATGACAACAACTTGAGAGACAACAGCAGTGATGACAACAACTTGAGAGACAACAGCAGTGATGACAACAACGTAAGAGACAACAGCAGTGATGACAACAACATGAGAGACAACAGCAGTGATGACAACAACATGATAGACAACAGCAGTGATGACAACAACATGAGAGACAACAGCAGTGATGACAACAACTTGAGAGACAACAGCAGTGATGACAACAACTTGAGAGACAACAGCAGTGATGACAACAACTTGAGAGACAACAGCAGTGATGACAACAACGTAAGAGGCAACAGCAGTGATGACAACAACTTGAGAGACAACAGCAGTGATGACAACAACTTGAGAGACAACAGCAGTGATGACAACAACTTGAGAGACAACAGCAGTGATGACAACAACGTAAGAGACAACAGCAGTGACGACAACAAAGTAAGAGACAACAGCAGTGATGACAACAACGTAAGAGACAACAGCAGTGACGACAACAAAGTAAGAGACAACAGCAGTGATGACAACAACGTAAGAGACAACAGCAGTGATGAAAACAACGTAAGAGACAACAGCAGTGATGACAACAACTTGAGAGACAACAGCAGTGACGACAACAAAGTAAAAGACAACAGCAGTGATGACAACAACGTAAAAGACAACAGCAGTGATGACAACAACGTAAGAGACAACAGCAGTGATGACAACAACGTAAGAGATAACAGCAGTGATGACAACAACGTAAGAGATAACAGCAGTGATGACAACAACGTAAGAGACAACAGCAGTGATGACAACAACGTAAGAGATAACAGCAGTGATGACAACAACATAAGAGATAACAGCAGTGATGACAACAACGTAAGAGATAACAGCAGTGATGACAACAACGTAAGAGACAACAGCAGTGATGACAACAACGTAAGAGACAACAGCAGTGACAGAGAACAGAATGAGAAGTGTGAGCCGCGGACCAGGCAGATCAAGAGTGTCACTCACTGTTTTGATATCGTCCTTGAGTTCTCGCAGTGTGTCCTCCAGTTCATGTTCCCGGCTGGACAGTTCCTCCTGGGATTGCAGCTGGAGGGAAGAGACGGATGGGATCAGGGGACAACAGGGACAGACAGGGACATCGGGTCATTTGGTGGGCCACAACCAGCTGGGCCAGGAGCAGACAGGGACAGGAGTGTTGTCAAAAGTACATAAATGTGTTTTGTACATTCATGTATGTGTGTGTGTGTGTGTGTGTGTGTGTGTGTGTGTGTGTGGTGTGTGTGTGTGTGGTGTGTGTGCATGCGTGCATGTATGTGTGTGAGTGTCTGTCTTGTGTGGTGTGTGTCTATGTGTGTGTGTCTGTGCGTGTGTGTGTGTGTGTGTGTGTCTGTGTGTGTGTGGAGTGCGTGTGTTGTGTGTGTGTGTGTGTGTGTATGAGTGTGTGTGTGTGGCACCACTCTACCCACCGGCACCACTCTACCCATTGGCACCACTCTACCCATTGGCACCACTCTTCCCACTGGCACCGCTCTACCCACTGGCACCGCTCTATCCACAGGCACCGCTCTATGCACCGGCACCGCTCTACCCACCGGCACCGCTCTACCCACCGGCACCGCTCTACCCACCGGCACCACTCTACCCACCGGCACCACTCTACCCACCGGCACCGCTCTACCCACCGGCACCGCTCTACCCACCGGCACCGCTCTACCCACTGACACCGCTCTACCCACTGGCACCGCTCTACCCACCGGCACCGCTCTACCCACTGGCACCACTCTACCCACGGGCACCGCTCTGCCCACTGGCACCACTCTACCCACTGGCACCACTCTACCCACTGGCACCGCTCTACCCACCGGCACCGCTCTGCCCACCGGCACCGCACTACCCACTGGCACCGCACTACCCACTGGCACCGTTTTTTCCTACTGGCACCGCTCTACCCACTGGCACCGCTCTACCCACCGGCACCGCTCTGCCCACCGGCACCGCACTACCCACTGGCACCGCACTACCCACTGGCACCGCTCTACCCACTGGCACCGCTCTGCCCACCGGCACCGTACTACCCACTGGCACCGCTCTGCCCACCGGCACCGCACTACCCACTGGCACTGCACTGCCCACCAGCACCGCACTACCCACTGGCACGGCTCTGCCCACCGGCACTGCACTGCCCACCGGCACCGCACTACCCACTGGCACCGCACTACCCACTGGCACCGCTCTGCCCACCGGCACCGCACTACCCACTGGCACCGCACTACCCACCTGCACCACTCTACCCACCGACACCACTCTCTACCCACCGGCACTGCTCCACCCAGCGGCACCGCTCTACCCACCAGCACCACTCTACCCACCGGCACCACTCTACCCACCGGCACCGCTCTACCCACTGGCTTGGTGTAGGAATAAGACGTAACATACCCGCCGCACTATTTCCAAGTGTTCTGCTCTCAGATAGTTGAGTTCGTCTCCGAGCCGATTGGCTCTGCTGTAGTGCGCCTGGGCGATGCCTTCAAGGTCTGCAATCTCAGCAGCCGACTTCTCTCTAATCTGACGAACCTCATGGTGAGTAAACAATGAATTACAAAGGTGGACCATTCAGCAGTGATTATTATAAAGTAATCTAATAATTGCCTAGCGCGTAAAAGACCCGCAGTTAAATTGGTTCACGGTGTTACGAGGCAGCACTGTAAAAGGAATTATTTTTCATTCCATTCTTTATCAAAAGAAACATAACTTCAAACATTGTATATTCTGACCTGTAAATCTTGCGCGTTTGTTTATATTTAAATACTAAAGGAGAATTTGTGTGAGCCGTCTCAGATATCATTTTGTAAGTTGCTCATTAGTTTTCTACAGTTGACCAGCTACACGACAAATTCAGACAGCTTCTAATAATCATTTATTATATGAAAAAGCTGGGTACAAACTTGTCTCTATACTACACTATCTACAAACGTGTTTAGAAGACATGTCTCAGTGTCAGTCTCACCTGGTCTCTATACTACACTATCTACAAACGTGTTTAGAAGACATGTCTCAGTGTCAGTCTCACCTGGTCTCTATACTACACTATCTACAAATGTGTTTAGAAGACATGTCTCAGTCTCAGTCTCACCTGGTCTCTATACTACACTATCTACAAACGTGTTTAGAAGACATGTCTCAGTGTCAGTCTCACCTGGTCTCTATACTACACTATCTACAAACGTGTTTAGAAGACATGTCTCAGTCTCAGTCTCACCTGGTCTCTATACTACACTATCTACAAACGTGTTTAGAAGACATGTCTCAGTCTCACCTGGTCTCTATACTACACTATCTACAAACGTGTTTAGAAGACCAGTGTGACACCGACACCATGAGTATCATGACGTCATGATGCCATGAGTATCATGGTGTCATGTGACATTGATGTCATGAGTATCATGGCGTCATGTGACACTGATGTCATGAGTACCATGGCATCATGATGCCATGAGTATCAATGCGTCATGTGACACTGATGCCATGAGTATCATGGCGTCATGTGACACTGATTACATGAGTGTCATGGTGTCATGTGACACTGATGACATGAGTATCATGGCATCATGTGACACTGACGCCATGAGTATCATGGCGTCAGGTAACACTAATGTCATGAATATCATGGTGTCATGTGACACTGACACCATGAGTATCATGGCGTTATGTGACACCAACATCATGAGTATCATGGCATCACGCACAGTGTTTCTGAACCCATGGTAAATTCTGTGTTAGCAAATGTAGTTTTCTTAATAAATAAAAATTACTTTGGCACATACTGTGTGAAGCTGATTGATCAAAATGTTGTGTTTCACATCCTTGTTTCAAAAGTAAGTTAATTTCTTACAAAACAACCAAATGTTGGATCCTTGAACAATTTGTTCCACAAATAAAATGTAATTTAAGATATTCCTGTCAAACAAAATATACACCCAAAATTGTCCTCAGTGTTGCTTTTTATTTTAGTAAAATTGTATTCTTGAGTTGTATAGTTGCCCATAATAAGTGTATATCACATTGTAGCTAAGTCTAGGACATATTCGCATTAGTACGCTTTCCTAATGCATTAGAAACAGCTTCCATGTTACATTGTGAAATAAAGTTACTCTGACTCTTACTGTCAGCTTTCAGCTGAATGTGTATTTGGTTACTAAGCAGTCAACGTTTTGTTACCATGGAGACCTAAACTAATGTATTTGGTTACCAAGCAGTCAACGCATGGAGACCTGAACTAATGTCTATGGTTACTAAGCAGTCAACATTTCGTTACCATGGAGACCTGAACTAATGTATGTGGTTACTAAGCAGCCAATGTTTCATTATCATGGAAACCTGTGTTCGTAAACTGGTGAGTTCCTCGCATGACCTTGACAAGGCTGTCATTAATTCATCCTTCTCAGCATCCCTCTTGGCAATCTCTCGCGCTGAGAACACAACAGACAAACACGTCTTTACAAGACTGTCAGTAAATAACCCAAAGTGACGATAAATGGATGAACAACCAGTCAATCTCATTGCCCCCCCCCCCCGCACTTCCCTCCCATTAACAATTACATGGTCTAGTGACTGGAGTCTAACTGAAAAAAGAGGAAACACCTCGATATCATAAACTCAGAATGTCTGATATTCATAAATAATAAATTTTAGATATGCACCTAACCGAGAGTTGATTATGAATTTAAATGTAATCACATTAAACTGTTGTATAAAGTTAATGACTTAAATTAAATTAATTGCATTACTGAAGTTAATAAATAAACAAGTGAATTGAATTGAACCCGCGCCTTGTGTTAACCCACCAAGATTCTGGACTTTCTCGTCGAGTCCAACAAAGTTTTCCTGAGTCTTCTGTTGTCTCTCAGCCTCCATCTGAAACACACCAGTGATGCACAGGTCATGTGACAGGTGGTAACACTCCACACAGTGTTACTATATTGAAATAATAGCCCCAATAAAAGCAAGCAAATAGAGCAAAATCACATATAAATTATAGAATACATAATTATCATGAGTTTGTGTGTGTGTGTGTGTGTGTGTGTGTGTGTGTGTGTGTGTGTGTGTGTGTGTGTGTGTGTGTGTGTGTGTGTGTGTGTGTGTGTGTGTGTGTGTGTGTGTCTATGGTGTGTGCATGTGGTGTGTGTGCGTGTATGTGTGTATGTGTGCATGAGTGTGTGCCTGTGTATGCATGCATGCATGCACACATATGTGTATGTGCATGGCATCAATTACGTAAACTACCCACTGCAGTGATAACACGTGTTTGCAGGCTCTAATCACCACCTGCCTTTGTACAAGCGTGGGATATGAGTGAGTGGTTTCCCTAGCCACCAGGGGGACACAGAGAGAGGAGTGGGGACCAGTGTCCACGCCACTAGACAGACAGGAGCCAGGGCCAGGAGAAGACAGACAGGTTCAAAGTTCACTCTTGGCACTTCAACGAGTAATTAGAATTGCACAATCTAATTTAAAACCTCGTCATGAGTGAATCTTTCCAACTGATTCATCAGACTGGACAGGTCAGTGAGGACACTTGAGGAACATCTGCACACACACGCACGCACGCACGCACGCACGCACGCACGCACGCACGCACGCACGCACGCACGCACGCACGCACGCACGCACTCACACTCACTCACTCACTCACTCACTCACTCACTCACTCACTGACACACCCACACACACTCACTCACTCACTGACACACACACACACACACTCACTCACTCACTCACTCACTCACTCTCACTCACTCACTCTCACTCACTCACTCACTCACACACACCCACCCACACCACACACACACACACACTCACTCACTCACTCACTCACTCACACACACACACACACACACACACACACCAGTTGAGATTTACTTTACGACCTGAAAAAAACTAAAAACAGACAAGTGGCACCTATTTTCAAGCCACGACTGACACCTTTTTTGCTCTTTACTTCATTCTTTTACCCGTCGACCACCAGTCCACCCATATTTCTACCCGACCACAACAGGTTTTACCCATCCAAATGACGGGTGGACGGGTCTCTGCATAAAGCTATGATATCAGCGTGTGTTGGTAGCACAAGGAATACGTGTGTATTAAAATCCAACGAATGTGGATGAATAAAGCGATTAACAACATATAAGCTGAACAGAAACAAGTACACATGAAGTTAATTCAATGTGTATTTAAATATAATAATTTGGTAAACAATGTTGATGTGTTATAAAGAAAGTGTACATCTAAATGTGTCAACTAAGACGTACTGAAGTATGCTGCAGCTTGTGAAGACAGAAACAGGTTGTGAAAGACGGCATTCAAGGTGCATTCAAGGCAGGAGGGATCATCGCCACAGATCATTTTCAAAACATAAATTCTATGTTTGTTGACAACGGAATCACAAGACCAGTTTCAAAGCAGTGCTAAAATCATTGAACAAAGTGCAAACTTTGTTGTTAGGCCAAATAGCTTGCATGTTGATATTTTTATGCTGTTATATATATAGAGCCACTCCACTTTTACCATTGTTCGCCAATACATGACTGTACCCAGTTAAAAATAGGTGTTTGTCCAATTGTTTCACCAAAGTCAAATGACTTAGTTGATCAAATTACCCAGCTCACCATTAATCTGAAATGCAATAGGTTTAAAGATGAAATTTAAGAGGGATCTTTAATTATGGCATGTATCCATGCTCTTATGTGCTTCCTTGTTACACTCGATGAAAACAAACACAAATATCTGCTTTGAAAATGATTAATGATTGGAGACAATGTGAATTACTATCGCCACTAGGGGGTGCCAAAGATTGTGGTAAATGACACGGCAGGCATGCACAGGATTAGTACGGACAAGCTACCTTCGCACGTTCAACATTGTCAGTAGCATAACGCAATTCACACTCTTTCGCAGCAAGTTCTCTGGATACTTGACAAAAGCTGGAGTTAACTGTCGTTAACATCTGAAAGAAGTTGGTTCGCGTCACAAAAATTAATGACTGAATCAACATCATTATCTAAACCAACCACATGACCTAGCAACCAGATCCATGAAAAAAGGGCACCAGAAACGTGCAGCTATGAGACATTCTGCTGTATATTTTGCCAACAATTTTGGCATTATAAAAACGTATATTTTACAGAAATATCTGTACGATAGTTTCAAATGTTTATCATGCAAGACTAATTTTTTTTTGTAATGACACAAAATAAATGTAACAAAAAGTTAATGTTAGGAATCAGAAATGAAGTATTCCCAGAAAAAAGTTTGTATTAGTTATGAGTGACATTAGTACTAAATGTATAGTATGCATTAGTAGTTAAACATATATTAGTGATTAGACATAATAATTGTTATTAGTAACAAATATTAGTGATGAAACAAATTGATAAAAACGTGCAGGTTTGTTTTTTGTATGGTCAGACAACTTCTTTTCCTCCTTACATCTGGTAAGTAGCTAAAGGCCAATAGTTTGCCAACATTTCGCCTTCAACCCATTTAAAAAAAAAAATGTAATAGTCATCAACACCAGCACAGAAACGTATGCATAATTGTATTGTGTTTTAATGCAAAAAATCCACTTTTGACAGTCAATTAAATTATTTTCTGGTAGAACAATTAATTAAGCTAATGAAAATGAACTGACGAGACATTGCTAAGATAGATTTAGTAACATTGTTAGAGTTGAGACGAACACAGCTGAATTGGTGCAAAGACGAATTAGTTGCTGTCAATATCTTATGATGTGTCAAGAGCATCTCATTGCTGGAGTCGACTTACCTGCTCCAGTAGCTCCACTTGGCTCTCAGCTGCCTGTAGACTAGAGTGGAGCTCCTCCAGCTCACCAGTGTGCTCTGAAATGTTTCGCCACAAAAACTCACGAGTCTGTTTGGAAATATTCGGGCTGAAATATGTTACAAACTGTCAAAGTGACATGTCTATAATAACAATCACATCTGTAGCAAAATATATAAAATAATACACTGTATGTATATTATGCGCCAATTTGCAGATTACAATATAAAAATAATACAGTGCATAGCTACTAATATTCAATAATAATGATGGATCTCACTTAATTATTTTTACAATATCAGTGACAATATATGTCACCTACACTTAGTTTTAGTGACAATATCTCACATGCACTTTGTTTTACACTATCAGTGAAGATATCTCACCTCCAATTTGTTTTACAATATCAGTGAAGATATCTCATCTCCAAGTGTTTCACGATATCAGTGAAGATATCTCACATACATTTAGTTTTACAACATCAGTGAAGCTATCTCACATACATTTAGTTTTACAATATCAGTGAAGGTATCTCACATACATTTAGTTATACAATATCAGTGAAGGTATCTCACATACATTTTAGTTTCACAATATCAGTGAAGATATCTCACATACATTTAGTTTTACAATATCAGTGAAGGTATCTCACAAAATAATTATAGTTTTTTATATAGCGCTAATTCCCGCAAGGCGGATCGATGCACTGCACAAGATATATACTAAATGTATATTAATAAATAGTAATATAAATTATATAAATTAATATAAATCATATTACTTTTTGGTTTTAAGATGCACTAGTAAACCTTTGTATGTAAATTATATAAATAAATTAAAAATAAATTATACACTGTTTTTAAGATGTATAGTACTAAAACTTGGTATGTAAATTATATAAATTAATCTGAAATTAAAACCTTTACTAAAACTCTGTATGTAAATTTATATATATAGATTTATATATATAGATTTAGATATATAGGTTTAGATATATATATATATATATATATATATATATATATATATATAGAGATTTATATATATATATATATATATATATATATATATATATATATATATATATATATATATATATATATATATATATAATTAATCTAAAACATAAACACTGATTAAAACGTGTATGACATTAAAAATAAATTCTTAAGCAATGCACATACATTTAGTGTTACAATATCAGTGAAGGTGTCTCACCATGTACACTGGCCCTGAGTGTGGTCAGGTCCCTATCCACAGCCCCCTTCCTGTCCCTCCCCTCATCCAGGGCAGCCTCAATCTGCCGCAGCTCTCCGTCCAGACGCTCCAGCTTTAACCTTCTGCTCTTCACTCTCTCCTCAATCTGCTGCTCCGTTCTGCAACCACAGAAGAAAAGGGTTAAGAGATGTGGTTAAAATTGATCAGTATGTTCAAGTTGACTGAATCATCGCAATTTGAAGTTTCACAGTAAGTGTTAATATGACTGAGATCAGCCTCGCATGCCGGGGAGATCAGCTTTGCATGCCGGGGAGATCACCCTCGCATGCCGGGGAGATCAGCCTCGCATGCCGGGGAGATCACCCTCGCATGCCGGGGAGATCAGCCTCGCATGCCGGGGAGATCAGCCTCGCATGCCGGGGAGATCACCCTTGCATGCCGGGGAGATCAGCCTCGCATGCCGGGGAGATCACCCTCGCATGCCAGGGAGATGAGCTTCGCATGCCGGGGAGATCACCCTCGCATGCTGGGGAGATCACTCTCGCATGCCAGGGAGATCAGCCTTGCATGCCGGGGAGATCACCCTCGCATGCCGGGGAGATCACCCTCGCATGCCGGGGAGATCACCTTCGCATGCCAGGGAGATCACCCTCATATGCCGGGGAGATCACCCTCGCATATTGGGGAGATCACCCTCCCATGTCGGGGAGATCACCCTCGCATGCCGGGGAGATCACCCTCGCATGCCGGGGAGATCACCCTCGCATGTCGGTGAGATCACCCTCGCATGCCGGGGAGATCACCCTCGCATGCCGGGGAGATCACCCTCGCATGCCGGGGAGATCACCCTCGCATGCCGGGGAGATCACCCTCGCATGCCGGGGAGATCACCCTCGCATGTCGGTGAGATCACCCTCGCATGCCGGGGAGATCACCCTCGCATGCCGGGGAGATCACCCTCGCATGCCGGGGAGATCACCCTCGCATGCCGGGGAGATCACCCTCGCATGCCGGGGAGATCACCATCGCATGCCAGGGAGATCACCCTCGCCTCACCTTACTCGACTAAGAACAGCGAGTTATTTTTGTGCGTTGGCTTTCCCTTCCGCCCGACTGCCACTGGCCTACATCTGTTAGTTTGTCATGACAATTGAGTCAAACAAATTATTTATTGACCACAATTAAATTCAAGACTTTTCAAGACTACTTTATAAAATTCAACGATTTCAAGGCCTTGAATTTGGTCCAATCAAATTCAAGCCTTTTCAAGACTTTCAAGGTCCCGTACGGGCCCTGCTGAAGTCACAAGACATCACCTTTTCAGTTGGTGGACCTGACTGTGCAGACCTCGGTGGGTCTCATCCAGCTGAACCTTCTCTCGCTTCAGTTTCACAACAGCCGTCTCAGCTGTCGTCCTCTCGGCTTCAAGCTCCACCAACTTGGCTCTAGCCTGCTCCACTTGTCGCTTCAGATGCTCCAGTTCTGTCGTCAACTCCTGGACGTCGCTCATGTCACCCTGCAGCTCGCTGTCATCCTGTCGTGAAACACAACAACGTTTGGTCTGTATGTGATTGTTTTCCTCGTGTGTTCTCAGTGAAATGCTCCAATTACTGCTCTACTTACTGTTCCACTTACTACTCCACTTACTGCTCCACTTACTGCTCCACTTACTGCTCCACTTACTGCTCCACTTACTGCTCCAATTACTGCTCCACTTACTGCTCCACTTACTGCTTCACTTACTGCTTCACTTACTGTTCCACTTACTGCTTCACTTACTGCTCCACTTACTGTTCCACTTACTGCTCCACTTACTGATCCAATTACTGCTCCACTTACTGTTCCACTTACAGCTCCACTTACTGCTCCACTTACTGCTCCACTTACTGATCCAATTACTGCTCCACTTACTGCTCCAGTTACTGCTCCACTTACTTCTCCAGTTACTGCTCCACTTACTGCTCCAATTACTGCTCCACTTACTGCTCCACTTACTGCTCCACTTATTTCTGCAGTTACTGCTCCACTTACTCCTCCACAAGAGCAATATTTTAAAATGAATCTCTCTATTTCTCGTCTACTCGTTAAATATTTTTAATATAAGAATAAACATTTTTATAATACATAGCCTGCAGAAGTATATTTAGTTAACCTGAGAAAGCATTCTCAGTTTTAATATTCCGACCATACAAAGTTCACGCTGTAAACCAAATTTTAAACATGGTTTATTGCAGAATAAACGCATGTATGCATGCAGAGCCATGCACACAGGACTACCTACACATGTATAACATAATTTTGTAGACTATTTTAATGTAAAACAAATTAAACAATACACTAACATTAGTCATGGTAAAAACCAATTCAAACATTAGAGGTTACCATAAAAAGTGCAAATATGTCTTCTTGCACTGCACCATGGGATTGTTCTAGACATCAGTACCATGCTTGATAAGCATGTTCACTTCAATGTTACTTTCTATTAATGCTTTCAACCAAACATTGATATAAAATGCATCAAACTTAGCATAAATGACTGGTCAGTGATATATAGATGACCACTCACCCAGCTAAGATCCTGCTCTTTCAGTTTCCTTTTTGTCTTCAAATCGGTCAGTTTGTCTTCGACCACCTGAAGAACACAGAAGGAGATATCAACACAACAGTGGTGAGCGGTGGTTGCGTGGTAGAGCGCCGGACTGTCAATCGAGGGGACGGTGGTTCAATCCCACCTACCGCCGTTTAAAAACTTAGGCAATTTTGTTCACCCCACATTTGCCTGTGTCATTCGGAAGAGACACTAAAAGTCGGTGGTCCCTTCTATCTGGTGTCTATGCCAGGGGAAGTAAAAGATCCCACACAGGGGGTAAATAAATGTGTAACCTGTAGTGGATTCACTAATTCTAGAGAAGGACAACTCAAAAAAACCAATGCCAATAATGGTCTGCAAGTTGACCGGTGGCCATTAATGGAAGAAGAAGAAGAAGAAGAAGAATATAAGATGTCTACACTTTTTATTATGTACTAATATTAAAAATTGAGATAAAATTATGAAATACCTCTAAGAAGACGTCATACCTTAATTTCGAGCCTGCGACTTGCTCTTTCCTGCTCAAGCTGCATGTCAAGAGAGTCGAGTTGTCGCCGCCGTTTCTCCGTTGATTCCTGGAGCAACTGGAGCTCCGACTTGCTCCGCCGCAGCTCTCTGTGGAGCTGCTCCAGTTCCTCCTGACTTTTAGTTATTGCGCAGGTGAAAAGCAAAGGTAGGTTCTTATATAGTGTGGTAACCAGTTTGTAATACTGCTCTGTGGTTTCCTGACAGAACATTCATCTGCACAGTCTTGGTCTTCCTAAGTATTCAGCCATGCTAAAATTAGTGCAAAAAGATTGACCATTCACAATTGCCAATGTCTATAGGCAGGTATTCTTTCATACAACTAAGTGAATTCAGGCAATGTGGATTACACAAAATTGTACAAGAGCAGTAGAATGATTATCTGATATTCTAGCCCCCATGTGCCCTAATATGACAGGATAACCTATCATCTAATGATTCTTTTAACAATTGTTATAAAGATGATTTTTTTAAACCGGACATGCTGAAATTATTAACATATCAATGAATCCAACTTGAGGCCAACCTAATTGACAACAGTATTATCCATGGTCACATTTGATCTTATTTGGTATGTCATGTGACACAAGTACTCCTACCTGCTGAGTTAATAAGGTCAGCTCAAGTCATTTCGTTGACAAGATGTCGTCACTCTCCTGTGCTAGAGATAGTTTCTCTCTGCGCTCATTCTCTGCTCGGGAAATTGACGCTTCCATATCCGACAATCTGCAACAAGATCAGCTAGTTTCCCACTGGGCTTGGCTAAAGGGTCCTCTGCCCAGAATTGGCCAAACAGTAATTTGTAACGGGAAGTCTACTGTCTAGAACATGGGAAAGTTAAACATCAAAGGTTATTATCTTTCTCTAAATGACACTGTGTCCAATATCAGATGGCCAGAATACAGGATTGATGTCAGCTTTGTTGACATACCTGTCACCTGTATGACTTGGTGACAATCGTCTAAGCTTACAGTGACATCAGTCTTAGTCTAATCCACCCACCGTTGTGTGGCTAATCTCAGTTTCACGTCTGCTTGTTGGAACTCATCATCTTTTTGTGCTATCACCTGCAAGCATGAGAGGTGAACTGAGACATGTAGACAGTGCTTAGCATGCACAAGAAATGTACTGATAAGTGTACAATATCTTTTATGACTACTCCTTAAAACTTGTTACTTTTATTCAAAAGAGCTTTTTTACTCATGAACATTGACGTACATTTTAAGTTTTTAGGATTTACTTATTTATTTATTATTCTGAGCTGCTTTTAGTACTTTTACATTCATAATATGTATTATTATTATAAGTAATTTTGTAATTATTATAAGTATGTGTATTTTTATGATAATTTATTTCGATATTTGATGCTATATTTTTATGATTTTTTACTTTTAGTTTCTTTCTATGATTTGTTGTAACAGCGCCTTCGAACAAGGTAACTTGGATTTATGGTGCTATATAAATGGTTTTATTATTATAAATTTTACTGGAAAGTAATGTAATTGTGTTGTGATGAATTTTGTTAATCCAAATTTTTTGACCTCTACGTTTTTGGATTAGCAAGTGTTTCAGCTATAGCTCTCATGCATATAGCAGGATGTACTAATGTTTGGAAATTTTATTCCTTCAAAAGACGTTTGCGTGCCATGTTTTCTGGATTACTGGGATATGACTTATTGAGGTCAGGATTAGCTTGTTGTTATGACCACTTCACTTCTGAGTCATCAATCACAACATTGCACGCAGCAAACAATGGCAGACCTCAACAGTGACGCCACCTGTCGGGATGAATTATAACTAAATGTGTCAATTGGAAAAAAATCTCTTTGTGAGTTTTTTCAAATGTATTACCAATCAGAAGCCAATAATTCAAGGAAGCGAGAGAACACAGATGAAGGCGAGTGAACCATGACACGAGGAGGTGATGCTATTACAATTCCAATATCAGCCTATTAATAAGAAGACAAAGACATTTACAGAAAAAGACATTTTTACACACTAAGTTATTGTTTTATAATTATTTATCTTAGCTTATTTATTTATTTTTACTTACTTATTGCTCTTACATTACTTATTTAAATTAGATTACTAATTTGATCTTACCTTATGTATTTAATTAGTCTATATTTTAGATTTGGTCAACACGTCATAGTAATGTGTTTTTATTGATCTTAGTTTATTTACTTATTTATCTTAGCTCATTTATTGTTAGCTTACCTTATGTGTTTAGTTAATTTATATTTTAGATTTAGTGAACACATCGTATTAATGTGAAGCGCTTTGATTGATATTTAGTTAGCTAAAAAGCACTATATAAAGCAACGGAATTATTATTATTATATTATTATTATTTACCGCCTCGATCTCGCTGAGCATTCTCTCGCTGTCCTTCCGTCTCATCGTGAGGTCGTTGTTCTGCCTCTGCATCAATCGCAGCTGGTTCTCAGCCCTCACGAGGTTCACCCCCGCCTCGTGGGCCCGTCTCTCCAGCTCCTCGCTGTCTGTGAGGGCAGACGCAAGGGACGCACGCGCCTCCTCAAACTGACGCAGGGTCTGCTTAGCCAGGACACAAACGGCTTATGGCTAAGGATGGGAGAGTGGTGGTTTGTTAGTATCCAGAGGCACTTAATGCTATCCTCTGGTGTGTGTGTGTGTGTGTGTGTGTGTGTGTGTGTGTGTGTGTGTGTGTGTGTGAGTGTGTGTTTGTGTGAGAGAGAGAGAGTGTGTGTGTGTGTGTGAGTGTGAGTGTGTGTGTGTGTGTGTGTGTGTTTGTGTGTGTGTGTGTGTGTGTGTGTGTGTGTGTGTGTGTGTGTGTGTGTGTGTGTGTGTGTGTGTATGTGTGTGTGTAAGTGTGTGTATGTGAGTCTGTGCTGTGTGTGTCTGTGTGAATGTATGTATGTGTGTGTGTGTGTGTGTGTGTGTGTGTGTGTGTGTGTGTGTATGTGTGTGTGTGGGTATATATATATATGTGTGTGTACATAAGTGTGTGTGTGTGTATGTGCATGCGTGCGTGTATGTATGTGTGTGTGTGAATGTGTGTGTGTGTATGTATGCGTGTGTGACACCGTTGTCACTGCAGACTACAACATCACACACGAGACAGATCACATGACTGCTGTGAGTGACCTCTCACCTCTTTGCGAGCATCAATCAGGTCAGCCTCACACTCCAGAAGCAGGCGGTCGGCCTCTCGCAGTTCCGCCTTTCGCTTTGCGAGCGTGGCCTCAAGGCACTTGATCTCATCGCTGAGACAGTCGGGTCGAGGTCGCCGCGGCCTTGGGTCATACTCATAGACGTAGTCCGACTCATTAACATCGTAGATGGTGGTGCCATCTAGGAACTCTCTGTGGGGAAGATTGAAATAGCACATTTTGTTTTTATTGATAATGGTACAGTGTATTGTGCATCACAGGACAATGGAAAATACCATGTTCATTTGAAAGTGGATAAACTAGGTACACAGTTTATAAAGTGTTAAGACTATATGTGACAGTTGCGGGGAATATAGAAAAATACAAATTAAATAGTATCACTACGCACAAGTATTATATTATTATGGTTCTTATATTAGGAATATATGTATGGTGCCTAACAAATTATTTACTGTACTAGCAATGGGATTAACAGAATTAGAATAATTATAAATATTTTTATAAATATCAAAATTACAGTTCTGCCCATAAATGACACCAATTCAGGTAAAATAATAACAAATGCTTGCAAAACATAAACATTCCCTTTTTCAAATCTGTAGCAATGTTCACTAAAAAGGTCAAGTTCCTTCCCACCCATCTCCCTCTGCTTCCCTCCCACCTACCTCTCCTTCCCTCCCACCTCCCTCTCCTTCCCTTCCACCTCCTTCTCCTTCTCTTCCATCTCCCTCTCCTTCCCTCCCACCTCCCTCTCCGTCCATCCCACCTCCCTCTCCTTCCCTCCCACCTCCCTGTCCATTCCTCCCACCTCCCTCTCCTTCCCTCACACCTCCCTCTCCTTCCCTCCCATCTCCCTCTCCTTCCCTCCCACCTCCCTCTCCTTCCCTCCCACCTCCCTCTCCATCCCTCCCACCTCCCTCTCCTTCCCTCCCACCTCCCTCTCCTTCCCTCCCACTTCCCTCTCCTTCCCTCCCACCTCCCTCTCCATCCATCCCACCTCCCTCTCCTTCCCTCCCACCTCCCTCTCCTTCCCTCCCACCTCCCTCTCCTTCCCTCCCACCTCCCTCTCCTTCCCTCCCACCTCCCTCTCCTTCCCTCCCACCTCCTTCTCCTTCCCTCCCACCTCCCTCTCCTTCCCTCCCACTCCTTCCCTCCCACCTCCCTCTCCTTCCCTCCCACCTCCCTCTCCTTCCCTCCCACCTCCTTCCCTCCCACCTCCCTCTCCTTCCCTCTCCTTCCCTCCCACCTTCCTCTCCTTCCCTCCCACCTTCCTCTCCTTCCCTCCCACCTTCCTCTCCTTCCTTCCCACCTCCCTCTCCTTCCCTTCCACCTCCCTCTCCTTCCCTCCCACCTCCCTCTCCTTCCCTCCCACCTCCCTCTCCTTCCCTCCCACCTCCCTCTCCTTCCCTCCCACCTCCCTCTCCTTCCCTCCCACCTTCCTCTCCTTCCCTCCCACCTCCCTCTCCTTCCCTCCCACCTTCCTCTCATTCCCTCCCACCTTCCTCTCCTTCCCTCCCACCTTCCTCTCCTTCCCTCCCACCTCCCTCTCCTTCCCTCCCACCTTCCTCTCCTTCCCTCCCACCTTCCTCTCCTTCCCTCCCACCTTCCTCTCCTTCCCTCCCACCTTCCTCTCCTTCCCTCCCACCTTCCTCTCCTTCCTTCCCACCTCCCTCTCCTTCCCTCCCACCTCCCTCTCCTTCCCTCCCACCTTCCTCTCCCTCCCTCCCACCTTCCTCTCCTTCCCTCCCACCTCCCTCTCCTTCCCTCCCACCTCCCTCTCCTTCCCTCCCACCTCCCTCTCCTTCCCTCCCACCTCCCTCTCCTTCCCTCCCACTCCTTCCCTCCCACCTTCCTCTCATTCCCTCCCACCTTCCTCTCCTTCCCTCCCACCTTCCTCTCCTTCCCTCCCACCTCCCTCTCCTTCCCTCCCACCTTCCTCTCCTTCCCTCCCACCTTCCTCTCCTTCCTTCCCACCTCCCTCTCCTTCCCTCCCACCTCCCTCTCCTTCCCTCCCACCTTCCTCTCCTTCCCTCCCACCTTCCTCTCCTTCCCTCCCACCTTCCTCTCCTTCCTTCCCACCTCCCTCTCCTTCCCTCCCACCTCCCTCTCCTTCCCTCCCACCTCCCTCTCCTTCCCTCCCACCTTCCTCTCCTTCCTTCCCACCTCCCTCTCCTTCCCTCCCACCTCCCTCTCCAACCCACCTCCTTCTCTGTGGCCGTGTCTTCGTGTTGCTCCTCCTCAGCTCCTTGAGTTCCCTGGCTGCGTCCTCCCTCTTCCCCAGTAAGTCCCTCTCCACCTCCCTCATGTGGTGGAGCTGAGACTTCTGCCGTCCCACAGCCAGGTCAAGGGCTTCCAACTCAGCCCGGCGGTCCTACAACACACGGTCCATGGTCTCACTGGAGGGTGACTTAGAGACCCAGGGAACAGTCACTGGTCTCACTGGAGGGTGACTTAGAGACCCAGAGAACAGTCACTGGTCTCACTGGACGGTGACTTAGAGACCCAGAGAACAGTCACCGGTCT
The DNA here is from genome assembly GCA_964017155.1 of Oasisia sp. SBJ-2009. Lineage (NCBI taxonomy): Eukaryota > Metazoa > Annelida > Polychaeta > Sabellida > Siboglinidae > Oasisia > Oasisia sp. SBJ-2009. The sequence goes on along the minus strand of OZ024864.1, from coordinate 16,617,072 downwards.
CACTGGAGGGTGACTTAGTGACCCAGAGAACAGTCACCGGTCTCACTGGAGGGTGACTTAGAGACCCAGAGAACAGTCACAGGTCTCACTGGAGGGTGACTTAGAGACCCAGAGAACAATCACTGGTCTCTCTGGAGGGTGACATAGAGACCCAGAGAACAGTCACTGGTCTCACTGGAGGGTGACTTAGAGACCCAGAGAAGAGTCATTGGTCTCACTGGAGGGTGACTTAGAGACCCAGAGAGCAGTCACTGGTCTCACTGGAGGGTGACTTAGAGACCCAGAGAGCAATCACTGGTCTCTCTGGAGGGTGACATAGAGACCCAGAGAAGAGTCACTGGTCTCACTAGAGGGTGACTTAGAGACCCAGAGAAGAGTCATTGGTCTCACTGGAGGGTGACTTAGAGACCCAGAGAACAGTCACTGGTCTCACTGGAGGGTGACTTAGAGACCCACAGAAGAGTCATTGGTCTCACTGGAGGGTGACTTAGAGACCCAGAGAACAGTCACAGGTCTCACTGGAGGGTGACTTAGAGACCCAGAGAGCAGTCACTGGTCTCACTGGAGGGTGACTTAGAGACCCAGAGAAGAGTCATTGGTCTCACTGGAGGGTGACTTAGAGACCCAGAGAACAGTCACCAGTCTCACTGGAGGGTGACTTAGAGACCCAGAGATCAATCACTGGTCTCACTGGAGGGTGACTTAGAGACCCAGAGAACAGTCACTGGTCTCACTGGAGGGTGACTTAGAGACCCAGAGAGCAATCACTGGTCTCACTGGAGGGTGACTTAGAGACCCAGAGAACAGTCACTGGTCTCACTGGAGGGTGACTTAGAGACACAGAGAGCAATCACTGGTCTCACTGGAGGGTGACTTAGAGAACCAGAGAACAGTCACTGGTCTCACTGGAGGGTGACTTAGAGACCCAGAGAACAGTCACCGGTTTCACTGGAGGGTGACTTTATTCATTTTTTGGTCGCAATTAATTAATTGAACTTCTTTTATATCTCTATTTTACATTATAATTTATTATTTTAACTTTTAAACTAACAACATTAATTTATGTATTTATATTGTTTAATTTGTCTTATTTTCCTGTATGTGTCTATGTTAAGTGCTATGAATTCTCTGGATAGGGCACTATGCAAAATAAACATTATTATTATTATTATTATAGAACTCACATTCAACGAACGTTTTCAAAACAGTGATATTGCTGCTGGGATATCCCTGGGACATTATTACTGTGACACATTATGAAGTATCCTTTTGGCACATCCTGGTGTTGACAGGTGTAATGTGTAATGCAAAGATCAGTTTTGACATCACATGAATGCACAAAAGTGCGGAAATTTACTGCAAAAAGTCCTTTTTTATTACTTGAGTTTTATCTCAGGTGTTTTTAAAATATGTCTGCAAGCACTTAGCTTAACTGCTACATTGCCAAGTTAAACATTTAAAGTAAGGTTAAAACTCTTACTTTACTTTTATGTTTAGTGTCTTCAGCAAAGGAAAACATTTCTATATAGATTGTATCGATAAAATAAAATGTTTTAAATTTGTCAGAAACTGTAGCACAGGCAATCCATAATTTCTTTCACATTGTCACATACCTTTAGTTCCACTTTCAGTTTCTTTAGAGCTCTTCTTTCAATATCGTCAACAAACAGAACGTGACAATTTGTGTTTGGATAATTTATAACCTCAGAACAATGTTTGCAATTTGAAAGATTCCGCCTGCAACACGTTCAAATTGTAAATAAAACATCTAATTTCAAAACAAAATTGATTAGCAATAACACCGAGCTGAGCAGATTTAACTGCAATACACTTTTATGTTTAACTTTGCCACGTTCTAGCAGCAAACTTCTTCTCGTTACCAATTATTGCTCGGCTAATTCTGAGTAGAGAAGATGGCACCCTTGCTTTAAGATATAGTCTTAGCACGAACTATTGTATGTTATAAACAGTATCTGGAATATGAAAGCACATAGTTGCGTGGCACGTACCCCATATTGGCTCAGCTGAGACTTGAGAGAGCGAACTGTCTCCTGTAGTTTATTCGCATAATCCTCCTGCAGAAAAAACATGTCATCAACAATGTGACTTCCTCACTCATTGACGCTGGTAGTACCCTTTTGAAAGGTATAAATCACACATGCACTGACACTATAACTGTATCTTGTAATGCTGATAGCGGTGAGCCAAAAAATATTTAACTGAGTAACGACTGAATAATGATAATATTTTTACTGAATGCTGAGTGAATCTGCACAATTCGCAGTGGGTGAAATCTGTGCATTTTCATATATCCGAAAACTCCTTGTTAAATTTGTCTTATTTTACTGTATGTGTCTTATGTTAAGTGCTATGATTTCTCTGGGTATGACACTATACAAAATAAACATTATTAAATTCAAGGAATGTTTTCACAACAGAAACAGCTGCTGCAATATCACTGGGACATTATTACAGTGACACATTATGAAGTATCCTTTTGGCACATCCTCGTATTGGCAGGTTTCACTATATGTAAAGCAAAGATCAGTTTTGTTTTGAGATGATATGAATGCGCAAGTGCGGAAATTTACTGCAAAAAGAATTTTTTTATTACTTGAGATTTTATCTCAGGTGTTTGACAGATTACGACTCGGTGTATATCGAGGTTGGCAATGAGGCTTAATAATATATTTTTTATTTAATATAGCGCCACATCCAATTTGAAATTGTTCGTGGTGCTTTACATACATTAAAATCCTAAAATACAAATACACACCAGAAGAAAAACATAAATATACTAGTAACATATATAAACAATTAAAAAAAATTAAAAATATAAATATAATAACACAAATTATTGAAGCTAAATAAATATATATATATATATATGTATGTATAATAAATAGGTTAAATAAAATATCGATAAAAGTACACAAACATTAAACTAAGCCGTGAGAACAGTCAGAAAGAAATATATATATATATATGTATATATATACATATATATATATATATATATATATATATATATATATATACATATATATATATATAAATCTAAAACATAAACACTGATTAAAACAAGTCCAAAAAAAGCACAGATTACGACTCGGTGTATATCGAGGTTGGCAATGACACTTACCTGCCGCGGGACTGATCGGAGTGCTGAATATCACCGGGTGATTGGTCCTGCCATCTGGTGTCGCCTGCAGGAACACCTGTCCTGGCCCCGCGATGGGGGTGGTGGTCGTGGGGGTGGAAACCAGGTACTGGCCCCCAGGAGTGGCCGGGGTACGAATGTCACCCCAGACCCCTGGGGACCAGCCCCCTGCTGGAGGACTAGGTGTTTGACAGATTACGACTCGGTGTATATCGAGGTTGGCAATGAGGCTTAATAATATATTTTTTATTTAATATAGCGCCACATCCAATTTGAAATTGTTCGTGGCGCTTTACATACATTAAAATCCTAAAATACAAATACACACCAGAAGAAAAACATAAATATACTAGTAACATATATAAACAATTAAAACAAAATAAAAAATACAAATATAATAACACAAATTATTGAAGCTAAATAAATATATATATATATATATATGTATGTATAATAAATAGGTTAAATAAAATATCGATAAAAGTACACAAACATTAAACTAAGCCGCGAGAACAGTCAGAAAGAAATATATATATATATGTATATATATATATATATATATATATATATATATACATATATGGTGAGTAACGTTGAAGTCTGAATGCATAATATATATATATATATATATATATATATATATTTACACAAATCCATCGGTTGGGCGACAATCTGACGTCGTTAAGTGTCGCCCTAACCCTGATATGTGGTGTCGCCCTAATACTTTTGGTCCTGCGTTACAGCCTGACCTTCAACTCACAATAGACAACACCAACCCTGACATTATATTTGGATGCGAAACATGGCTCAACAAGAACATTGAAACCCACGAAATTATACCCGACAATTATATAGTTTACACGACGAGACAGGACTGACCCATCTAAGACATTCCATCAGCAGAATCAGCCAAAATTGTAAACACAACATATGGATAGCTGGCGACTTTAACTGCCCCAAGATTAATTGGACCTCCTTAACCTGCCCAGAAAATGACCAAACATCTACTAATCTACTAGACCTGACTAAAGACTTCCACCTTCACCAAGCTGTACGGGAACCTACTAGAGGCAAAAACATCCTAGAACTCTTTCTCACTACCAACCCCTAGCTCCCTCATAGAAAGCACGCACAGCATACCAGGCATCAGTGACCATGACAGTATACCCTTACTAAACATCAACGTAAACCTGCCCAGAAATATTCCCCCTCCCTACAAAATTTTCAAATATCACAAGGCAGATTGGGAACATATAGATCAAGAACTACAGGACCTAGGGAACAAAATACAAAACCAAGCACCACTCACTGACTACCCAGAACCACTTTGGGACCTCTTCAAACATAGCATCCAGGAAATCATAAACCAATTCATCCCCTTCAAATACTCTTCCAAATGATACTCACTCCCCTGGATTAATAAAGACATAAAAAAAATGATAAACAAAAAGCAACGCCTGTACAACAAAGCCAAGAAATACCAAAGAGAAACTGACTGGACTTCTTTCAGAAAATTTCGTAAAGCCACACAAAAAAAGATCCAATCAGAATACTGGAAATACCTCACACACATAATTGACCTAGAACAAGACAAAGAAAAAAAATCCTTTTGGCACTACATCAAATCACTCAATAAAGACTCAACAGGAATCTCCCCACTAAAAGATAAAGGCATCCTACATACAGACAGCAGATCCAAAGCAAATATCCTATCAAACCATTTCCAGTCTGTATTCACCAACGAAAATCTAACCAACATCCCACAATCCATCAAGATATATGCCTATAGGAGTCTGGTCCGCCCACACCTCGAGTACTGCTGCCCGGTGTGGGACCCATATATGCCATCCGAAATATCAATCATCTAGAGGGCACCGGGCAGCAAGATTCGTGGCCCACAATTACAGCTGGGAGACATCTGGATGCACCTTGGCCTCTGCCCTCTCCTGGCCAACCCTGGACCAGAGGAGGGCTGAGGCCAGACTTTGCACACTGTACAAAATAACCAACAATCTTGTAGACATCAATCCCAATCAATACCTCATACCCGGACACAGCCAAACAAGATCCAACCACCCACACAAATACAGACAAATATCCACCTCTCACAACTATTATAAATAAAAAATTTCCCCCCGAACAATAGCCCAGTGGAACAAACTTCCACCTAATGTGTTTACCCACAACAGTCATGACGCCTTCAAGGGTGCATTGCAGGATATTAACCTGACAACTGCACCCTTGAGGCACCTCTAATAGACAACATACCCCACCCCCCAGCCCCCTCCACATCCCATCCCTACCACACCCATATCATCCCCCAACATTAAATTGTACTTTTCCCCACCCACCCCATCCTAATTCCACATTCCCAAGCACACATACTCTTATTCCACTTCCAGATAACATGAAGCCAGCCATCCTGAAACCAACCACCCTCACTAGAGCGTGATGCCCCAGTAGGGGTTTTGTACTACAAACCATCAGAATCAGCACCAGAACCGCGGAGGCGATTTCTTTCGATTCGGCGTGTTTAAATTTTTCTAAAACACAAATTAAAATAGTTTAATCTAACTTCTTTGTACTAGAAGTGATGTAGAATCGCATTGTGAATACATACACATCAAAATAAGGTGAACAAACGGTTTTAAAACTTAAAAGGCCGTAATAATTTAGGCCAGTATTGAGTTAAGTATAAGATTACCGTTCATAGTACCCCGAAAATTAGTGCTAATGGGCAGTGCCTTTCTTTTCATGACAAATCTAGACATTATGATTATTAATTTGTATGTGATAAAATAAATAGTGTCTCATTAGCAGAATTAGTATTGGGAAATTACTACAGTTAATCCCCCTGTTGTGTTTCACAATAATAATAATAGGTGGTGATATTTAAAAATAATAATATTATTTTATCCTGGTCCTGGAGCAAGCAAGCAAATCAATGACAATGCCAATGGCAATGACAATGGGTGATAGTTGGTATTTTCTTCCAGAATTGTCACTACAAACTATCCAAAATGAACATTAATGGTGTTTAAGCTGTTAGTAGTTTAACATTGTCCCATGTGCAATATTTTGAAAATATTTCAGTTACTATTAAGATCTATGATTAAAACAATATAGTTTCATTCCACGCCAAAACAACCAATATCCAGAAATCTTCCCAGGTTACCATCTCGTGTTTTAATGAAATTTCACACATGGCTATGTATAATATATACATAATATAATTATATAGCTATCTAAATGATCGCTAAACGCAAACTGTTAGATTTAAATTCTAATTAGTTATAAACTTATAGTTCATTGAGTACAGAGTCCGTTACACCTTTCCTTTGGCTTTGCAATCGCGACCACAGTAATATTTGTTTTTACGATTTTGGAATGCTAATATATTTCTTAATGTGTATGTTAATTTTCTGGATTCTGATTTTTGTGTGCATTTATATGATAGTTTTAGAGTTACAAACACTCAAAAATGGGTGTTTGTTCACTTCAGAATAGCATTATTCATGTTTTGGGGTACAGCTACAACTTTCATCATCTACGACTACTATAAACATTCATCACATACCGTATAAATTACCTGTTTTGAAGTATATACCTCTCTAAAAGAAAGCTCATCAGAATAAGCACATGTGGCTGAATACACATGTGGCTGGGGTCCAAATATGACAAGAAAATAATTGTTTTTAAAAGAATGCCCTCATGCCAAAGGTGGTTTGGCCATGTGGGCATTTACCCAGCAATAAGAGCTTTTAATATGATTAACATACGTATACTGTGGTAATTTATATCTTTGCCAAGTTTTAACTTGTCTCATATCATTTAACTTCTACAAATTCCGAGTTTTTGTAATAAATCTTTGTCATGATTTTGGAATGCAGATAACTTTATTAATTTTGAAGTTACTATTCTACAATATGCAACATAACGTAACTCCTGTATGGGAAACTGGATTCTGAACTTATTTGGTTTTGTTTATTTGATAATTTCAGAGTTACAAGCACCCAAAGTTGGGCGTTTGTTCACTCCCGAATTATATTTTTCATGTTTCGGGGTACAGAATACAGATACAATCTGATCACTCATCACATACTATATATATATTACCTGGTTTGAAATGTATACCTATAGGTCCTTCTCTAAAAGAAAGCTTTTCAGATTAAGCATACTATTCATGTGTGGCTGTGATCCAAATATGACAAGAATATATAAATTGTTAACAAAATGTTCTGATGCCAGAGGAGATTTGGCCATGTGGGCAATTAGCTAAAACATGATCTTTAATATGATTAACATACGTGTATATTTGCCAAGTTTTAACTTGTGATCTGAAATCATTCAATTTCAAATAATGATGTGTTGATGATATTCCCTGTTCGGCACCCGAAAACATGTTAGGCAACTATTAATTAAGCACAAATTTATATTTTCCAGTGAAGGTAGTTATTTTATTCATAAATAACTATATTTTAATCAAAAGTATTATTACATAACATGGAATGTATAAATATTCAAACAATTCTCACAAAACAATGACAGGTATCACTGTGATTGATTCCGATAACACTCGGTGGCTTGGTTGTCTGGCTTTGCTTGGGGGAAATGTCCACATAAAACAGCCTCTGTGATAAAATAAATATCTGCAAATTCAGTTTTGTAGTAGGGAGTGATTGAAATATGATCTACTGTTAATCATTTACACTGACATCTGAGCCTATTTTATTGCCGAAAGTGCTGTTGACATAAATAAAAACAATATAAATTTATCAAAATATTACAATGTCTATGCATTTAAATCTGACTCTAATTGCTAGGTCCAACTTTGATCTATGTCAAGCCCACGTAGTAGTGGCATTGTTGCTTAAGACTAATTTATCATAATGGCAACTATTGCATCATCATTCTAAGTCTAATGTAATGTGAACGTTAATGTGAATACTAAGCTTGTTAATGTTGGTGATCATTCCTTCAATGTGATTGGACCTCAACTATGGAATTCACTGTCAATTCATATAAAGTGTAGTGGGAGCCTATCAATGTTCAAACAGACTCTAAAGACGTACATGTTCAAAGCAGAATATTGCAACATTTTCTTTTGTTTCAGCCTTTACTATACTTTAACTCCTACGTGTTATCTACCCATTATTGTGTATATATGTAAATAGTGCTTAAATACATTTTATTCATTTTATTTATTGAAGTGATTTAAATGATTTGACTGTTTTCATAACTAGTATATAACATTTTGGTTTTCTATTTATTGTGCTTATATATGTGCTATGTATAATGTTTAAGTTATTAGTCTTGTACTGCGCTTTGAAGATATTATTGGAAATTGCGCTTTTTAAAATTAACACAATTTAAGTAATTTGCAAATAAAATAATAACTTTTTCTGGAAAATACTTATTTTTTATTGATAGAGTTGGTTAGCTTGTTCTCTAGCACTATAAACACAACATTATTTAAAATTGAATGAATTGAGACAAGTTAAAGCTTGGCAAATATACTGGCAATACATGTTTGCTAATCCTAGGAAAGGATAAGAAACTAGGTAGTTGCCCACATGGCCAAATCACCTTTGGGAATAGTGCATTTTGTAACATTTTATATTTTATTATCATATTTGGACCCCAGCCACACTTAAATATTATATTTTATTATGATAAACTTTCTTTTGAAGAAGCAAGCACCTGCAGGTATACCAGGTATAACATTTAGTATATGTATGTGACGAAAATCAGGTTGTAATCAAACCCAAAACTAGAAAAATATAATTCCTGATTGAATAAATGCCCAAATTGTTATGTCTATGACTCTAAAATATTACATAAATAGGAACAATAAATTCCGAATCCAGGTCTCCATATGGAAACTAGATTACGTAGCAAATTTAATACAATAACTTCAAAATTAGGAAAGTTATTAGCATTCCAAATTCATAACAAATATTTACTGCAGATGTGAAGTGCGAAAACAGGGGAATCAACACAACATTATCTGAAGTTGAATGAACTGAGACCACACGTTGAAACTTTGCACATTACAGGTTTGTATATATGATTATGTTAAGCGTATAATATCCAAATCACCTTTGACATAAGGGCATTTTTTAAAGAACAAGAACAACAAGAATTTTTTTTAATAATGCTATTGTCTTGTCATATTTGGACTCCAGCACACGTTAATAGTAAGCTTGAATCTGATAAAACAGATATAACTGGTCCGCTATTCAATCAACCATAACTTTATAGCTAATTGGAATTTGGCACTGTAAGTGTGCATGTAGTCATCATTTATACGGGTGCACATGTGAGTGAAATTTCACCCAGGGACCTCTGGTTGAGTTGGTGCAGTAGCCAGTCGTCAGGCTCAGGACTTCTCAAACCATTTTACTTTCCTGGCAGATACCGGTACTTCCAATTGGACACCATATCCATTTTTAGGAAGCTTTCAGTCATGCTACAGTTAATGTACAAAAACTGTTCATACAAAAATATCCACTAATGTTTATAATCAGGTATTAAATAATTAACACTGCAGCACAGGATTTGACCCAGTTTCTCTAAGTCCGATGCTTTTGACAGAAATCTAACCCAATGGTCCAGGGCTGCAATACTACTAATACTACGAAGCTGTCATAGTCTATGCTCAGAATCTCAAAAACAATCAGTGGTACCTAGATGTCAGAAGTTGTTATCCATCTCAGGGTTTATCTCTATATTTTACTAGTCACACTCTGTTCAGATGGCACTTTCTATTGGGATTCTACTGTATAGCGAGCTATTTTATTAAAACTAAAGTGTTTTTTTAACGTGTGTCAACACACACACACACACACATAATCAGCTATATATCTACTAATTACAGGGCTATACGATTACATTTGGTGTTATCATGTATGTGCGACACTATTGCGTGAGTGCATACATGCATGTATGTGTGTGAGCACCAGCTGCATGTATGCAGCAAATTCTAAATTAATACAACTGATAGAACTGAAATGAAAGTACAAAATATATAAACATTTTAGCTTCATCCGGGGACTGAAATGTCAACAAGATTAAAATAAGATTGCCACCTAGACAATCCTGTCTAGATGACAGGTGGACAAAGAAGCTCATTTGCTAATCAACAGTCCAGCTTACTTATCCAAGTGTAACGCTCGTTTCCTGAAGTTTATTTTGATTCTATTTTTAAACTAAGCATTCATGCTACCAGCACCCACACCATTGGCAGACAATATATTCCTTTCATTTAGTCCTATGTAAAATTATAACTTTCCGATTTTTAGCCTACACTGCTCCTTTATATAAATAATTTCATATCCTCTGTTAATAATTTTGTCATTTTAGTGAGACGTCTACCTGTCAGTCAACACATTCTTGAGTTTGTTTAATAATAGTAATAATGACTTCTTTTGCACCAATATCCTCGAAGATCAAGCTCAGTGGCATGAAAAAACTAATGGATTAAGCAAACTTATAATTGTAAAACAATGCATGAGTCACCAATGGATGGATGAAGATGCTAGGAAGCTAAGCAGGATAGGCAGCATTAAAGGAATACACAGCTTTAAAGAGATTTTAAAAGGGCTTAATTGAAAGCATTTGATCAGGGATCCAATATCTGTACATAAAATAGTTATATGATCCTAAATTTTATCAAATACAGCTCTAACTTAATAAGTATGGCAGTGTCGCCAATAACAAATTTGTTTCTCGCATATTGAATTAATCAGCAAATTAATTGGCCAGAAATGTGTATACTATTGTGACACTGAAGAGGAAAAGTGCCATTATAGGAAGGACAAATCAGTTTAAGAAATTGTTCATTCCCTGTGCCATTGTAGTTCTAAATGCTAGTCTTAATTAAGTAAACTTAAAAAAAAACATATTCTCTAATATTGTTTGATTAATTTACTATTATTTTACTGCTCTTTATGATGTGTTTTATTACATTTCACTTCTGCCATGTTGTCTGATGTGTGGCTTTATTAAATAAATTATATGTATTTATTTTATTAAAAAACATTTTTACTGCTATTTATGATATACTTCCATATACATGTACATTCACTATACACTAAAATCCCAATAGGAAGTGCCATCTGAACAGGTTGTGACCAGAAAAATATGGAGATAAACCTGACATGGATATCAGCTACTAACATTAAGTATTACTGATTTGTTTTTGAAATTCTGGGTATATACTATGACAGTTTGTTAGTTTTGCAGGGACCATTGTGGTGATTCATAGATTTAGATTGTTTTATAAAGCATCGGACTTAAAGAATCTGCGTCAAATCCTGTGCTGCAATGTTAAGTATTTGACAGTGCCAGTACCTGGCTATGGACACTGGTGGATATTTATGTGTGAACAGTCTTCAAGCATTAATTGCAGCATGACTGGATGCCTCAATATGGTGTTTAATTGGACATGTCTGCCAGGAAAGTAAAGTGATTTGAGGTGTCCTGAGCCTGAGAACTGGCTCTTGTTTTATAAGGTCTTACTCAGAATAAGAACTTACCTTATTTGTAAAAACATTGCAGATGGGAGGATTTTAAACTTCGAACAGCATAAAAACCATTAATGTTCATTTTGGATAGTTTGTAATGACTGGAAGAAATGTCAAACAATCAACTATTTTGCTTACTTCATTCCAGGGTAAAAGTTACTTGTTTCAAATATCACTCTCTATCGTTATTGTGAGGTTGAGTGTAGAAAGACCCCAATGCTACGTCTGCAAGAGAGATTTGGACCAAACCACTATTCCAAAATAGGGATGTGAGGTTGTCGCCGCTGTGTGGCCGTAACAATGAGAGCCCGACTTGACTTATATAATTATATATAGTTATATATTACCCTGACCCTAACTATAACTCTGACCCTAACCCCGACACTAACCCTAAACCTGACCCTAAACCTAACCCAAACACACACGCCCATTTTGGAATAGTGGTTCGGTCCAAATCTTTCCTGCACCGTCAAACCGACGTAGTACTTAAATTAATCTTTCGACGCTTTTTCAACAGCGTTTAGCGTCGTTTTCTTTGCAGCGTTCTAAGTTCAGGTGTCTCTCATATAAAACTGACTCTATATGCATTTGTTGCTCAAACAAATGTAGCGCATTCTGCAATTCGACAAACGTTCTAACAGATTCGCCCACCCCAAAACAACGTTATCTGACACCAGCAACGACGCCGACGGCTTGTGCATTCCCATGCTGCAATGCACATGCATCGAAAAATTGTCGGTGCAATAGTCCCGTAAGTTATTGTACCGACTTTAGGTGAATTATACACTTCGTATTATATATAATATCTATCCATGGCATAGAATAGAAGGGCACAGTCTAAAGATAATCAACCGAATACATAGCTGATACATCCACACAATAAATAAATACGTACTAGATTAATCATTGATAAATAGAACACATTTGCAATGCGCCCTCGACGTTTTTATTGAGTACGTCCATGACCATGCCATCGCCATGATGATATGCCGGTCGTCAACTTTGTCAACAAACGGATTTAATTATTCGTTCCGACTTCCATATGCATACCAGACCCAGCTGTAAGCGGAACATTTTTCCTCCAGAAAAAGAGGAAATGCACATAGTGTTACATAGTATTTAGTAATATATAATTACACAATATGCCTAATATTCAATTTAAATTATTTGCACTATTGCCCGTAGTATTGGCATCGTGTCACACTGCTCACAGTTGCCATAAGTCGTAACTTCAGTCTTTAGTCAGTTTTACACCACGTTGAAACATATACCACATTTAACAAGTCATTTGTGAATATTAGTATCGTGACTGTTTCGAGAATAGCACTTTTAAGCACTCTTACTTAACCTGCGATGCTTGGTACAAAAACAGTGGCGCTAATAAGTTCCAAAGTCCATCGAAAAAACGGGACCGCACCGCAGGTTGAAACACACGAGTTGGCGTGTGCTATAAATAGCCCCATCCACAATTAAATTGTCATTAAGCGCCAGCGGTCTAGAGGGTGTGTAGTAATGAATATGCGGCTCTTTGACTGCAAATCTGACGATTGTGCTGGCGGTTATATTTACTATAACATATCCAGAAGGCTCTGTTAACTGGGGAAAAACACAGGAAATAAAGATTTTGCATAATATATTAATTATGTATTGATGCCGATTATGGTGCAGAAACATAAAAAAAATTGCATGCCATTGTTTGGCATAGACAATATATGGCCTTTTATTACAGGCTAACCAGGGGCAGGAGCCGGTGAGTCATGGACTATCTTAATTTGATTGGCTTCCCAATCCCAACCTTTAAGTAACTGTCCGTGATATATTATGTCAAAGAAGCTTATTCATCGTCACATTTAATTTCCCATTTGACTTGATTTGTATGTTTCGTGTTTTTCATCTGAAACTTGAAAGGACTGTTTCTGTGACATCCACTGGCAATATGTCTGGCTGTCACTGTCATGTTATATTTTATGTAAACTAATTTAGCCCATTTTTAAGCTTGATAAATATTGTAACGCAATTTCGTAATTATAGCAACCAAACTAGTTTCATTTTTAATTACAAATGCAGTTATTTTTAAGTTTTAAAAGGGCATGCTGCAAGCCCGCACGTATAATGTGCTTACTTACACACAATTGTTTACGTTAACCTTGGATGTGCTAAGAGAGTTAAATTTGAAGTTTATCTAACCATGGGTAGATTATTTGCAAAAAGACTGCGTCAGTCCGTGAGAGGTATGCTGAGTTAGATGTGATGTGCAAAACATATTCAGGCAGTTAATTATTTCTTGTTGTTAGGAAATGCAAATTTAGGAGGAACATTTCTAACCGGATTTTGAAAAGGGGATACAATTTTGCAATGCAAGCATTATAATTCGACCAGTTCGATGGAAAACCTAATAAGTATATATGTTTTCCTTACTATCACAACAGACCTCTACAAACAAAAAAGAAACAGAAAGTGTTGCTGCACACATAGTTTTATAAGTGACAGAAGAAATGTGGATAGTCTGTTACATCATCCTAAATATTAAAAACCAGGCAATAACGTATGTTCTATTTATCACTATCTACTACAGCATAAAATGCTCAATGTTACATTACACCACTACAACGGGGGAATGTTGGGAAAGAAAATGTCACTGCTAGCTTCAGAGAGAGAGAGAGAGAGAGAGAGAGAGAGAGAGAGAGAGAGAGAGAGAGAGGAGAGAGAGAGAGAAGAGAGAGAGAGAGAGAGAGAGAGAGAGAGAGAGAGAGAGAGAGAGAGAGAGAGAGAGAGAGAGAGAGAGAGAGAGAGAGAGAGACTGAGTGTGTATGGCTTGTAGTGCTAGTCGTCATAGCCTCGTAGAGTGTCCTTGTACGCGATAAGTCTGTGTGGCATGCATTGCATTTCATTACGCAGTACAGAAGTAGCAAGAAAAGTGACAGCACTGCTCGTCTTGACGTCATGATTAGGTCAGTGTTATCGGTTGGTGGAGCACAAGGGTGTGTCAAACAATCAAGCCAATGAATACTCAATGTTCATTGGCATGTAGTAGAATCCATTCAGCCACGACGTGCAGTTAAAGGAACGCAAAACCGAAAAGTTACATGCTATGCACGTGAAAGAGTAAATAAAAACAAACTATTTTGAACGGTAATCACATTTTTAATGTCAATGGTTTATTAGTAAAAAAAATCTGAACACCTTTTCTATCAAAGTTTGTAAGTTGCGCCATTTTGACTGATGTGTGACGTCAATAATGCTCGCAGTCTGGCAATTCTGTATTTAAAAATAATCGCTAGGTGGCGCTGTGTACATCCGATTCGTGTAGGCGAACCGACCTGATTTTCGTTCAGAAATAGCTGAATTTCGATTGCAACGATAAGGGCCAACATTTTCAAGATAGAACTGAACGCGCTGGTAAACCTGGTAAAGAAGACCCGCCGGAAGCCGAAATGCAGAGGCGAGTAACAAGCCGAGGCGACATTGAGTGATCGACAAGTGGTCGAAACTCGCCGAAACTTCGAAAGGCGAATGTATGCTGTTACTGTGGATACCCGTTACTGTAACTGTATTGTTAGGAGGAAGACTCAAAAATCTGTCGGTGAAGGTAAGCATTTATGTGTCTAATATGAGAAATGTTGCCCTAAATGTTCATTATGAAATCTGGGCTGGATGTTAATTTAAGTAATTAAAATATCAACGCCAACGGAGTCGATGGTGTGTCAGTGACACTGTCACTGACAGATATGCTGATGGCCACCTCGCATTCGGTCCCGGAATTCGGCAGTTTCTACTTAGTCACAGCCATGCCATGTATTATTCTCCAAGTCAGTGGTGTAGTGTCGGATATGTTATACACAACTTGAAGTTACCCAATTTGAAACACATCATATCACATATGGGGTCATGGCTCTCCGATTTATCTCAGCCTGACACAGACTGACAGAGTGACAGGCTCGGTCCTTCGCCCATGTTTTCAGGAATCAATTTCCAAATTGCCCACAAATCATTGAAATGTGGAAAAAATGCAGATTAATTGTTGTTTTTTCAAATACTGGACATTATTATATTAACAGCAGCGACTGTGGCATGTTTTTTGTATTATTGACATAGCATGACCTGTGCGACTAAAAAACAGATGTGTGTCAATATTGATTGTTCTTTTAATAGGCGTGGTATATTTAAAGCGAGGGTTTGGAGCCTAATTCTGGAGGGCTAAATAAAGAAAGAAAATCACCACCCATGTTCTTTATGAAATCAACTTCATGCTGAATAATAAAGTTGTTTTTAGCTGAATATTTGTCTCTATTAAAAATAACCATTTTGAACTGGGTAAAAGTAACACAACTAGCAGAACAAATATTCTAAACTATAACATATGTGGATATATTTATGTATATTCTGTGGTGGTCTTAATTGCAATGTAACTTTGTTGTCGTGTCAAGGTAACCATAATAGTAGCTGTGATGTTCTATATTGTGCTAATAATATTTCTTATTCATGAAAAACTCATTTATACATCTGGTTCTGTTTCAGATGTGCCATGATATATTACAAATGGCCATGGATTTTATAGTCTGTGTTTGGAGCAGACAGTGCTTCCAAATGTTAGACAACTGTCACATATATCTGCCAACAAAGATGTAAGTATAATATTATGTTCATGTATTTATAACAACAGTGAAATGTGTTGCTCACAATTTATTGACAATGAAAATAACATTAGAGTAACCAGAACACCAAACATTTTATATAATACAAATGACATTTCATACAATGAAAACACCACATATTATTCCATAGTAGAAATATACCCAAAAAATTAGGTTTAACAGTAAATGATGTAGGATCATTCTAGAACATTTCGAGTAGCATGGCCAGTTGTCCACTATGTGAGAATTGAAAAAAGTTCCAGTGATTTTATAAAAACAGAACATGTATTCTATTGTATTTTCTACAATGATAATGGATTGAGTTACCTCCATTTTCATATGTCACCTGTCAACACAGTTCTTATATAGTGCAGTATCCAATCCTCAGACATGGGGTCAAATACATTTGTATTTGAAAGTATTTAAATAGTTTTAAGTAACTGTAATTGATGTTTAGTAATTAAATGTATTTGGATTCCTCAAGAGTATTTGTATTTAAATAAATGTCAACGTATTTGACCCCATGTCTGCTCGGCATTGTCCAAAGTGCTTTACACTTTACTCCCTGGCATACCTATTCAGTTAAACACCATCTCATGACTGTGGGAAGCATCCAGCCAAGCTGTAATTAATGAATCAAGACGGTTCGTGTTACAAATATCCACCACTGTCAATAGCCAGTTACTTGTTTACACAGCCGAGTGAATTGGAGCAATGACGGGTGAACAGACTTGCCCAAGGTTCGACACAGCAGCACATGGTTTCGTTCTCGTAGTTGAGAGTCTGAAGCCAAGTCCAAAGCTTTAAACCACTGTGCCACTATACATAGTTGATATATTTATTTAAGCCTTATTTTATTTCAGGAGTCCAAGTCGGCCATATACAGAGAATTTTACCCGGTGGATCCATGACAGGCTTGGTCGAAGGGTACAGAGAGTCATACCAGTGTATACCGGCCATAAGATCGAACTTCTGTGCTCTCAGCAGAGAACAAGATCTAGGATAACACTTGGCACTTGTTGACTGCTGCCCTTGCGAATTATCAGTTGATTTGTGAATAAGCAGTTGGATTGTCAATGAACAAATCAACTGACTCTTGACACCAGCAGACCTTCTTTCATTAGCTAGGGCATATCTGAACCAAGGATTGCAATTCTGACATGGACAGTCGTTGTGGGCAGCGGCCAGAGTTCTGACAAAGATGTAATTCACCATTCACTCATTCTTCCCACCACAGTGTGGTGGATCTGCAGGTAAACATACAGCTGTAGTGTCTTCTGCAGCTCCAATTACTTGCGTCTTGACCAGAAAACAGCCATGTTGTCAAGGTTCGCTAGGACGTGGCCGGACGTTCTTGCTAGAGCCATGGTTCCATCCTATAAATAAACAGGACATGCTGTACTGCTAAATATTTGTGTCATGTTGTATCTTATATACAGTGGCTTGTTATCAAGTGTGGTTGTCTTTAATAAAAAAAATTGTTATAATGACATTTAAGTGCTTCAGATTCTATTATCCAATAAACACAAACGTTGGCAACTCAAAATATCAATCGAACAGGAATATCTATGACAATGTATATTTTAACTGGCAAAATGTCATATTGACACATCACGCCAATGTGCATGGTGGATCATCTGACTTACTTGCTAAACTATTGGATTAAATTATTATTGAATTAGGTTAGTGATTTGCACTCTTATTGTGGGGAAGAAACTGGTACCAAATGTTTACCGACTGATCTTGTGGGATATCTACAAATCCTCGTTGACTCGTTCCATCTAGTATATTATGCTAGTCTGTTATTGGGGTGTGTTAATGTTTCTTCTTGTTTGCTGAGTGTGTCCCAATATTTCAAGAAACTCTACCTACCAATAAAGGCAATATTGCAAATTTGCAAAGTAATTTTTACAGTACATAAGTTATGTCTCATCATAGCTAATTATTCATCCTTTACTGTAAGCCTGTAACATGTCCTAGTATCTGAACTGACACAGCACACAGAATTTGTAATTGTGTGTCTCGCTGAACGAATAACATGATTGAAAACAACATCCGCAATGCCAGTTTGTGATGTTTGAATAATATATTTACTGAAAAATATTGCAGGCATGCTGGCACATTCACAGTGGTCAACCTGAAAATAGGAACTGCGTAACTATGAAAGGCAGTATTTTTGAAAACTTATTTAGTGAATATTGTAAAACCTTAATTTATTCTTTAGACCTATTTATTTTAATGTTTTAAAGTATTTATTAAAATATTTTATTAAAGTAATTTTTCAGTTTATTCAAATAATCAAAGAAAATATGTTTTAATGTCTTAACATATTTAATTTACCTTTATAGATACATTTCAAATAAATTATTCTCTACTTTTTTAATTAATTTTTTATTTATGCTAATGTTTTAAATTATATATTATTTCAATCTATTTTAACAAATATATTTTGCATGTTTTATGTACCTATTTCAATCTGTATTGATTGCCCAGAGAATGAAATAAACCAACCAAAATCTAGGTGCTATATTATCGTTCATGCGAATTGATGGGGACATCTATGATCTGGCTTGCATTCAGCTGTGTTTTAATGTTACGGTCATGTTTAACACATGTAGCTTTACCTTATTTATATGCCTCTGTTCGTGCAAACGTGATACCATTCAATGTAGGATAAAATAAAACTAATAATAATGAATAACAATATCGAACGGTTTAACTTGCTTGGACTTGGTCCTAGACCTAGTTAGCGGCTCCATGATCCCATGTCATGTACATACCTTCTAGAACGTTAACTGTGGTGGATGTTTATAAAATATATCAGTATGTACATAAGTCATAACGACAGACATCGCAATGTGTCTAATGGTACAAGATTTAAATAATTTAGACACAGAAGACTTAATATTTACTAACCTTCTTGCGCGCGCTGACTTGGCTACGGCGATGGAAGGTTTCGACCGGTAACCCGTTTCAACGACTATCGTTGGTGATTAAATATCGCGCCAATATCGTTTGCACAGCTCTAAATTTCAAAACTCGACGTCGCCAACGTTTCTGCGGATCTTGACCCACTATATACGATGAGAAACATCCCATTCGAAGCAAGGTTCTTCGAACGGATGTTCTTCTTCGAAGTTCGGGTATCTGACAACATTGTATTTACAACGGCGATAAGCATTATTATGCGTCATCGGACACGTGACTTTAAGGCCGGTTCTGCGTGCTGAATGGTTATACAACAGGAAGAGGCGGACCGGGGCGCGTTAATGGCCGCCTCTACGGAGCCGAGGATTTCAGTGAAATTATCCACTTTGAAATTATTTTACTAATAAACCACTGTCGTTAAAAATGTGATTACCGTTCAGAATGGTTGCTTTGTATTAGCTCTTTCACGTGCATATCACGTAATATTTCCCTTTTGGCTTCCTTTAAGCACTTGGTTGTTGAGGTCTCGCATAACTGAATCAACCATGGCTTGTAGAATAACACAGGTGCACACAGTTGCATAAAGTTGGTAAAATCTCAAAATGGTCCGTTTACTTACTAAAAACAAGTAGCCCGGTCGAATCTTGGTGCATTTGTGGAATAGATTCCTTAAAAGCAGTGCTGAGAAATAGCTTGAACTATTATAATTTACTCTATTTCACAGAGAACATCTATATGTGGTGTTACGTTAGTGCTGCCGCCTGTAAGGATTCAGCATGGTTAGCTCATCACTCTATGTTAGCCACATGTTTGTGACTAGAGTATTGTCGAGCTTGGTTTTCAGAGTTGTCCCTCTCTAGAATTAGGGAGTCCACTACAGGTTACACATTTACCCCCTGTGTGGCATCTTTTACTTCCCCTGGCATAGACACCAGATAGAAGGGGCCACCGGCTTTCAGTGTCTCTTCCGAAAGACACAGGCAATGTGAGGTGAACGAAATTGCCTAAGTTTCGAAACGGCGGTAGGTGGGATTGAACCACCGTCCGTCCCCTCGATTGACAGTCCGGCGCTCTACCGCGCGATCACCGCTCCTCACTTTATAGTTATTTGAGTTATAGAAATGAACTAACACCTAGAAAAAGTGTTGTGATAATACAAGCTATGCCTCATCGACTTTTTTTGGGTCGGAAGTTGGTCATTTTAAAAGAAATATAATAATGTACCAACTTTGCACATGTATAGATTCATAATTAAGGCAGCCAAACCTGCCATATTTTTTAGATTTGCACATATTTATGTTTTGGTACCAAATATGTACAATTTGGGTCTAAGGTGAGTGTATTGTGCTCACAATCAGGGTATGAAAACCCTCACCCGTGTAATATTTTGAATAAATCATGATGTTTATCAACTTGTTGCACATTAACCATACACTGTATTTATGTTCTAATTGTAGGTATGTAATCTTCATATTATAGAGAAAACTCCACACAATTCCATTGACACAGGCTAAAGAGTGCAGAAGATATTGACTAGTGGAATGTGAAACAAATTATTTATTTTCAACAAGTCCCAAATTTCAAACTGCCGTGAAAACTAGTTAAACTAGAACGCTCAAATTCTTACTAATCTTACCAAAGGCTCTCACCATACTGATCTATTCAAAAATCTAAGAGATGACAGCAACCAATTTCTGGAATTTTGGTTGCGTTCACTCGGAATGACCCATGCAAGTTGTCTAAATGCACATAATCATTCGATACTGTAATCTGTCAGACATGCCACATGATACGGATTACCCGTATCCGATACGGATTATGGCGGTTTCTTAAGTGATAGAGTAGAGAGGGGCAAAGCGCACCCCTCGGGGCAAAGCGCACCCCCACCTAAATCGTACGATATACGTTTTAGCGGCCCTTTCTACCGTTTTGTGGAAGCACTATGCCGCCAAAACCATCTTTGTGGCAATTATTTCAGGAAACAGAAATTGAAGTAAGCTACACAAATTACCAGTTTTCGTCAATATTATTGTAAAAACGTGAACAGATTTCGGCGTACTTACCGACTATACACGGTAAGTAACTAATTATGCAAATTAGCTACATGAAAGTATAGTACCCTATACTAGTATAGTATAGTATAGTATAGTATAGTATAGTATAGTATAGTATAGTATAGTATAGTATAGTATAGTATAGTATAGTATAGTATAGTATAGTATAGTATAGTATAGTATAGTATAGTATAGTATAGAATCGTATACTAGTAAGTGTGAAATAAACCATTTGTCAAATTTCGTCTTGTGAGGCAAAGTGCACCCAGGGATGCGCTTTGCCCCACATGACGAAATTTAGGAGATGTCGCGGGCGCTCATTAAAAGTAAATTGTTCGCTGATGTGACGCAGCTGCGTTTCTGCAATTATGACGATATTTAGATAACATATAATACATGTAGCTGTGTTAACCACTTCTCCGTAGGATGAAAATGAATAGGTCAAAACATGTTTGCCTCAAAACGGGTGCGCTTTGCCCCTCTCTACTCTACGGCCGTACTCCATTTTGATACGGATTTTAGCTAAATTTATGGAGACATTATTTTTAACCACATAATGTCCTTGTATGCGTCACAAAACTACAACACAATGGAATAATCGTTTACTGTTAGTGACTAAGTAAATCGATTCGAAACGAACGAACTAAACCACCGATTAGTTTATTGTAGCGCGTAATAGAACGCGCGCTGGTAAATTTGTTGTTCTGAAAACTGCAGCACGTGGCTCAACGGGTGTGAACCGGGCGCGTGGCAGGCGCGTGACGATTATGAAAGAAGTACAGGAAATGGAGCTCGACGCCGCGAAATCGCCTGTATTTCTTATTTCAAGATGTTGATGCTTGCCAGTGAAACTTCGATATACGCGCGAATTGCTGAGAAAAAGTGTTATTATTTGATGACACGTACTGTCTGTTTTCCGGTACGCAGTTTAAACGTGCGTGAACTAAAACGTCGGTAATTGTCCAGTTAACTGGCCTAAATTATTAAGTCCTTTTCAAAACTGTTTTACCACGTTTTTTCGATGTGTATGTGTTTGGAATGTCATTCTGCATCACACCCGCTAAAACGAAGTCGGATATCATTTTTTTATTGTGTTTTATATAAATATTTAATGTCGTCGAGACGCCATAAATAAGCCGACCCGATGGCGCTCCCCAGACGTATCACGACTGCAAAGCCAAAGCCAAGCCCAAGGCGATGTCTTGCGATTTGCGAATATGTCCCCAAAATTATAAGGCTATTATCATTAACTTTTTATTCTATATAATGCAGATGTATTTGTTTTAAGCATATTTTTTTAATATGGCTAACTATTTTTTTGACTTCGCAATGCACACGCTAGACATCGCCTTTGACAAAGCCGGGTTTTGAGGCCCCGATGTAACTGCGCTAACTGCTCGCGCCTTGTGACATCAGCTTATTTACGTTGACTCGACGGCATTAAATTGATATAAAACACAATAAAAAATATATATATAACTTCTTTTTAGCGGGAGTGGTGCAGATCTGATTGGTGATACGGATTGATACGGAATCTTACATAATTTTAGGTCAAAAATACGGATTGCCATCCTAAAAATGTGGCATGTCTGATCTGTGAAAAACCTCATGTTATGACTATCAGTTAAATATTAGAAAGTTATTATTAAATATGTGTTGCATATGTGCAAGTCAATATTTTAAAGAAAACACGAAATTTCATTACAGTAAAATTTACGACATCAGGGCAGGTCATCACGATTAATTGTGACTGCGTCTGCAACCTACTTCAATTTTAATCAATACAAGAAAACATTATTAATCTGATCAATCCATATC
>OZ024864.1:16566453-16586453 GCA_964017155.1 Oasisia sp. SBJ-2009 | reverse complement strand
TCGCTTAACCGACTGTCGGTCGGCTGCGAACCTATGCAGAGAAGACAGTCTGGTGACTTATAGTAATGTAAATGGTAAAGACAAGATTAGGAAATAATGAACACTCCCGTTTTCTACTTGCAGGTCTACAAGAGACGCTCCCTACAACCGGAAGCCACCATGCCACAAATAGCTTGTTTGATTATTGTATCATTTCATCAGGTTGACTATTAGTATTAAATACGTGATTAAATGCAAGAGAACTTTGTTCTTCTTTATAATCAAACAGCAAGGTGAACAAGTCGAGACAGTACGGGACAGCTAGCTATTCGATTGCAAAACTGGTAAATAGACAAATTTGCGCTGGCACCCATGGCATTGGTAACATTGTCATTGAAACCCTACGAACTCTGCCATTTAACTACAAACATGGTGATTGAGGTTACGTGTCCATTCCCAGGATGCCACCACGTATCACGGAACGACGCCGCCGCAATAGTAGTTGAGCTCCTAAAGATTCATGGGTTGACACACTCGATTCATGCCGCGGCGACACCTGGTGGGAAAATGGAAAAGCTCAAACGCCCTACCGTATCGTTAGCTGGTACGTCAGAAACCTGGGCATACTTTGAAACTAGAGGTGGCGAATATCGAGACGGCACACATCTCCGAGGAGACGACATCGTTGTTCAGCTATTGGAGTGTTGTGATGACGAACTGACTCGGGATTTCACTCGTTCAAACGGAGGTTCCATGGTCGGAGGCACCGAGGTAAACGTGTTAGCGGCGATAAAGGCACTCGCAGTGCGCAGTGAGAACATCATGGTGGCACGGTATGCATTACATGACATGCGCCAGGAACGCGAGGAACAAATTCGATCATTCCACGCCCGAATCAAGGGTCAAGCTGACACCTGTGATTACAGAATCAAGTGCACCAAAGCCGGGTGCGACGAGATGGTCGACTTGGCCGGCGAAATATTTCGCGACGTACTCGCTCGCGGTATCGTGGACGACGAGATTCAATTGAATTTGATAAGCGACCAGAACCAAAAGATGAAGATCGAGGAGTTTATTAAGTTCGTCGAGGCGCGTGAGTCAGGCAAACGATCGGCATCGCGCCTGCTGGATACCCCGAGTGTGAGCGCGGCAAGTAGCCGGTACCGCCGCAACAAGCAACAGGAAGTGCGAAACAGGGGCGCGGCGACGACTAAGCCGAGACCTGATCCGAAGCCCGGACATACGTTCGACCCCATGGCACTGTGTCGGTTCTGCGCAGAGAGGGGCCACGGTAAGAACCCGCATACGGAGGCGCCAATGTCCAGCGTACGGCAAGCGATGTGGTAAATGCAAGAACGTGAACCACATAGAACGCGCTTGCCTCGGCATGGCATACGCCCGCCGGCCGACTGAGACCACCGAGACAAGTGACGAACAGTCAGCGGCCTTCGAACTGTGCACGATGGTAAACGGACCGGTTGCCAACGTCAACGCAATCGCTCTAGACCACCATTTGTATGATAACCTTTGTGACAGGTGGCATAAACGCACATCCGCCCCGCAGCCGTACGTCCGGGTCTACGTCAGAGCATTCGAGGAAGATTAACATGCCCTCGGTTTCGCACTAAGGAAGCGAATAAGCGCCGCCGAACTCCCCGCGATGGCAGATACCGGATGTCAGAGCTGCCTAATGGGCATACAAGTGGTCGAGAGGATGGGGCTCAATGCAGACGACCTCATACCGGTTACCATGACGATGAGAGCGGCGAACGAGGGACGAATACCTATCATCGGAGCGATGGTGGTGCGATTCTCGGGTACCGACAGCCGGGCCATAACGCACGAGACACGACAAATCGCCTACATCACCAACAATCAGACCGTAGCTTCATGTCACGGGCCGCATGCATCGACCTGGGGATGATTAATGAGACATTCCCTACCATTGGCGAGGTCATTGCATCAGATGACGTAACCACTCCGAGCCCATGCCCATGTATACACCGCGCACAGCACCGCCGCCACTCCTCGACGGCCTACCCATGTCCGCGACCGATGAGAACCGAGCAGCGATCGAGTCGTGGCTGAAGGAGCGGTACATGGCGAGCACATTCAACACATGTACCCACCAAACACTGCCCATGATGTCAGGTCCACCCTTGCGACTGATGATAGACACAGATGCGACACCCGTCGCACAACACAGTCCAATACCGGTGGCCGTGCACTGGCAGGACGAGGTCAAGGCCGGCTTGGACGAGGATGTACGTCTCGGTGTGCTCGAGAAGGTACCAATCGGCGATCGGGTCACATGGTGCCACCGTATGGTGATTTGTGCCAAAAAGAATGGCAAGCCAAGGCGCACAGTGGACTTTCAGGCATTAAGTGTATATGCGGCACGTGAAACCCACCATACCCCATCCCCGTTCCATCAGGCGCGAGGTGTCCATCGGGCGACGGCTATACACGCCGTTACGACGAGATTGTCTCGGGGATAGACAACCACACAAAATGCATCGACGACGCCTTGCTCTGGTCGGAAAGTATTGCCGACAGCTTCCATCAGGCCGTGCAATGGCTTGACGTGTGCGGTCGGAATGGCATAACCCTGAACCCGGAGAAATTCGTCTTTAGCAGCCCTGTCGTGGATTTCGCGGGATTCACCATCACAATGGACAGCGTACTACCCTGCCCGAAATATTCTGATGCAATCCTGAACTTCCCCGTGCCACGTAACATTCACGACATCCGCCCATGGTTCGGTCTCGTGAACCAGGTTTCATACGCCTTCAGCATGACAGAACGAATGTTACCGTTCCGCGCACTCTTGAAGGCGGGCCAACAATTTCGATGGGACACGGACCTTCAGGAGTTATTCGATGAATCGAAGGAGCACATCGTCCAGGAAATCGAGACCGGTGTCATGATATTCGACAAGAGCAAGCCGACCTGCATTGCCACCGACTGGTCGAAAACCGGAATCGGCTTCTGGCTACTACAGAAGCACTGTGATTGCACGCCGGTTAAACCATTCTGCTGCAACGGCGGCTGGAAAGTGACCATGGTCGGTAGCCGATTTACACACGCGGCAGAATCGCGCTATGTCCCGATTGAAGGCGAGGCACTGGCAATTGCCGACGCACTGGATAAAGCACACTACTTCGTGCTTGGTTGCGAGGACCTCATCATCGCGGTCGATCACAAGCCACTCTTGAAGATCGTTGTCGATCGCTCCCTGCAGGATATCCCGAACTCGCGCCTACGTAACTTGAAAGAGAAAACACTACGATACCGCTTCCGTGTTACCCACGTGCCGGGTATGAAAAACAAAGCAACCGACGCAATGTCACGCCGCCCTACGGGGCGCCCGGTGAAGACGGACCTCCCGGACGATCACGCATCACTATCGAATATCGACAGAACACACGAACCAGACGTGACGCAACCGGGATACTAGGGTCGGTGACATGGGATCGCGTGAGAGAGGCCACCGCGAGCAACCCCGATATGCACTTACTCACTGAACTGATCGAGGACGGCATGCCGAAGACTCGGAACGAGATGCCAGTGTCCATCCGACAGTTTCACCAGTACCGACACGAGCTGTCGACCACCGACGACGTAGCCATCTGTAAGGATCGCATTATTATCCCGCCCGCGCTCCGACACGCCGTGCTGGCCGCCCCCCACGCAGCACACCAGGGCGTGTCTATGATGACAGCAAGAGCGGAAACATCGATATTCTGGCCCGGTATGACAGAGGACATCGCCAAGGTCCGCAACGGTACTGGAGCACACCAGGCGCATGCCGGCACTGACAGTGGGTGACTATGTCCGCATCCAGAACCAAACTGGACAACACCCGAACAAATGTGACCGCACCGGCACGGTCGTGGAAGTCAAACAGCATGACCAATACCAGGTCAAAGTCGATGGATCCGGTCGCTTAACGCTCCGCAACCGTCGTTTCCTACGGAAGTTCACACCAATCACTTCTCCGGAACCGTCTCGGCCAATCGATGTAGACCTCGGAATGAGGCTTGCCCCGACCACACGTATGACCCCACTGACGGTCCCGCCGATGTTGACATCGAAGCCCGTCGTGGACCCCACCACTCCTGCTGGCCCAGCTCCAGCCCCAGACGTAGCTCGCCACGCGCCGTCTCTCGGCTCACCGTCTGCCGTGGCCCCTACGGCTGTCACTACGCCGCCACACCATCCTACACTGGACATCGCTACCCCGAGCCGCCCGATAATGCCGAGCTCGATACCACCAGCTAGACGTACTATACTGCCGACGTCACTGTTGCCACCCAAGGCACCTCCAGAACCTGCTGTAAGACGCTCCAACCGTGAACCCAAGGCACCGACTTGGCACACTGATTACGAGATGAAATGAACTTTCAATAAGACTTACAGCATTAAAATGTTTAATCACGCCATTCTAAATATTCTCAGCTTATTATTCAGACACTCTTCGTAAAAGCTACTGGCCCAATCATATATGAAAAGTTGTAACCACTTCCATGTCCTTAGATGGGCCAAAATGTGTATTAATAAAACGTATTATGAAACCGAAATAATATTACATATTTATATCAAGTAATACCGTAGTTTCGAACTGTCAAGCATTACATGAATAATAAGCATCTCTACCAGTGTCCATACTCCATCAGTCCAACTGTAACATACATAGGTACATCAAACTCTGTCCCGTCAAGTTGGCCTAGATATGTATAATGTTTTCAAATAATTAACAATTAATCCACAGGCACAACCCTTGCGCATGATCAAAAACACCAATGACAACTAAAACACTGCAATCAGGAAGATGTATTTTTCTAAGCCGACATGCCGGAGCAATAATAATTAGTGTACGTATGCTAGAAAGTATTCATATGTTGCTGGAGACTAATAAATGGACATTAATTGTTTTTTAGAAAGTACAACAAAACATGAAGTAATCCATTTTTTACGTATCCACGGAAACGTTAAATGCCGCCACCTTCTGGAAAAATTACGTAACTAGCCATAATTTAGTAACACTTAAATTATGTCATTGGATCAATTTAGACATTAATGCTTTTATGTATTTAGCAAGTGATTGCCATATAGGGTAAATGTAAGTAAGCTACTGGCCCGATCATATGTCAACAGTTGTAACCTCTTCCACGTCCGTAGATATAACCCAAAATATGATTTGCTAGAAAGCACTATGGAATCGAAGTATCAAGCAATACCGTAGTTTCGAACTGACAAACATTACAACAATAGCATGATTATCTACCACAGTCTATACCCCCATAAGTCTAATTGCAACAGACGAATGTACCTGAAGCTACATCCCGTCTACGACGACTAAAACTTTGCCATCAGGAAAATATATTTTATATTCCGACATGTCGGAGCAATAATAATTAGTGTACGTATACAACAAATGTTTGCATATGTTGCTGGAGACTAATAAATGTGCATTAACTGTTTATTACAAACTATAACAAAATATGACGGAATCCATTTTTGGCGTATTCATGGAAACGTTAAATGCTGCCACCTTCAGGATAAATTACGTAACTTGCCGTAAATGTATTCCGGTAGACAGTATGCTTGTCACAATCACTTAATAATGAAATTATAGCATGGAGTTGCGTATTTATTTTTTTATAATATAATATAGTAACATTTAAATGATGTTACACGATCAATTTAAACATTAATGCGATTATGCATTGAACAAATTATTGTCATATAGGATAAATGTAAGTCAGCTACTGGCCCAATCATATGTGAAAAGTTGTAACCACTTCCATGTCCTTAGATGTGCCTAAATGTGTTTTAATAAAAAGTACTATGAAACCGAAATAATATTACATATTTATATCAAGCAATACCGTAGTTTCGAAATGTCAAACATTACACAAATAATACGCATATCTACCAATGTCTATGACCCATAAGTAAAACTGCAACAGACGAAGGTACATCAAGCTATATCCCGTCTAGTTGTCCTAGATAATATTATGTTTAATTTTTTCACATAATTAACAATAAGTCCACAACCCTTGCCCACGAACAAAACGCCAATGACGCCTAAAACGTTGCAATCAGGAAGATATATTTTCTAAGCCGACATGCTGGAGCAATAATAATTAGCGTACGTATGCTACAAATTGTTCATATGTTGCTGGAGACTAATAAATGGACATTAATTGTTAATTAGAAAGTGTAACAAAACATGAAGGAATCCATTTTTAACGTATCCACGGAAACGTTAAATGCCGCCACCTTCTGGATACATTACGTAACTAGCCGTAAATGTATTCAAGCAAAACTATAGTTTCGAATTGTCAAACATTACACGAATAATACGCATCTCTACCATTGTCTATACTCCATCAGTCAAACTGTAACATACATAGGTACATCAAACTATGTCCCGTCTAGTTGACATAGTTATGTATAATGTTTTCAGATAATTAACAATAAATCCACAACCCTTGTCCTTGATCAAAAACAGCATAGACGATTAAAACGTTGCAATCAGGAAGATATATTTTCTCAGCCGACATGCCGGAGCAATAATAATTAGTGTACGTATGCTAGAAAGTATTCATATGATGATGGAGACTAATAAATGGACATTCATTGTTTATTAGAAAGTGTAAGTAACAAAACATGATGGAATCCATTTTTTACGTATCCACGGAAACGTTAAATGCTGCCACCTTCTGGATAAATTGCGTAACTAGCCGTAAATGTATTCCGGTAGACGGCATACTTGTCACAATGACTTAATAATGCAATTATAGCATGGAGTTGGGTATTAATTTTATTAATATAATTTAGTAAAATTTATATGATGTCATAGGATCAATATAGACATTAATGCTTTTATGTATTTAGCAAATGATTGCCATATAGTGTAAATGTAAGTGAGCTACTTGCCCGATCATATTTGAAAAGTTGTAACCTCTTCCATGACCGTAGATGAGCCAAAATATGTTGTGCTAAAAGTAGTATAGAATCGAAGTAATATTACATAGTTATATCAAGCAATATCGTAGTTTCGAACTGAAAAACATCACAACAATGACATCATTCTCTGCCACAGTCTATATCCCCATAAGTCTAATTGTAACAGACGAAGGTACCTCAAACTATATTCCGTCTAGTTGTCCGAGATATGTTTACTTTTTCACATAATTAACAAAGAGTCCACAAACCTTGCCCACGATCAAAAACGTCAATGACGACTAATACGTTGCAATAAGGAAGATATGTTTTTCTAAGCCGACATGCTGGAGCAATAATAATTAATGTACGTATGCTACACATTTTTCATATGTTTCTGGAGACTAATAAATGGACATTAATTGTTTATTAGAAACTGTAACAAAACATCACGGATTCCATTTTTGACGTATCCACGGAAACGTTAAACGCCGCCACCTTCTGGATAAATTACGTAACTAGCCGTAAATGTATTCCAGTAGACAGTATGCTTGTCACCAGAGGCGTCGATCCGGTTTTAATAGTGGGGGAACGGGCGACCACTTAATATATACATATATGTATTTGTTATGTATGTATAATAAATGTATATACATATATATATATATATATATATATATATATATATATATATATATATATATATATATATATGACCTGAAATACATATAACTATTTGTTAGTAATTATAAAACATAATTCACTGTATAAACAAAGGCCTTGATGTCATGCTATTTAAAATAGTTATGTTGGCTACATATATTTCAAGAGGGACCATGGCTCACCCCAATACCTGAACATTTGGAGGGTAATCTTTGGACCCATGACTGCTTGGCTTAATCACAGAGTGACAACACGGACTTATGTACATATAAATCCGTGGTGACAAGATGTAGAGGTTACCATATGGCAAACAAATTTGTCATCACTCAAGTGGGATCAAATTACACAAAGTGCAGGTATCCGCTGGACTAGAAGAGGTACAATGATATACTTTACCTATAAAAGAATATGAAGAAGAATACATGTTAGGGCCACTGACATTGTTATTTACTATTATATGTTTACCCCATATCCTCTACTTACAATACGTGTAAAGTAGCACATGTTAATAATAAATACTCAGGAACATACATGCTCCTAAATACAATTGGGCTATCCGTAATGGTCATTGGAATTCAATAATGATATAAAAATAGCGAGTTTTAAAACCAAAGTGGCCCCTAAGATAACGAATATTTATTAGTCATAATAGGGGCCACCTAAGTCAAATATTTTACAAACAAAATTTAAATAACTATTGCATCATATAGTTGCAGTTACAAAATAAATACAACTACTCTCGATTTACTCATCTATCGATCTATCGATTTATCTATCTATGAACAGATCTGTTACAGTAGTTTATCATAGAAGGTTTGGTATAGTGTACTAAATTGTCGAAACATAAAAAGCAGCGCCGAAATGACCAATATTCACCTATAGGTACTTAGATACCACTTCGCCGACGCAATTTCGGCGAGTTTGTTTTCAATACGTTGCCAGTGCGACCGAAGTATCCCGCTGAAACTACCAACGTTTGCCGGTTACCCGAAGTGACAGTATGGCCGAAGTTTCCTAAATGAAAAAACGAAAAATGAATTCGTTTTTCGTTTGTCTTAATTCACTTATGAAAACGAATAAAGAATTCGTTTTTCGTTCGCAAATTTGAAAACGAAAAAGGAATTCGTTTTTCGTTCGCAAGTTTAAAACGAAAAACGAAAAAGGAATTCGTTTTTCGTTCGCAAGTTTAAAACGAAAAACGAAAAAGGAATTCGTTATCCGTTTTTCGTTCGCAAATGTGCGCGGACAGCCACTCACTACCGTGGTTCACGACCGGCGCCCGTTACAACATTACGTAACATGTACGAGGCGCTAGCGACGGACGTCGCTTTTTGTTTAGGCCGCATCATTTCACACCTAGAGTTGCCTGGCCCAGTGAGCACGATCGTTGCAACAGGAACGTGTTTACAAACACGCCGAACGCCGTATGCAGTGCTAGTCGGATTGCGAACTTTTTTCTCATTTGTCTTTTTACACAATTATGTGAAAAGAACTTTATATATTGTAAATACAGATAGAATAATGTTTATTACAATATACGAAAACAGTGCTATGTTCAACCGTGCGGACACTTGACGTCAAATGCTACATGACGATTAACACATATACGAGGAGAGGCGTGTGTGTGTGTGTGTGTGTGTGTGTGTGTGTGTGTGTGTGTGTGTGTGTGTGTGTGTGTGTGTGTGTGTGTGTGTGTGTGTGTGTGTGTGTGTGTGTGTGTGTGTGTGTGTGTGTGTGTGTATATATATATGTGTGTATATATATATATATGTGTGTGTGTGTATATATATATATATGTGTGTGTGTGTATATATATATATATATATATATATATATATATATATATATATATATATATATATATATATATATATATATATATATATATATATATATATAACCTACACTTCTCATGCGATACGGGGGTTATAGCACACACACAAAAGCCGGCCTGCCCATTCAATGCCAACACGGCATCACTCTTTCTTTTCTTCCAAAAATACATGTGTTTCGGTATCCTTTCTAGTACATGCATATAGACCTGCATGTATATAAAACTGTCAAATGCGCATAGATGAGTGTCTACTCGCGTATGCACACGCTGGCGAATACTTATTTACCAAAATTCCAACTCCAGATATGGTAGGATATATCCTTGTATCTGCATCACACTTGTCATATCATCTCGTCGTGTCAGGGCTGGCGAGGACTTTTCCCTTGGAGGAGGGTCTACCCTCGCAGACTCTACACTCAGCCAACTGGAACGGCCGTAAAAAGCCCATAAGCTATACGTTCACAAATTGTCATCAGTCACACCATCAATGTAAAGAGCGATGGGGAGCTAAACCCGACAGTCCGACAATCGCAACAGAGAACAGATAAAAAATATGCCAAATCGAGAGTTGAATCACAACTAAAACCCTTCTGATTACAATTTGCAAAAATTTCACAGCAGGCTAGGTTTTCTACAAATAACCTAATATCGACTATATTCCTGTGTAAATTAGTTTCCTATCAGGTGATGACAGCTTTTTTTGTATATACAGTGTTTTTTCTTTATACTATTTTGTAATCATTGTCTACTAAATTACTTGTTTTTTGTCTTTGAACGTGTTTGTTCATATTGTCGTCATATATATATATATATATATATATATATATATATGCCGACAATATGAATAAACACGTTCAAAGACAAAAAACAAGAAATTTAGTAGATAATGATTATATAATAGTATCGGGAAAGATCGCTACGACATGCACAATTTAGTGCTCTGCACGTAGCAATCTAAACACTTATATTTCACATACACTGGTTGTGAGTTCGCCTGTTATTTCCAGAAACCAGCATCATGTTCACATGCGTTATATTACGAGAGGCTATGTCAAATATAAATTTTTGAAATGTAAATTATGTATAAGATTAAGGTGAGTCCGAAACCGCATACTTCCGTTTGCCGGTTGGACGCGGACTGAGGTATGGTGTATTGTTGCGTGAAATGATTCATATGTCATCTTACGAATATTGTATTTCACACAAACTACTTTGTTGACAAGTAAACTAAGTATGTCTGCCTGTCTGTCTGCCTGCCTTGTGTGCAGCAACGACTAACGACTGACAAACGATTATTGGGCCATCTAAGGTATCACGAAACAAGTTCACTTACCTCTAAAGCAGCTGCTGTCGTGACAACTAATAGAGTGTCCGGAGTAATTACAGACAAACCGCTGTAGCGATGAGGTGCACAAATCTTCGTCGATGCTGCTCTACACCATGCGTCTGTGTGGTGTTTTGTTCGCTGTTGCTGGTCGTGATCTGTGTGCCTATATTCCTGCGGCATAAACTGAACAGCGACACGATAAAGAGTGTGGTAACTGCCGTCATGCGACACAAATTGAGTAAACAGAACGGTGAGTTTGTTGATGCGTTGAAGAAGAAAGTAGAGACTGTTGGTGCTTTCAACATGTTTAAGGTTAAGTCCACCAGCGTTGATTCAGTGCCCGGACCGTGTGTCGGAAAACAAACCGAGGACGATTATCAAGTTAAGGAAGTACTTCAAGATGTGTTTGTCTACTCTGCGTTCTTAGATGAGCGAGACAACGGCATCGACGCGAAAGATCGAAACGGAAACGGTTTCAATGTCGTACGTATAATGGCAGTTCTGCCAAGCCCGAGAAAACGAAAGAATCCAACACTTTATTGCGTAGGCCTGTTAACATCCGGGCAATTCTGGTCAGTGCAGCTAAACGTGTATGTGATGGACATGCGTCTAAAATGGACATACACTCCTCACATTCTGTCATGTCACCTGCCCCGGGAGCTTTGGCAGACTCCGCCATGTTCCATGCTTATCTCACCAACATCGGAACCGAGGAACACTTCGCAGTGGATCAAAGTTCACTCATCCATGTCGACAGTCCAACACAACATTGAAGTATGTGTCCCGCCTTTGTTTGGTAATATCGCTCACACGGGCCTGATTGAGTTCATCGAAGTGGTGCGCTTATTCGGTGCTGATCGGATACATTTATACAATTACCAGGCATCGTCATCAGTCGAAAAAGTGCTTCGATATTACAAGAAACACGGCGTAGTGACCGTGTTACCATAGAAGTTGCATAGTCGTCTAACACATAACGTCGTCTAACACATGCACCACGGTAGTAATGTAGTTGCTTATCTTTGATACCTTGGCGCGGCGCGGTGTAATTCCACCGGTGGAAGGTGGAAGTCACCATGTTAAAAGATAGGAAAAAAGGTCAAAGGTCAAAATTTTGCGCCGGTCGAAAATGCTGAAAAAAAATTCTGGCGCAAATTTGGTGGAATAGCGCCAATTCCACCCGCGCCGGTGGAAGGTCAAAGGTCACGTGTCAAGGGCAAAGGTCAAGTGGCGTCCCCTGGTGGATAGGTCGTGTACTAGTGGCGCCCTCTGGTGGGACAAGTCACCAACAAAATGTGTGCGTCTTATTTTTAAAGTGGCGCCCTCTGGTGGATAGGTCTTGTATTAGTGTCGCCCCCTTACCAATTGTGTTAGGGGTTATGAAGCGTCCCCTCGCGCATAGATGACGAATTATAAACTTGGTGAAAGAACAGGTGGAGTCATCTGCCGGATACATATTCGGCTAATCGATCACTTGACTTAATATTGTACTCTATGACTCCGCTGTTTTTTCCATCCAACTCGATACAATGTTGCAATAAAACGGTGCGCTTATACCAGAAATAGCATTCTTGTAACAATGTTTCGTCGGGTCAACGTCCATATTTGTCGAGTTGTCATTGGTTGTAACGCTTCGACCGCCCACGTGACCCAAGCGAGAACGTATATATCACGGCCGGTTTTCGAGGTTGTCATTATTCACTTGTAATCTTACCAGTTACCATGTTGAGAAACGGATGGACGTACGCCGAAGCCGCCAGGGGTCCCGTCTCCCCACGCAGTGGTGGTGATATTGCGGGGTTAGCCTCCATACCGCCGTATGGGGAGGCTTTTCCCCCGTTGGCACCGCCACCGACACCAACACCTGCCCCGACTGCGACAGTGTCGGTGATAGCCCCGGATGGGGTTCGTGTGGTAAGGCTTTGTCAATGGCATATTTTGATTTCGATTTTTCGTGTTAACAATTTTAGAAAACGCGAATACGTATATTATTATTATTGTAAATTGCATGACTAAAACTCTCGTTCGTTCGTTCGTTCGTTTGTTTTGTTGGTGACTTGTCCCACCAGAGGGCGCCACTAGTACACGACCTATCCACCAGGGGACGCCACTTGACCTTTGACCTTGACACGTGACCTTTGACCTTCCACCACCAAATTTGCGCCAGATTTTTTTTCAGCATTTTCCACCGGCGCAAAATTTTGACCTTTGACCTTTTTTCCTATCTTTTAACATGGTGACTTCCACCTTCCACCGACAACTGGCTAAGACAACAATGTCCATGAATGGCATTGGCCCTGAGCTAGTCTCGCTTAACCGACTGTCGGTCGCCTGCGGAACTACGCCGAGAAGACAGTCTGGCTACATTAACGGCTTTTGTTTGGGTAGCAGCCGTGATCTATAAAATGCTGCCATCTCACGGACACTGCCGTAATATATATTTTGATAAACAACTGCAAATTTGTATTTCTATTTATTTTGTGTTAATATAAGTTTAATTTTGAATAGTTTTTATAATACAGCATTATTTGATCAAAAGGTTTCCTTATTTAATTTGTATGCTATCCGTGTCGGGCTAGACAATGCTGCCACCTAACGGATACTGGTTAATCCTGCCGTAATTCTTATTTTATAAACAACGGTAAATTTGAATTTTTACTTACTTTTGTGTTAATATAAGTTCTGGGTAACCGAGGCTAGCCCTGAGCCTGAGGTTATTTAATGCATTGCATTGCGTAGATATGAAACCCGAAGCACCATGAAACACAGCTGCCTTGTCTGTCTCCTTGTGTCTTGTATATTGCTGACACAGTTTGTTAGCTTTAGATGTTCACTGTGAACTGCACATGGTGTAGATATTGAAGACTCCCCGTTATCGCCCACCGCACACCAGCCGTTTTTTAGGAACCACATCTTTATAATCGCTATCCGTTTTTAATATAGATTAGTGTGTGTAACTGTTTAATTTAACTAAAGTATTTTGTAAATGTTACAATTAGTAATTATTACAAATTAAGACATAATTTTTAAAAGACACGT
Source organism: Oasisia sp. SBJ-2009 (assembly GCA_964017155.1). Classification (NCBI taxonomy): domain Eukaryota; kingdom Metazoa; phylum Annelida; class Polychaeta; order Sabellida; family Siboglinidae; genus Oasisia; species Oasisia sp. SBJ-2009. The sequence continues at coordinate 16,572,660 of OZ024864.1, read as the reverse complement.
TAGGGTAACCTGGGGCAAAACGGCCCCTGGGGGTAATACGGCCCCCGTCTTTTCTGCCAAACGAGTGAACACAAACTAACGTTGAATAGTGGAACATGATACTGCTACCTAGCGAATACTCTTAGCCACTGCAAGGCTAAACGCTACCAAAAGTAAGTTCACAAACCTTTTGTAAAGGTTTGCATACCCTGTGATCTAATAATCACTCTTCGGTCAAATCGATGCTAACATGTTCACCGTGTGATGATAAGCCAGCGACTGGTACTAATGCACTCGCATCTATACACGTTTTCAATGACTTTCATCGAAATGGGAGCGATATTAAAAGATTACATGTGAAGGTGAAAAAGACAGCACTGTTGTGTATGGGGTAAGATGGCCCTGTTAGAACGGGGCAAAACGGTCCCGGGAGCCGTCTTACCCCGCCATGCAGTACGAATATGGTATGTAAACGCAATATAGCTGTGATGTATTTATAGCATACACAATATTTTTAATAAAAAGTGTAAGAAAGTCGACGAAAGCAGCGATGAAGAGGAATGGTCTTGTTTTGGTGTGCGGAGAACCATTCAGTTGCAGTCGGCCATAATATGTTTGGGTTCAATTCCAAGAATGCAAGAATTTGGCACACAGTGAGTGAACACCAGGGCTCTTGTATTTCTTGTGTCCCAACCGCGAGTCAGAGTGTGATTAGATAGTAGAGTGTCTGCATGCCATTCGTTAATATAATATGTTAATGAATTTATTCCCATTGGAAGCCCTATTAACGTTTTGTCGATTATAAAGAAACTGTACCAGAGAAATGTTGTGTTATGTTCATCGCATTTCGCCAAAATCACATACCTCTAGCTCTTTTGAAATGCAAGCATGTGCGTTGCCCGTCAATATTGATCAAATTTACCACGTATTTCTGCATCCGCAGGGTCGTATATAAAAAGATTAAAAATCGCTATGGTAATTAAAGACTGCCTAACATGCGTCATTACATTGCAGATACATCGTAGCAATTAATATACTGGTGTGTCTGCTTTATTGTACTCACTTCACTTCATAATGGCTATTCAAAACGTTAAGTAACACAATTCTTTTGGGTAGGCCTAACACTTTCACATGAGTCAGACCAGGAAGTCTAAATCTCTTCTGACCCCTCGTCGTAGTCGGTCAATGGGGTGCAACCATGTCACGGTGCCCGACACATTTATCGCATCTAGGAGAAACTTGGCAGGAAATTAAAGAATAGCTAGTAAGGTCGTCGGACGGACGGCACCTGCAATTCGCTACTGGCATCACTTGGCTCAATGCTATTTCCAAACATATTTTCGTGACAGTTACTTATTTATTCCAATATGTGATTAAATAAACTTATTATGGGCAAGGGGAAATTTTAAGACGATCGAGGGAGTACACTGTCCTTGTCGTCGCGTGTCGACACTGCGCTGCCAATGTGATGCTCTGTTGGAGTGAAGTAATTCCGCTGTGACACGTCGCAAATAGTCAACGGGCCTTGTCGCCAGCCAGCTATGACGGATATAGCCACACTCTCGATCTGTTTCTCGTCCGACACTTGCTTATAAAATATGGCTGCTTAGAAGTGTTCGTCATTGTCATTGTAGCAACTGGCTGCGGGAAACAATGGGCTTCCCTACCACCGACATACTGAACTGGTCTTCGTCGTCAACAATCTGCATCCCAAACCGAAAAAGAAAAAAGTCACAATCGCCACACGGAAGATCGTCGACCATCTTGAAGTATTGCATGCATGTGGTGATGAACCGTCTCATATGCTTGTTTGGCCCGATTATGGTGATAATTGCCAATAAAGTTATTATTATCTAGCAGCTTATAAAGTTTCGTATAGTTTATTTTTATAAGTCGTTCGATAATAAATAGTTTCAATGATTTCTAATAGAGCGATCGTCTCATCTCATCTTTGATAATTTAAATTTTCTTTGGGAGTACCTGAACGCACTAATTATGCATACATTTTCGTAAATGATCTATTTAAAGTTGCATTCTGACTTCCGCCATGTTTAAAATACAATTTCCCAGTAAACCAGCATTCCCCATACACTATATATTGTTTTCCTCAACTACCTATCAACTTATTTTTACATAATATGCCATTTTAAGATAAAAAGCAGCAAAAGACGAAAAATTATTCCGGTGAGCCTCACCAGTTAGAATTCTCTGATTGGTTTAGACCTCGATGAAGGGAATTCCAGTGAAAAGCGCTGTCGGGAAACCACACTAGGGCCACTCTAAAAGGCGGATCACAGTTGGCAGACCGCACGGAAACGACATACCACATTCACAAAGATGCCACCGCTCGATACGCTCCATATTTACGGCATGTCCAGTTGCCCACATAAAAACTATCGCTGGCTACGCGCCTGTACGGTCAATGGCTAATTGAGGATGATTTAAATAACTAGGATATTGTTGCCTAGTGGCGCCTCTAGCGACTAACGTGGATATGTGGAACCGCCTTTTAGTTTGTCCCATCGTTTACTTACGTTGACCGGAGAGTTCCGATGGTAAAAATAGATCGACTTTTGGGAAACTCCAGAGCCGTTGTTTGTTGCAAACTTATATTTGATCAATAACGTATAAATCCACAAAGTGAGACATGTGGTAGGAAGTATGCTAATAAGCAAATATCGGTCATGGTGTACATTGACTTTTCTAAAATGCGTTAAAAGGGGGAAATTATGTCAGAATGCAAGTTTAAAGGCTATTTTGGGTAAAATAGCGCAGTTGTAATAACATGTGCGCACAAATTAGTATATATATATATATATATATATATATATATATATATATATATATATATATATATATATATATATATATGTATATATATATATATATATATATATATATGTATGTATATATATTTATATATATATATATATTACGCATGGTTATAGCAGCGTTCGGCGTGTTTGTAAACACGATCCGCTTGAATGAGTGTTGTGTGAATAGATGCGTCCGGCCGAAACAAGAGACAACTTGCTGCGCCGATCGAAGCGACATCGGTCGCTGGCGCTCCAGTACATGTTGCGTAATTTTGTACCGGGCGACGGTCATGGGGCGTGGCAGAGACTTGCTGTCCACGCACGTGTGACTGTCTGTCGAACGATCATGGGATGTGCCGATTATGTTGCGGGGAGCAAGTCAAACTCGAAAGAAGCGCATTTGACATGTTCTAAGCTGATACAGTTCTAAGCAATGGTTTAATTTGAAAGAAATGAGATTACTAATAACATTGAAAGTTTTCGAAAAGGCATCGATTGACGGCTTGTCTCTCCGACTAGATTACCCGGACGTGAACCAGCACCATGACATTTAAGGTGGGTAAAAGCGGTGCAGAACTACATACACTTTAAGGACACAGTAAGAAGGTCCACTTGGCTCTATGACTATGCTCTTTAATTAATTGCAGAACTTGTTTAACATATAGAGATTATATTTTAATTCTAATATCTACAACGTTAAGACCTCCGTCAGCAAATGTGTTTAATGGTGATTCTCTTTTCAAAGCCACGAGTTTACTGTTCCAAAGACTTTTATACAAATCTTTCTGCTTATCAATTCCACAACAGCGATAAACAACAATGGGCTCAAGGCGCTCCCCTGTGTCAGACCAACATTTACTTTGGACTCTCCTGACACTGCCGGTCCATACAGCTCCCTGATCTTCGTGTCCCCTCCACCAATTTGAACTCCCCCCGGGACCTCTATCCACATCAGTGGTCCCATTGTCATTTCTCTTGGGATTGTGGCATAGGCCTTTTCCAGGTCTATGAATCTAATTGCCATATCCTCGTGTCCTTCCAGTTTCTTCTCAACTAGTTAACTCAGGGCAAACATCCCATCCGTTGTTCCTCTTCCTTTTCTAATCTCCAGCTGTTCTTCAACGATTCGCCTTACACTACTGCTCTTATTCTGCCATCCACGATTCTTTCCAGAAACTTCAACACATGCCTTAGCAACGTAGTGCTTCTATTTTTCATGGGCCATGCACATCTCCGTTTCGTTTCTATATTCAGACTATCAGCCCCAGTATGCATTCCTCTGTGAACTTTCCCTCTCTCTTGCAGGTGTTCAGCAATTGTTTTGTCGATCATATTCCAACTCGCTCAGCCACCGCCAGCATCTCTACTCGCACTTCACCAATGCCTGTTTATCTTTCCGACTAGGCCTACACGATAAACAATAAGAATAGCTCAGGCTGTGACAAGTTTCATAAAGCTTGCATTACCTCCCACCTCTGTAAACCATTTATTGTGAAGCATGTCCATTGGGAAGATGTATTTTTTTATTTTCAACAACAACAGTTATGAATTACACATCACAGTATTGGTGGAAAGGGATATGTTTCAACATACACACTCATACACGCTAGCACACACGCACGCACGCACACACACACACACACACACGCACACACACACACACACACACACACACACACACACACACACACACACACAGAATACCATTGTGATTATTATTTAAATTTATTTTCAACCACAACAGTTATGAATTACACATCACAGTATTGGTGGAAAGGGGTATGTTTCAACACGCACGCACGCACGCACGCACGCACGCACGCGCGCGCGCACGCACGCACACATACACACACACAGAATACCATTGTGATTATTATTTAATCCGTTCCTTTTGCATTTTAGCAAATAGATGAAAGAAATGCATAATAATAAATGAGTGGCGTTGCAATCCCTTATCGTTCTCATGCGCAATGTGTCAGAGTGAACAAGTTGGTTGTTTGTCTCTCTTTGTCTGTCTCCCTGCTAATTTACCTCCCTTCCTTTAAACATACTAAACATTTTCTCTCTCCCTTCCTCCCTGCCTGGCCGCCCCTCTCCCTATCCCTGTCCCTCTCCCTCCTCCTTTCCCTCTCCCTCACTTTCTTTAATCTCTACTATTTCCCTTATCACTTTCCCTCTACACCCCTTTTCCTACACATTTTCATCCACCAATCCTTTTCACCCCTCCCATCATTCTAATTAAGCCGCAATTCAGTACGGTCATGGGTAATTGCACATTCGACAAGAAGAATGAAACTACTTGTGCAAGGCAACCGGGTTTTGTCCGGCGGTAATACCTGACATGTTTCATTGTCAATTAGCACAGACAATGCAAAGCTTCAGTGCCGTGGACATTCTTAGCCTGACGTGCGGCCTCCGACAATGGTATGTTCTTGGTCCCGCGCAAGAACGCACACATTGACAACGTATGATTAGTAACCTCTGTCGCGTTGCACCTGAGAGTTGCTACAAACAAATGACTTAAGCGTTCGATCGAAAGCATGGATTCGTCGAAGTGCAGTTGTATTCGAAATGCAGTTCTTCTGGTTTTCAGTGCAAGACCAACTTTGACGTGTTTATGGATGGTTCGTGTTGGGTCGGGTGCAGCGTATTATATGGTATTCAGCAAACGATACACATTTGACGCTTTGACAGTTGTTCTCGAATGAGCTGCACATGTTGCAGTTTGGGAGTCGTCAAACATTGGGATATACAACCAGACGCCAAAAAAGAGAACGACGACTGTTACAGACAATTGCTTTAAGGTAGGTAGACTGTGTGTGTAATGTTGTTATTGTATTTAGAATGGCAATATGCAACTGTGGGTAGAACATCACATATATTGCCATGCGGTACAGTGTCGACATTCTATATTGCTAACTTGCATAGTCAAACCAGCACGCATACTTATGACTAATATTTTTATCATTATGCATAAATGTTAGCGTCACTCTACTGTGAATATAATTACGCAGATAACCCATTTCTCGTTAATCAAAACATTACTTGGGAACATATTTGATATGTAATGAATAGATGCACTTGCTGATTTGCGTCGATATAAATCGTAGGTAAGCATTGTATTTATTAATTATATAAAATAACAAATAACTAATAGGTTTTAATCCACCTCGGTTTATTATCTTAAATTATGAATTCTCACATACCAATGCGAGTTATATTATTCACTGTAGGATGTACTGTATTGTGTATCTGCGTTTAAAAATAATGCCTTATTTAATTTTATGAAGGAGAAAACGTCGGCAATGTGTGCGCCATATTGTTGTCCAACTTCCGCTATAGAACCATGAATCTGCATAAGTCAACATTAATAATTATATTTATGCATGTTAACATGTTTGATGTATCATAT